>CAXITT010000133.1:631194-739717 GCA_964033795.1 Lymnaea stagnalis | reverse complement strand
CTTATCATAAAGCTCTAAGCGCTTTACAATTATTAAAACATGTAAACTGAGTAAATACAAATGAGACACTAGGATAGTAACTACTATTCTATAGAAACAATGAAAATGGCTATAAAACGAGGACACTTTGACACCTCAGGATCAACCCGAAACAGAAAATGAGGTAGGGCAAGGAGGGTGCATCACAGGTCATAGGCGGACCTAAACAGATGAGTTTTAAGGGACTTTTTGAAAATGGACGAGGTTTCACTATGACGTATATGGAAGGGGAGCTGGTTCCAGAACGTGGGCCCATGGAAGCAGAAGGAGCGTTCACCGATGGTCTTAGTTTTAACTGGGGATTTGCCTGGAGTATTTAGCGACAGCGTCCCTATTAACTGGGGATTTGCCAGGAGTATTTAGCGACAGCGTCCCTATTAACTGGGGATTTGCCTAAAGTATTTAGCGACAGCGTCGCTATTAAATTGGGATTTGCCTGGAGTATTTAGCGACAGCGTTGCTATTAAATGGGGATTTGCCTGGAGTATTTAGCGATAGCGTCCCATTTAACTTGAGGATTTGCGTGGGAGTATTTAGCGACAGCGTCCCTATTAACTGAGGATTTGCCTGGAGTATTTAGCGACAGCGTCCCTATTATTTATTTATTTATTTATTTAGGCATTTTTATATAGCGCTTATCATAAAGCTCTAAGCGCTTTACAATTATTAAAACATGTAAACTAAGTAAATACAAATGAGACACTAGGATAGTAACTACTATTCTATAGAAACTGAGGGTGCATCACAGGTCATAGGCGGACCTAAACAGATGAGTTTTAAGGGACTTTTTGAAAATGGACGAGGTTTCACTATGACGTATATGGAAGGGGAGCTGGTTCCAGAACGTGGGCCCATGGAAGCAGAAGGAGCGTTCACCGATGGTGTTAGTTTTAACTGGGGATTTGCCTGGAGTATTTAGCGACAGCGTCCCTATTAACTGGGGATTTGCCTGGAGTATTTAGCGACAGCGTCCCTATTAACTGGGGATTTGCCTGGAGTATTTAGCGACAGCGTCCCTATTAAATTGGGATTTGCCTGGAGTATTTAGCGACAGCGTCCCTATTAACTGGGGATTTGCCTGGAGTATTTAGCGACAGCGTCCATATTAACTGGGGATTTGCCTGGGAGGATTTAGTGACAGCGTTTTCATGAACTTATGGAATTTTCTCGAAGTATTTGGCGGCAGTAACGGGAAGTTATTTCAGTCTTGGCGCTTAAGAAAATCTACTTAGACGTCTCAGACGCCTCTTTTTCTTTCTGGTTTGTCATAGCTTAGAGAGGTGTTGTGATGAAGCATTTGAGTTTCAATGTTTCTATCAACTACGTTAGTATCTGGTATACCGATGTGCCAGTGACATTCGGCTTCTGTCAACGTTGCAAGCATACAACCGGTTGCATAGATGACTTGTTGTCCGCTGCCATTAATCCAAGAAAACACTACACATAATAATACGTCACATCCCTTTTTACACATTACGTCCCAAGATACAAGCAAAATAGATAAAACAACACATATAATCTGAAACAATCACATTATTTTGTTGTTAATTTTATTCATATAGCTCATATAAAGAAAAAAAAATAAACGAATTCGGGGCTCCCGGTTGTGACCGTTCAGGATAGGGTTTCGAAATGAAACCTGCTTAACTTTTGTAAGTAAGCTGCACGGAATAAGCCTGCCAAATTTCAGGCTTCTGTTGACAGGGGAAATTGGAGAATTAGTGATGAGTTAGTGAGTGAGTTAGTGAGGGCTTTGCCTTCTATTAGTATACAGGGTGGGAATACAATTTAACAAATTATGTTGATGTAATTATTATATGACATTGTAAGAGATATTATTACCTTTTCTGGGCTACCCTGTAGATAATAAGATCAAAAAATGGGCTGGTCCACTGCTCCAGCATCAAACAGAAACTCGTCCATCTTCCCCCCCCCCCCCCCCCCCGACAGCGACGAAGCCACGACATGCAATTTCGGCTAATAAAAACAAGAGCTCAGTACAGGAGCTCCTCATTCCTGCCAAAGACATTACGGGACTGGAACGAGCTTCCAAAAGCAACAGTTGAGGCGACTAAACGTGACACATTTGCAGCTTTTGCCTCCTGTCTTCCCAAATCAGTTCATAAAACCCTTGCTGAGTACCTCTTGCAACCAGTGAAGTATACCCTTGAAAACCATGCACAGTAACATCGCAAATCCCCCTGAAACATAGGAGCCAGAATGATCAATCCATTGAGGGTAGGCCCTCAAAATATAGAAGAAGAAAGAGGAAGATCTGACTGGATTGTGTAGAAAGTCGAGAATGTATTTAAGAACAGATAAATGTACAAAAAACCGGATTATTTAAGCATATATCGCATCGTTTTCCTTAAAAAATTAACATTCCTTTTTATTGTTATGCTCATTTTGCTCCGGGGGGGGGGGCACTTGGCTCTTCCCGGGGGGGGGGCACTTGGCTTCCCCCCCCCCCCCCCCCCTGAGCTGCCTGAAAGAAACCTTGCACCGTAGTGAACTCATTATTGGAAGGTTACAAATGGTATTTATTTCATACATTTTGTCGTGCTTCCTAGATATGCTTAATTTATCTTTTTATTATAACGACTTTATGAATTGTGTCTCCTATCTTTAGCAATTGTTGAGAATGTAATGACACCATTGACAATATTTATTTAAGTTATTAACTAATTCTACAGTGTGTTATTTTGGTGGCCTAGTAAATTTCAGCCTTACCTGCTGGTGTGGGAATCCATCGTCTGACATGAAACACCAATGACATAACAGACTAATCAAGAAAGCTTGTGACTAGACACAAACTAAATATCCTTCACTTGAGGAAATATTTGAAGAAAGTTGTTGTTGTGAAACTAAAAATATTTTGTATGATCCATCCAAACCCACTTCATCACTAAGAGTAGATCGATCAGGGCGAATTCTCCCTCCTAAAGTTAGGACCAGCGTGCTAACCCCAGGGATTAACTCGTCTACAGACCACTATTTAAGTCATTATTGTCACTAAAGAAGTTCATTGATGGCTGATTTGTACATCAGAGAAAAATATTTTAAATGTCTTGCATTTAATTTTAATATTTGTAAAATGCTATCTTTGTTTAAATAAAGGGTGGGCCAATAAAAGTGAGAACATTTCGTAGCGTAATATTTTACGAGATGCTCTAACTTTTTTAGCCCACCATGTATGTATTTATTTATGTGCTTAAATTTAAAATTTACAATGGAATAAAAAAAAAACATTTCAATTTACTTAGATAAATAAAGAATCTTGCATTAAGCTATTTTATGAATAAATATTATATTAAAATTATTGTAACGATATTTTGTAAAAAATGAATTAAACTTCAACATTCAAAATGTCTTTAGAAAGAAAGTTAACAAATGACAGTTTAATTATGTGTAAATAAATAATTAACGTATTTTAACTTTATAACAAGGTAACATACACAAAAAATATGGGCCATATGTTGAATGTTGACCATTGACGCCGTCAAATTGCTCCTAAACGAGAAAAATATTTATTTATTTCATTATTATGTAAATATTTAAAAAATATATAATTGTTTACGGTGCTTCGAAAAGGCGATTAAATTGGTAATGCAGAAAATATATTTTAAAAACTTTCCTGCAGAAACTTTCATCCCTCCCTTCTAGCTGTACAGTATTATTGCGTCAGTCTACAAGCTATGTTCAGTAAACTGTAACGGCACAACATTGGAGACATTTGTCAGTCAGCAGCATAGTAAAGAAATATCTTGCATAAACTCACTTTGTAATCTTATTCTCCTCGTTTCTCACGAATTCCTTCCATGTTTCAAGAAAGAGGTATTCATCCCAACCATATGTAACGGCACGGTCCGTAACATTGCCCGCCTCAATGACAAGAATTACATTCTCTCATGGTCTCATATGTGAACAAATACTACCCCGAAGATGAAGCCTAAATAAATTTCATAGAAAATTGAGTCAGCATCATTGAAGCCAACTCTGTCAATGAGATTTCACAGAACATCAGCCGTGTAGGCGCACAAATTAGACTTAGCTATATATTCTAGGGTACTACCAAGACTTTTTTGACAACATTCCAATATTCTCAAATGTGCTCGAAATCCATTGCTGTCAGGGGAACAACAGGATCTCAAAGGTATCAACCATGATCAAACTGAATAGGAGTGCCCCCAGCAACCCTACCCCAAAAGAGATACATGGGTTATTTAAGACAAAAAAAAATCGACATTCAAGATAATTGCAATTCTCTAAGGTAGAGAGGGACTGGCACTTCACTAGTCAGCTACTTACATTGAACAGAAAAGGCATTCAGTGGCTTGACAGACCGCCCATCACAGAACTGCGCCTGGTACTCAATTCCTTACTTAATCGACTCGACATGTTTACGGACACTGGTTACAATCACATGGACCTGCTGTACGAAAAACTACTATCTGATGTAAGACCTTTTGAACGGCTAAGCTTGGACTGTAACAATGGTCTGAGTGCGGCTGTCGTCAACATTGCTGTCAAGTATAAAATAGTTTTTTACATGTGATTGCAAAGTTTACTGGGGAAATGCCAGAAGAATAAGAATCTTCGACTTTAGCTTATGGAAGAGTATCAAATAGCCTTTCTCCTGCTTTCCATAAAAAGGTGTATCTCTTTTGACTTCTTTCGTCTACAACAACTGTTAAAGTATGATCTGGATTTTCCAGGAAGTTTACTAGATTTCTGATTTAAATGTTTTGAATGATTTATTGTTGGTACCATTCTAAATATCTTCGAGGACGAAATTCACATTTAAGACATCTAATGATCTCTTTACTCAGACATAGGTTAAAAGCAGGTAATTGGTTGAACTACAATGATAGAGAAATTTGGAAGTGTACCAAACTTTGCCTTGCAGTGTCATTAGGAAACCCAGGTTTGGATGGCAGCCTGGTTGAAAACCAGTTGATATCTATAGTGTTACAGGAAATATTGGGAATACACCGAGAAAATATTGATAACATATGCATTCTAGTGCCCTAAGGAAATAGAAGAGAGCTCTTCATAATTAAGCCATGGAACTCTCCTCTAGTTAGAAATAAAGCAATAGACTAGCCTATATGTCAATGTTTGTTGATCTGTGTTATTGGTTATACTTTTATTTAGATTGAATTATTGAAATATATTTTTTACCTATAATAATTAAATTTTCGTAAAAAATAATTATCCGTTCAACTTTCTCTTTTTATTATTTGTTAAACCAAAAAATTTTAATTAGCGAGTAATGTAAATTTAAGGTTATATTTTATTAGCAAAAGATGAGAGCAAGTTGCAACTAAATTATCACAAATAAATATCTTATCTCAATATTACCCACCCATAAGAAATTATTAGAGATAATAAAAATATTTTTACGTGTTATTTATATATAGGCCTATATGATATACAGCATTTAACTTTGACCTAGAGTTAGGCAATTTAGCCCTTACATAGGGTCTCTTTAAACAGTTAAACCAAGCAAATCTTTAGATCAGTGTTTGCTAAACTTTTATATGACTGGCATCCCTTACGAATTATTTGACTAGCTTCTCTAGCCCTAAGAGTTTTTTGACTGGTCTCTCTAGCCGTACCAATAATTTGACTAGACTTGCTAGACCTACATATTATTTGACTAGCCTCGCTAGACCAATGGATTACTTGTCTAGCCTGGCTAGGCCTATGAATTATTTGCTTAGCTTCGCTAGGTCCACGAATTATTTAATTAGCCTCGCTAGGCCTTCGAGTTATTTGACTAGCCCTACGAATAATTTGTCTAGCTTCGCTATAGTCCATCGATCTATTTGACTAGTCTCGTACTACCTATACATTCTTTCACTACGTCCCGCCCCTCCTACTAAAGTACCAATGCATTTTTAATTAGAAAACGGACTTCTAATGTGTTCATTTGTTTCAAAATGTACGGTACATTTTAGAAAATAAACATCTTCCCTTTAAATAAAAGTAAATGTTCATAAAGAAATCTTTAAAAAATTATAGATATTGATATCCTAATGTCTCATTTTTATTTTAGTTAGTTTACATGTTTTTAAGAATTGTAAAGCGCTTAGAGCTTTAAGGTAAGCGCTATATAAAAATGCCTAAATAAATAAATATCGTAACTTAAAAGCTAAAACCTCCTTTGTTATAATCCTTTTTTCTCGAATGCCATGATAAGTCAAATCACTGCCCTAGGTTGGTAGCCACTGATCCAGATTAATCAATCTTGATCAAGCCAAAAGTAGTTGGAAAAATTTCTTGAGAATTAAACCAATTTCGGATTTTCCCAAAAAGAAAATAGATGCGTTTATTCAATATTAGACATGAGATGGAAAGGTTAAATATAACAAAAACATACTTAAACATAGCAACTATTTGAATGCAATGCATTTACTTTTTCTTATTTAATCTATTATTTACCGCTAATCTAGAACTTGATTCAATGGAAATAAAGATTAATTTAAACATACCGGGATTTAATTATTGGAAGACAAAATACGGATTGAAACGTTTCGGTTGACGCCTTCATTAACACAACAAAATAAAAAATGACATTCATTCTTTTAAAACTAATTTTAAACCAAAGCAAATTTCAAGAAGATTGTGTTTTTTTTTAAATATTGAAATGAAAAAAAAAAGCCATCCGCCATCCCATGTCGTAACATTTTGATGGTGCTCAGTGTAGTCCTAATGGCGGCAATTTTTTGCAAGGTCTTTTCTCTTTCCTGAAGGTGATGGACACACAGTCTTACAAAGCATGTTCATGCACTGGTTCCTCGTGCGATAGATCAGTCATGCATATCAGAATCAAGCTGACATCTTACAGTCGAGTCGCTATACGATTAGTCTGTCCACAAGGAACCTGCCTTCCCAGTTTCCACCAGAATTATAGAATATATATTTTCTACACATTGTCTTTTCTTTCAAAGGAAAAAAATAAGAGAAATCTTTCAAGGATTTATGCAACTGCTCGTTAATCAATTTGGACAAAAGCAACGGTTACCTTTACTAGTCCAACAACTTGACCACATGAATTCTTGTCTTCACTTGTACATGAATTCCTTGTCTTCACTTGTACATGAATTCCTTGTCTTCACTTGTACATGAATTCCTTGTCTTCACTTGTACATGAATTCCTTGTCTTCACTTGTACATGAATTCCTTGTATTCACTTGTACATGGATTCCTTGTCTTCACTTGTACTCACTTCAGCTACATCTTATATTTCTACGTTCATTCTACCGTTCGCTCGCTAATCACCTTTTGTGTACTAGTATCATCCTCCCTACCAATCACCAGTCAGACCTGGCTGACATAAACCCACACATTCAATAACATAAAACAAGCTATTGACACTGAACAAAATATAGCAACGCTATCTAATGATAACAGTTCTCATCTGAATGTGAAAGTCATCGAACAAAACACATTTTTTATGTTTGTTTTCTAAACAACTCCCAATCCTGCCCAATGCCACAAAAGTTTTTCCCGCCATAACTGACCCCAGAGTGTACATGCCGTTCTTCGTAAATCCAGCTGTTGTTATAAAACCCCAGTGAATGGACATACGCCCCACTACTGCCTGGACACGTGCATGTTGTGTAAGTGTACCTTGTTCTATCACCTCGAATCACGGTCCTTTTTATCCATTGCCCTATAGAGACCGCCTTGGAACATCCATGTGGGTGTGATACAATGAATGTCAATTTGTCTTCATCTTTAGAACTCTTGTATTTGGTGTATACTTTCGAACAAAAAACACACCACTTTCTCCAAATACTGTCCAATTTATCCAGTATATCTACGTCACATGTCACACATATGAGCTCACACCTGTCTTGATTAATGCTTGCCCGCACAACATTCCAGCCACTAAGACTGACGAGTGGACTTTCTGGTCTGTCATAGAACAATCTACAAGTTGTGTGTCTCGCCTCAAAGTCATCAAAAACCACGTGTGTTGCCGTGTAAATACTTATCTCTCCCCACTCTTTGCTAGGTGTGCCTGAGTGTTTGCATTTCTGACATGTACAGGTTGTCATGCCATATGTCTGGATGTCTTTTTCTGTGTACTTATTGACCCAAATAACCATTCCAGTTCCTAGCCTCATGACTCCAGTTTCTGTCATGTTGTAAAAGTAGTACGGGGAATTGGTTTCAGGCCAAAATTGTGGTCTTTGTGAACTAGTCATTTGGACGTTGATTCTGACAGTCAGGTCAGCTGTAAATTTAATGAAATCAACTAAATCGTCGTCATGATAACCCTTAGGTAGGTGATTGATGTTAAAATTGTTGACGGGAACAAATTGTGTGTGGCCTGGATTTTTCTTACAGGTGTTGTAGTGTTTATGCAGATCTGCTTCTCCTCCTTCTGATACCTGGGTTTCGTGTGTACCTGACAAGGTGAATATAACAAAGTACAGATCAGCCAACTTATTTCTAACCAAATTTACAACATCCCATGGGAAGTTCTTTTATCACAACTTATATCTCACCAATTTTACAAAATCCCATGGGAAGTCCTTTTATCACAAATTATTTCTAACCAAATTTACAATATCCTATGGGCAATTCTTTTATCACAACTTATTTCTAACCAAATTTACAATATCCCATGGTAAGTTCTGTTATCACAACTTATTTCTAACCAAATTTACAATATCCCATGAGAAGTCCTGTTATCACAACTTATTTCTAACCAAATTTACAACATCTCATGGGAATTCCTTTTATCACAACTTATTTCTAACCAAATTTACAATATCCCATGGGAAGTCCTTTTATATTTCCAACCAAATTTACAATATACCATGGGCAGTCCTCTTAACACAACGTACAATGGAAATGCTATTCTATAGCGTTATGCTGTGACGTCCACTTTCACTCCAGCCTTAAAAAGCCACAAATGAGAAGACTGGAGGAACAGCTTCCAACATTGAAATGACCTATTTTTTTGATTGATCAAACCAGATCATCAAACACGGTTTATATTGATGAAGTTAAGTTTGAAAGGTCTGATCATAAACAATTCAATTACAAAAGAAAATATACTATTATGATGAATGTTGAGTTTCACGGGATGCTACATGATGATAGTCCATAGAACCTAGATTTAAATTATATGAAAAGTTGTCTCATTTTCTTAAGTACTAGAATAGATGACACGATGTAATCGGAATAATTATGGTTGGTTCCTTGCAATAATTTCTACTGCTATTGAAAAAATTCATCACAATTCCTAACTTTGAAAAGAATTATCTAGGTAATGATATTTACGTTTCAAACGTAATTAAGTTTGCTATACATTATACGAGTCTTCTTCTTCTTCTATATCTTAAGGGCCCACAATAAATTTATTGATCATTTTGGCTCCTATGCATGCAGATGGGATTTGCAATGTTTCTGTTACTGGTGTTGATGAGGAAATCATGCACTAGGGGTTTGAAGGCTTGAGGCAATAGACACAAATGTGTACACTACTTCCTTTCACGCCCCTAAACTATTTTTTTCCTCTATACATGACCTTAATTTATCCAATCTAAATTATCATTAATTAAATCACTTTAGTCACTAAGAAGTTAATTTAGGGATGAATTTTTCGCTAGATAAATAATTTAGATTTGTGTGCACTTTGACTACAACATTTTTTGTCATTTAAAAATTGTTAAAAACATAATCTAACATTTACATGGAAAAATAACTCTATATATAATATAAATATATTTTATGGTAATTGATAAAGTAATTTGATATATTGATATCTTTGTAAAAATTTAAGCACGCTTTTGTCTTGTTTTTTTTTTTTTATTATACATTATTTTATCAAAAGAAGAATCTCGTAACCATTTTTTACTTCTATAACAGACATGAGTGACTTAAAAAAAAATGTTAATCTCATAAAAATACACACCAACTTTACTTTTCGCGAAGTAAAAACAAAAATATATTTTCATTTTTTGAAATAATGTATTAACTCATCTACATTTTTCAAAATTAAATTTTCTAGTTTGTAAAAATTCGGTTTTGATATTCATGGGTAAACTTAAATAAATGAAGAGATAGATATCAGGATCGCAAAAGCAGCAGCAACTATGGCTAAACTGAATAAGTGGGTGTGGAATAATCTCAATCTAAATGATAAAACAAAAATAAGTGTCTATCAGCCATGTGTGCTTAGCACGCTCCTATATGGCAGCGATGTGGACCACATATACCAGTCAGGAGCGGAAACTCAACAACTTCCATCAAAGATGTCTGCGTCTCATTTACGCATTCGATGGCTGGACAGGGTGACTAACGAGGAGGTTTTGGAACGTGCACACATGTTTAGCGAATTCTCCTTTCTTATCAAGAGGTGCCTTCGCTGGATAGGCAATGTAAGGAGAATGGAGGAAGGCCGTATAAAGATGCTGCTTTATGGAGAGTTGGCAGAAGGGACAAGACTGATTGGACGGCCACGCCTGAGATTTATGGACGTTTGAAAAGGGAGCATGAGGGAAGCTAAGATTGAAATCAACAAATGGAAGATCATGTCCGAACAACGTTCCAGTTGGCGAACAGCAGTGTATGAAGGAGTAAAAAAGGCAGAAGAATGCCATATATACTTATATAGATGTACCCAAGTTTTGTTAATGCCATTGATTTTCTTAGTTGGTAAACATATGTTTATTTGTAAAAAGGAATGTAACATCTCTTTTTTCACAAATATAATACCATAGGATTTAAATATATTGTCATCCAAGTAAAAATGTACACATCCTATGTCCTACCTTTGATATGTATCTACCCAAGAAGGTTAATTATTTATCCTAATTATTTATCAAATTCATTCCTTATTTTGAGACGTATCTAGTGCTACCTGGCGCGAAATGACCAGCCCCACCCCCAATAGTTTTTAATAAAATTAATACAATCTTCCACCGGATTTTAGTCCCTTCCGTACTCAAACTAACATATTTTGCACTTCAGATGGTTTGTTCTTATTTCGATGAGTTATAAGTAGATTAGTGAATGCCATTTAGCCATGGAGGTTCGCTGCACGAATTGTCTTAAAGGGCATTTTCTTATTAGAACTATATTTATTGGTTAAGTTTTTATTACGTTATAATTTTAATGGGAATCGCTTAGTCACTTCCTTGTTTGGTCACGTGATGAGAGTAAGCCATCACTAGGCTGCTACACACAACAAAAGATACTTCATCAGTGCTTCCCCTATGTCATGTTACTTAAAAATTGTACCTATGAAAATATTCTGGAATACACGTGTTTTTTAAATGAAATACATAAATGTGACAATAAAAATACGTCAGTTATGATTAAAGGAAGAAGTTATTTCAAGAAAAATTTGTGAGCGATATTCGATGGGAACTATCAACACTATTATCGACAGGATGTTGTTGAGCTCCGTGTTTGCCCATGACGTCATTTGCTTGTTTATTCAATATTTGTGCAGGAGTCATTCCCCTTTGTTTATTTTATTGTTAATTTTCATTGGACGAAATTTCGGCATACCCATGACGTCATTTGTATGTTTATTCAATATTGGTGCGGCGAAGGAATATTTTAATAACCGATTGGAACAAGACTTCATGTGAATAATTAACGAAGGTCCACTTTGCCAAGTCATTGTCTTAAATTTTCTTTATCCTTCAGCGGAAACTTATGCAGACTTATACCGCTGTCCTTAACTTGACTGTTTGAACAGCCAAAAGCCGAACATTGCCTAGGCATCTTGAATTACTAGTTGTAGTGTGTAACGGGCTACTGTTGTCAAGCAGTAGTGTGTTGTATACAGCCTACAGCCTTACTCATTTTGACTCTCATCACGTGACAAATCAATCGACTAAGCGACTCCCATTAAAGTATATTTTGGAATTTAAAAAAAGTTAAAACTCATTAAGTGTTAAAAATACAAAACTAACATTTGTGTGTGCTTCATTTATAATTAAAAATCAATCAATTATACTTATTTATTTTACTTTTAAGAAGGGAAAAATAAATTATCAATTTTGTAACGTGCTGTTATTAAATCAAAGAAAATTAAGAGTTTTGGCTAACATAGGGGATTTGCTCTTTTGCGTCATTTGCTTGTTAATTTAGAAAAAAAAAAAAATTGTTTAGTAAAATTAACAATGCACTAAAAATGCACAAAAGCTACTGATGTTTGGGTTTTTGCCGATAAATGTGATTACGGTGTAATTCTTAGATCTTATTTTTTTTTTATATAATTTTTTTTTTTGATAACGTTCAAACGCCAATTATTTATACAATGCTTAAGATAGTTCCTAATTTGTTTCTTCAAATGTATTTGAAATTTATAAAAATAATACTTAATCTTTTACGAAAATAAAAGCGGATATAAGTTCTTTGTAAATGTTCTTTGCGCACTTAAATTTATTTGATTTCCTTAAAATAATAGAAAATAACTATGATTTAATTTAAGAATCCGAACGTATCTAAATATTTTCGGTTCTTTGGAGTTACGTCAACATAGTTCATTCTTACATATGTTATAACTTCTATGGAGTGTTGCAAAGTTAATGTAAATAAATAATATTATTTCATATGCAGACATTTTTGCATGAATTCCCTTGATTATTTAAGTGATATGATCATAATTATGTCCCTTGGTGTGATAACTAAATGATGCATTATAAAACACATACAACTGACAATAGAAGTCATTTTACCACAGTTTAAACAAAGAAAGAAACTGATTTTTATACCCCAATGTTTTCGACTAATAAATCCATTGTTTAAGCCAAATTTTTCTCCTGGACAGGCCTAATTTAAAAAAATAGGACATATGTTTTAACAAGGTGATAAAAGGTTAGGAAAGTCTATTCAATCAGATTCTAGCACAAACAATCTTTATTATTGAGATGCTCTAAATATTTTATTTAATTTTTATATATCATAAATTACATTAAAAAAACAAAATATAGTTTTAAAACTACGAGCCCGAATTTTAGGATTTTAATAGCTATGGCTAAAAATAAAAATCAAAGAGGTACACTACATCTTAGCTTTAAATGAATAATACGGTATATTGAAATTTTTCCTTCAAGTTGAGAACCCAAAAGAATTTATTACCATAGAAAAAATATGCTTGATCTTTCTTTTCCTTGCTGCTGTTTCCATCCTGCATGTCATTTGTCTCTTCATTGTCTTGGTTGTTATATGTCCTCTTGTCAGATTGTGCTGTAAGAAATATTAGTAGTTGTAAAAGAAATACTTTTAAAAATATTTTATTTGTATTGATCATGAAAATAAAATTTTTCAAAACTTATTTTATTTAAAAATGATTCAAAATGTTTTATAGCTTAGTCATGAACAATGTTAAACAGACTTGAAGGGTGATAACTGATTCATGTTTAGTATTTATCTGATCTGAGATAAACGATAATTGTTTGTTGTTGTTAATTTCAAAATGTTAAAGTCTCAAAGATTTCTGTGTTCATTTCTTTGTTTTATGACAATATTATTATGTGAATAGCTGCAGAGTATAATGATGAATCTTGCATCAGTACAGTATGAGTAGATGCAGAAAATGGTGCCAAATGTTGTATTAGCAGGATGTGAGTAAGGGAGAATATGGATGGAAGTGATGAGCCGTGGTGTGTGAAGGGGTAGGGAAAGAGATTAAAGTTTTGGAGACTAGTGTAGGGGTCGGTTTATTATAATGCTGTCCATGATAGGAAATATACAGTTAAGAATGTAGCATGTATCTATGAAGGGTCGGGTTGGTGGGAAGGGGAGGTTAGGCTGGCTGCATTTTTGACATTGAGTTTAAGTATAAATAACTGTTCATTTTAAAAAAAAATTCGGGGGGGGGGGGGAAGAGGGAGGGAGGGGGGGGAGGGTTGTGATAGAGCGATGTCTTCGAGTTTCAAAAATAATAATAAATACAACTATCTAAGGTATCTCTACGAAAAAATGGGGGGGGGGGGGGGGGAGGGGTGTGGGGGGGGGGTGAGGGTTGTGATAGAGCGATGTCTTCGAGTTTCAAAAATAATAATAAATACAACTATCTAAGGTATCTCTACGAAAAAATGCAACCTAGTTTAAACATAATAATTAGTAATTACTGTGTACTTACCACATAGATTGTTGGTGCTCAGGTGTAACGGCTGCTTTGAATCACCTGCACAGAGGGATGTCATGTTGAAATCCATTTTTCCTAATATATCTCCTTAACTTTTAACAGGAGAGCCAGATATCTTGGTTGCTTTATTAATATTATAAAATATACTGATGTCTATGTCTTAAAAAGTAATGTTGGTATAAGTAGTTAAAAATAAGGTAATTTAAACATTAAATCGCTAACGAACATGATCTTTCTTAAATGTCTCTTAAAATCACATAATTATACATTAAAATAAATGTATCAAGTCAGGTAGTGTGAAACTGAGATAATATTTTGAGAAACAATTCCTTACTAATTTAATGTCCACATTATATGTCAAAGTACTAAATGTAAACACAACCATTATATGTCACACTAAAATATTAAATAAGAAATATGTTCAACTTAAGGGGCACACGTTTTATAATTAAATTGACTGCTGGCATGTTTGAATAGGATGTGAAGTGTGTTATATATTATAAAACCAAATCATACCAGGCAATGCTACATTTTACATGGCCACCAAGCTCTTATATCCATAGATAACACAGTTTACACTACGGTCTCCTAGCGAGTAACTATTGACTCTGACATAATGATTTGCATTGAAAAAACTTGATTTATATTTTTATGGAGACAAATTGCCTCTACATTCAAGTCGCAGTACTATTGATTGCTTTATTAAATTTTTAAAAGACGTCTAATACTTTGGTCAACTATGACAAACCCTTTATCACATATATTTAATTAAAGGGTTTACACAGAAGAAATTAGTATTAAATACACGAAGAACGAAAATAATTCTTGTTTAATTTACATTACACTGCCAGGCGAAGACAGGGATTTCCCGGAATAATTTTATCCATGAAAATATTCAAAAGAAAAATAACAACTAAAATAAAAGCAATTTTAATAATAACGTCTTTCGTAAATTATTTTTTCTTGGAATTTGATTTATGGATTTGCGTTTGCATTTATGTAATTGCACGTGATTTATCATTTATTAAAAATCAGTTATGTAAAATTGAAAAATACTAGCGAAAATACGTTTCATATTTGTTAGATCAGGGGTCTCAAACTCGCGGTCCGCGGGTTTATTTGCGGCCCGCAAGACGATATTTTTCTACCCGCTACATGACAGCAAAGTTTAGTGTTAATGCGGCCTGAGCGTTTTCGTCACCCTCATATCTATAATTGATCCTCCGTGACAGTTTCAGTCGAAAAGGAAAAGTGTTAAGAAAATTAGTTCCAATGGGTAACAAAAGCACAACCAGGGGATCTCTAGTTCTAAAGTTCAGCGGTGGTACTACTTCATGTGTGATGAGGACCTTGAGGAAGGTATGTTTCAATGTTTGATTTGTGAAGCATTGATTCATGTTGCATGCTCAGCTTCTGGGTCTCAAAAAGGGCAGAACGTTAATTATACATGTTAATTATGGTAATGAATGAATTTTTATACAAGTAAGTTAATGAAGAATGAATGTCAAACCTGAATTTTGTTTTTTCTTCATGTTATTGAAGTTGTATCACTAGTTGTACCTATTAGACTCACTAGTTGTACCTATTAGACTCACGTGTGGTACGTTTTGAACCTACTTAATGGCAAGGATTTCACAATTGTTTTTATTTTTATTTTTTAAAAATATGTTGTTGTTTTTAATTAAATAATCGCACTTTGGAAATATGTTTTATTTTAAAATATTAAAATTCGTTGTTTTCATGTTAAAATAAACTTTTTCTACATTTATTATTTCTTTATATTAATGTTTATATATTTATATGGCACTAAAACTCATATTGTTTCTTATATTGTATATTTTCTAAATACCATGTATGTTCACTATATTATATTTTGTAATTTAAAAAAAGTATTCTTATTTATGTCTAGAACTAATGCAACAAGAGCCTTTTGACTGCTCTTAACAGCTTTGAATTTTTATTTTGAAAATGCTGTTTCGTCTATGTTAAATGTTCTTTTTCAATCATTAATTTACTTTACATTTTTACGGTGATATCTAAAGTTACAAATTAGTTCTTAGGAAATTTAGGGACATGTATTAGCTGTTAGGTATAAAAGCTCTAATAGCTTAAATTGATTTGATGTATTACTCTCAACTCAAATAATATTGCATGTTTCTCGTTGTGGTGTGACAAAAAATATCTGGGTGTCTCGCGCCGGAAAAAAAGTTTTAGGACAAATTTTCTGGAGCACTAGATGTTCT
Source organism: Lymnaea stagnalis (assembly GCA_964033795.1). NCBI lineage: Eukaryota > Metazoa > Mollusca > Gastropoda > Lymnaeidae > Lymnaea > Lymnaea stagnalis. The sequence goes on along the minus strand of CAXITT010000133.1, from coordinate 723,307 downwards.
TCTTTTAATAAGAGTGTGTTTAAAAAATTTACTTTCGTAGCTATCCGTGATGTATTTACCTAAATGATCAAGGCATCTTTATTCCAAGATGGCTGACACGCAAATTTGTGAATACCGAAATTGTTTAAAAAAACCCGGTAAAATCATGAATATATGCTGATATAAATATGCAAATACAATGTGGGAAGCTAGGGTAAGAATACGGGAGTAAACCCAAACTGTAATATCCGGAGATGGAGTCCCAAAGTCGATCTGACGCCGACAACAATGTCATTTTGTCAACTCCTGCGACGCAGTCAGTGCCAGGCTGTACTGACAATTGTCATTCCCTTGGGTCCACTGGTTGCGTGGAGAGTGGGGATCTGCTGCATTGGGCAACAGCTAGTCTCCATAAATCACCGCACAGGCTAAGTAGCTATAATAGCGACGTCACTTTACGTAGAGCAAGTTTGTTTCGTAAGGCAAAGAAGGTCAATAAGAGGAAGGCTAAACCACTTCGCTTCTCAACATGGAATGTGAGAACCATGTGTCCTGGATTTGAAACGGACCTCGATCAGATTGACAACGCAAGGAAGACTTCTGTCATTGACAAAGAACTCGCGAGACTAAACATTGATATTGCAGGCCTTCAAGAGACCCGACTAGCGAATAGTGGCACCATAAAGGAAGCCAGCTACACATTCTACTGGCAATGGAAACCCGCAGATGAATCAAGACAGCATGGTGTTTGATTTGCCGTAAGAAACACATTATTTGCCTGTATTGAACCTCCTTCTTTGGGATCGGAGAGGATTCTGTGACTGCGGATGTCATCATCTGCTGGCAAGGTCAACGTATTCAGTGTGTATGCTCCAACTCTTCATTCGACTGAAGGGGAGAAAGATTTTTGTCTCTGAGACCCTGGACCAAGAATTATCAAGTGTTCCCAAAACCGAAGCATTGTACATTCTGGGAGACTTTAATGCTGGGGTAGGAGCTGATCAGGAAGCCTGACCGTCATGTCTTGGTTATTTGGGATTAGGAAGGATCAATGATGGACAACGTCTGCTGGAGCTGTGCTGCTCCCATGGTCTCTATGTTACAAATACCTTCTTCAAATGTAAACAAATCCAAAAGGTGTCATGGCGACACCCACGTTCCCGCCACTGGCACCAGCTAGACCTCGTCAATACTAGGCGCTTTGAACTAGATAGTGTACGTCACACACGCAGCTACCATAGTGCCGACTGTGACACTGACCATTCTCTAGTGGCAAGCAAGATACGACTAAAACCCAAAAAATTGCACAATGCTAAAAAGACATGTCGTCCACGAATAAACATCCACTGCTCAAACAACCCAGAAAAATCGCATCAAATCTCAAAAGTGTTGCAGGACACCCTTGCTAAAGGATCACACGATGGAACTATTGACTCTAAGTGGACCCATTTACGAGATGCTGTGTACAATTCAGCCTTGTCCTTCTACGGTAAAAAGGAGCTGGTATGAGGCGCATTGAAATGTGATGGAACCCGTAATCGAGAGGAAGAGAAGAGCCCTACTTGCCTATAGGGAAGCACCTTGTACTAGTACACTGCAGGCTCTCCGAACCGCAAAAAAGGTATCACAGCATACGGCCCGCCACTGTGCCAACACTTACTGGCTAGACCTTTGCAACTTCATACAATCGGCTTCAGACAACGGAGATGCAAGGAACATGTACAAGGGCATCCAGCGGGCATTTGGTCCACACACGTCAAAAATATCCCCACTCAAGTCCAAGTCGGGTCAAATTATCAAGAATCCAAATGATCAACTCCGGCGTTGGGTAGAGCACTATCTTGAGCTATACTCTACAATGAATGTAGTCACTGAGACCGCTCTCCATAATATATTCCTGCCTTATCAGTAATGAATGAATTGGATGAAGAGCCATTTTTACAGGAGCTCGAAAAACCCATCGATTACCTTGCAGATGGGAAGGATCCAGGGATTGACGGCATCCCAGCAGAAATCCTCATAAATGGAAAACCTATCGCAATTCAGCCCTTACATGAGCTCCTCTGTCTGTTTTGTGAAACCGATTACATTACCCAGGACATGAGAGACGCCAACATCGTAACATTGTATAAAAATAAAGGGGACAGAAGCGATTGTAATAACTACAGAGGTATTTCTCTCCTTAGCTTAGTTGGAAAGACTTTTGCCCGGGTTGCACTTAAACCAATGTAGAGCCTTGCGAACCGCATCTACGCAGAGTCCCAGTGTGGCTTCAGGAGTGGGCGCTCAACAATAGACATGATATTTTCGCTACGCCAAATGCAGTAAAAATGTCGTGAACAGCATATGCCTCTTTATATTGCCTTCATAGACCTGACCAAGGCATTTGACTTGGTAAGTCGAAGAGGTCTTTTCAGTATCCTGAAATGAATAGGTTGTCCCCCACGACTACTCACAATAATACAGTGTTACGCACTGACTTGCATTGGGAGAAATAAACTCCTATTTTAATTTAAATTGGCTCGTTGTAAACAGTGCCTAACAAAGGACGATACAATAGAATCAACAATTTTAAAGATACGACACCCAAAGCAGTTTCTAGTTACAATTAATAAGATTTATTAAGTCTTAATATAATTACAAAAGAAAAGAAAATATAATGACAATCTTCAACTTACAGTATGATAGATCTTGTACCGGTACACAGTTATACAGTTAGAATAATGTGCCAATGAATAATGATGAAGTGCGAAATAAACACATGTGAGTATGAGCACACAAATACACATGGAATAATACACGCATCGTAAAGTTAATAATATCTATCTGAATCTCCGTCTTTCCATCCGTGCCTGTCAATCCCTTATATAGGTCGCGTAAGTTCTGCAGAAAGACTTATGACGTTTCTAGAACAATCACAATCATTCTACAAAATACTATTTGGAACAGGTTAATTATTTTTTGTGGCTGTTGGCATAAACACGACAGATCAAACGACTAAGCCACACCACTCTGTGAACACAGCGTCTCATGCGGGGTCAATCAGAGGGCACACACGAGAAAAATTATTTAAACAAGCTCTATATAACAACAGTCATTTCACAAAAACATACACAGCACAATAACTTTCAATGGCACTGTCTCTGATTCATTTCCAGTTAGCAGCGGAGTAAAACAGAGTTGTGTACTTGCACCAACGCTCTTTTCAATTTTCTTTTCGATGCTCCTTCAATTTGCTTTCAGTGACTGTGAAGATGGAGTGTACGTCCATACAAGATCTGATGGAAGACTGTTCAATATCGCCCGCCTTCGTGCAAAGACCAAAGTAAAAAAGGTGCTGATTCGTGAATTGTTGTTTGCTGACGATGCCGCCTTAGCATCTCACACAGAAGAAGGTCTGCAGGAGCTGGCTAATCTTCTATCACACGCTTGTAAAGAGTTTGGACTTTCGATTAGTCTAAAGAAAACTCATTTAATGATGCAAGAAGCACCGTCCCCTACAATTATATCTACTGAGGGTCATAATCTTTTGGTTGTTGATAATTTCATATACCTGTGATCCAATATTTCTAGTTCTCTCTCCGTTGATGAAGAGATCAATATCAGGATTGCAAAAGCAGCAGCAACTATGGCTAAACTGAATAAGCTGGTGTGGAATAATCCCAATCTAACTGATAAAATAAAATAAGTATATATCAGGCATGCGTGCTTAGCACGCTCCTATATGGTAGCGAAGTGTGGACCACATATACCAGTCAGGAGCGGAAACTCAACAACTTCCATCAAAGATGTCTGCGTCGCATTTTGCGCATTCGTTGGCAGGACAGTGTGACTAACGTGGAGGTCTTGGAACGTGCACACATGCTTAGCATATTCTTTTTTCTTATCAAGAGACGTCTTCGCTGGTTAGGTCATGAACGGAGAATGGAGGAAGGACGTATCCCAATTAGGCTGCTGTATGGAGAGTTGGCAGAGGGTACAAGACATATTGGACGAACGCGCCTGAGATTTATTGACGTTTGCAAACGAAGCATGAGGGAAGCCAATATTGAAACAAACGAATGGGAGTTCATTGCCAAACATCGCTCCAACTGGCGTACAGCAGTGTTTGGAGGAGTGAAAAAGGCAGAATTTACTCGAAAAGAGGCCCTCGAATCAAAAAGAACAATTAGAAAATCAAGAATTGACTGCGTTTCAACATTCTCATGCGAGAGATGCGGCCGTGATTGCCATTCAAGGATTGGCTTAGTGAGCCACTCGTCAAAGTGTAGAACTATATAGCTACTCCATCGTCTCACGTAGACGGAAAGATGCCATAATTTATCCCATCAGTTAAAATTTTGAGTAAATGTTGCTTAAATTTACAATAAAATTTACCTACAAGGAAAATTTCTTTAAAATTTTAATTAATAAATTTTAGGATCGATTACAGCAATAATATGAAACTAAAGATTAAAAGATTTTTGTTTTGCGTTCTATCCAGATTGTATTATGACTCCTATACTGTTAACACTTTATCATGTCTTCATTAAGTTTAGACATAGTACATGTATGTCACCTTCCTTAAACTAAAAAAGAGTCCACGTCTTTCAATCTAACAGGTACGACAGAGAACACAAAAAAGAAAAATTATGTTAACCATAAGAGTAAACTTTATTGAATACTATTTGCATGTCATGAAGATTAAAAAAAAAAAAGGAATGTTCATGTCAAGAAATCTTAAGCACTTAAGGATTGAACTTACATGTTTCAATGAGCATAAATTACACACTGAATAATGGAATAATAGGGTTAAGGATAACTTTTATAAGCAAATACGCCCAAAAGGAAAACACCACTCGTCTGAATTTAATGACTACTTTTTCAATTTATAATTCTACAATTACGTATTTAATTCACACAATAACTTTGGCGAAACAAATAAAGAACACCAAGCTTACAAGCTGGCGAATGGAGCATTTTGTATGTGTGACCATCAGTTGAACACACAAATCAGGTTTATCGTGATGTTTTTGGTCTTGATGAGTGTAAGATACTTTTCACCCGATCGAAAATGAGGGTGGGATCAGTTTCATTTGGGTATTATCCATCTTATGCAGGGCTTTGACCTGCTTCACCACATCCTTCGCCTACGACAAAGGTTTTGATGTTAGATAAGCTTAATTTATTGACTAACGAAGGGTTTGACTTTAATAATAATCCTCTCCACGAAAAGTTAAAGTTGAACTGAAATGTTGGGTGAAGACTTGTCTACACTAGCAGTGATACATTTCATATTGATTTGGCTCCATCACAAGCCAAGCGTGAATGCTACCTAAATTCTTTTTCTCAAAGAAGACGATTGCAACATATACCTTAAATAAATCATAACTTAAAGTTGGATAACTCCAGTTAATATTTTTTCTATTCAAAAGATTACTATTAAGACTATAAGAACAGCCAGGGGCTCTCGTCAGGAGCGTACAATAATCATTAACAAATGTTTGGGTATTGTAACAATTTTGGATGAGAGCACATTTAACAGACATTTTATTTAACGAAACTATCTTAAACAAGTCAATTGAAATAAGTTCACCTGGTCGACATATTCTGATGAGTAAGAATGAAGGATGTGTCGCATTTCGCACAAAAATAATCTACAACGCTTAAACTAAATCTAAATGTGTAATTACAAAAATTAATGAACCCCATTGATAATGCACTGCGACTTTTAGGCCTATAAACTGTGTTAGTTATACTTAATGACATGAAATATTTAAGTAATTTCGCGCAGCGTAGAGTATTTTCACTAAAAAGGAATGTGTTTTAGAATAATTGATACAATAGATATATACAGACCACATTAGAAAAAAATCGAACCGTTGCATTGATCCAAATTCACAGCGCAATGTTATTGAGCCATTTTAAAAATTCAAGGGTGCTAATTTATTATTAAATGCCTCTTAGCAATGTAATATTCAAAAAGGGAAATGACTTTTTTCAAGAGATTCTGCCCTGGCTAATTGATCATGATGAATAAAGCCGTACACGCAACTCGTTGTGAAGGTTGATTGGTTAGGGGGGGGGGTGTAGAGCTGTCACGTGACCGGGTGCGGGCCGAGAATTTTCTCGACCCATCCACGAAAAACAAAATGGTTGATGGTAAAAAAAATGCCGACACTCTATATAAATAAATGAGTGTCTACTGTGGTGGACCGCCTCTCCGCATTTCTCACTGACGCCACTGAGAGCCCCACTGCAACTTTTCATTGTAGTGTCCCTTGCATTTAAAGTTAGTAGTTTAAGTTCTTTCCTCACAACAAAAATTGGGCGATATAGCTGTTTTAACAATATTATTGTAGAGAATCGTGGCAAACGTTTGGTTAAATTTCATTTTCCGTTAATGTACAAGTTTAAAATGGTACATGTTATATTTTTATAAATTTAAGTGCTAGTTTCTACAATTTTTAGATAAGACCAAATTGTAGTTCAGGGATGCGGAAAGGGGTAGGTGGGGTATATATTATAAAGCAGATCAATATTTCTCATCATTAAAAGACATTAGAAACGTTAAAATCATTATATAGATGAAGTTAGGAATTCCGATTGACTATTTCCTACATCAACATTTCAAGGACGTGGAATAATAACGTTGTTTTTGATGTTGTTTTCTATGAATATATCAAACGTGATATGGTTATGTACATAAAATTGGGATTGTTAGGAGATGAGACTTCGCAATAACAGAGATAAAGTTCAGCAAAAATGCCTTACATTATTTTCCCGGGTCATATATTCTATTATCTGTATATTAAATTTAGATTTAAATTGATTGTTGGAACTTTGGAGAGGAAATTAAAGTATTTAGCAGTTGCCGACTAATTTGGGATTAATGAAGTTGCTATGATGTAAGTGAAAACAATGTTCCTTCAACATTTAGATCTATACATTTTGTCCATGTTTATTTTTAATACACTGTGTACGCATTTATATTTATAAATTAGATCTGTGTTTATGTTTGTTTTAATACCATGTGTCCACATTTATAATTATGAACTATTTCCACGTTCTGTTTAATACTAATACAAGGTATCCACATTTATATGTATAAATTATATCCCTGTTTGCTCCCAGATCACAATATTCCAAGTCAGACAATTTGATCTATATTACTGCAAGTACGACCACTACAGATTAGTCAAGTCATAAAGTTAAAATGGTGCATGTAATATTTGAAATGATTTGTTTCAAGAGTTATGATTCATTTCCGCATTAAACCTTAGTAGTGTTAGGGTTTTAATCATTATCGACCTTTTTATTCCACACATGATTTTATTAGGGTTTTCAGGGGATTTAGAAAAAAATCAAGACTGAATCAAGTCATCGTTATCACAGAATGTGTCATTTGAACGCATGCCTTTCTTTTCTGCGCCTGGTGCAATGATCAAAACGAAGCTTCAATTCTATTGGTTCATACAATATTACATTTGGCCAAATATTTGTATAGGTAAACAGAAAATATCTAGGGCATCTTATGCAAAGAATGAAAATGGAGTAAATTTAATTTTTAACGGCTTGAAATGAATGACATTTTATTTTGAATGGAGAACATTTCAAAATTAATAACACATTTAAAATATAACCCTTTATTCTGAAAAAAAACAATATCCAGGCCTACACAATTAAAATAATATTTATGTCATAAAATTGACAACAATATACTAATTAGAAATTTAATGAATTGAACCGAAATTTTTATATTAGACAAAATGTATTTGTTTTTTAGGAGGCAAAAATAAAACGTCAATATTCTTCAAATTGTATTGTGTCAATATCCTCGCCTTCACTGTCTCCACTTCAAGTCTGTTCTCATATTCCATCAACTAAAAGCATAACAAAATAGACAGATCAGGACGTTCAAGAAAGTTTTGATACTATGCACATTATTTATTTTTGTTCTAGGATCTCAATATCAAGAGAGCGACGACTCAAATAGACGTCATTGGATAAGGTGATAATGTGACTTCGCTGAACTAACAGGTTCAACTTATGCTATAGATGCTCCCAAATTAGAATTGAATAAAAGTTTTATAATTTTAAGCTTAATAGATTAGAAAATAAATATAACTATTAATGAAAAAAAAAAGACTTTAAATAAAATTGATACATGATGAAAATATATAGATTCTGGGAATGAACCAGTAGGTGGACTAGTAACTAGCCCACAAATTCTCCTAATTTCTGCTTAAAGCAGACTGCAACTTTGTGAGATTTCATAAGTATTGTTTGTTGGTCAGCGATATAGAAGAACGACTACTTAACAAAGCTTCGGACTTTGTACTTCCAACTTATAGGCCAACCAAAAATCATTAGTAATAATACAAGCTGGCCAAGGTTAATAATAAAAATATAATTAGTATACGATTTTGGCAACATATGGGCATCATATATGTGCACATCAAAGTCAATTTATCTTACACAAATTAAACTCCATAAATATATATAAACATTTTAGTGGCCATTAAATTAGAAATATGTTTATACTAATTAAATTTGAAATAATTCAAGTACCAAATGATATGCCCTTTGTTGCCACTTTACCATCGTATCAATATGAAAATAGAATTTTTCAAAGCAAAAATGTATCCGTAAACTCCGTACGTTTTTTTACGTTGTTCGCTATGAAAAATGTAAAATATAACAAAAGAAATACACTTTAAGACTTATCAAACGAAAAGATACTGAAGATGCCTTAAAATACTTTAAATAAAGTCCTGCGGGATCAGAAACTGGACACGAGTCCCTAAAAATGTACACGTCTTTTGCTGCCCTTTCGGAAACCACTTCTCAGCTAAGTGCTATTTTTTAAAAAAATTTATATGTTATTCTATTTTTTTCTGTTGTTTTTTCGCTGATGAATGCCTCCTGCCGACCAGTTCTTTGTTGCCTTCCCTTTTTTTCAGTTTTAACCTTACTTTGTTTTATTTATGTCCTAAAAATGTACAGCAACATAATCACTTTTTTACCGAATAATGTTTATCTTATTATCGTTACCATTTCAAAAATTGACATTTTTAAAAATATTTTTTTTGAAAACACAAACCAAGTGTCGTGGACAATTTTGCATTTGTAAAATATATGTGATTTCTTTTACATGATGGGAATGTAAAAACTCGCTTGCTCAATAACAAAAATACAAGTCTTGAAAGAGCAGAGAACCAAGCATCACATATCTGAAAGTGACATACGAATATTTTACAGATCAAATCAAGTCCCCATTCCCACTTCTAAAAAAATGGATCCCTTATCAAGAGGAGTCTACAAGACTCTAGGGCCTCTAGGCACGTGTTTCACTTACCATTATCTTAATCTTGCACTGTCGCTACGTCACGTAAATGAAAATCTCTTAAAAAGCAATTTGCATTAGTCATTGTACGACCTACATTTAATAATAACAGATATACACATTTTATGGCAACATCCCTTTACCAATCTTTCAATCATCAGCCTGAACTCTTAATGCTAAATCCTTTGCTTGGGAACATGATCGAATTTTTTTTATCCGTTTCTTTAACAGCCCGCAAACTAATTGTTGTGTCAGTGCGTGCAATTCCCATCTACTAAAATTAAGTGACAAAACATGCATTCAATAGGCGCATTTGGTAAAACGTAAATTTTTATTGAGCGCTATTGAACTCACCATTGAATCTTACTTTCTGTCACACCTCCAGAGTTACCTGTGTTTATAATAACTGTTTGAAGAGTAATCGTTTAATGATCGTGTGGCAAATATTCTTACCTGAAAGGCATATCAACCAGCTCCTCAACCAACAAGAGATTTTAGTACGTTAGCTGGTAGGGATCTGTGGACAGAATGTCAACTGGTAAAACAAATAAAATATCAATATTTATATCAAAGTCCATGATTATTTTTTCCCAGATCTGGTTTAAACATAACCATAGACCTATTCATTATTAATATGAAAGTTCTACCACAAGAACCTAAGATATTGTATAAAGTACTTCAAAATTATAGCTCATGTTTCTTACTAGAATTCAAGTGTTATTTTTACCACCTCATCCTCGAACATAGTTTAATATTTCGCAATTTGTGTAAATATGGTATATTAGTGAGTTTGTATGCTATTACATATACAAATAATATATAAATTTATATGTATATATATATATACACACATATATATATATTATATATGAACACAAGGAAAGACAAAATAGATATCAACGAATGGAAGATCATCACTTAGCACCGTTTTATTTGGCCAACAACAGTGTAAGTTGGAGTCAAACGGGCAGAAGATCCCCTACACAAAGCCCTGGTAACAGAAAGAGCATTATTAAAGGTCAGGTTTAACGAGGAGTCATAATTATTTTGCGAGAAGTGCAGCGAAACTGTCTCTACGATAGATATATGCTAATGCAGTTGTATCGTCCTAAAAATTATTTTTAATGTATATCAATTGCCCTTCTAATTGTCATCACCAAAATTTTTACTGTAAACGTGACCCATTATCTAGGCTGTTTATAACAAGTCTTTGGTTATGCCCACCCCCTTTTCCTAATGAAAAGAATATAATACGATCTAAGAGCCAAGCATCCTGCTACAATAAATTGTTCACCTTTTGGAGAAGTAGTCTTCTTTCTCCACAAACTTTGCATTATCAGAAATTGAATTCTTAACACGTTCTATCTCTTTATCAGCATTTGTACCTGCATGAACAGTAGAAATGTTTCATTAATACGTTTGCCAAGTATAAAAATATATCATGTAAAATACTTATTTTTAAATTTGTATTAAATCAATTAAAAGTGATGTACACATTTTTACATTGTTTCTGTTTATACAAAAGGGTCATTCATATTTACCACCATGAACGAAGGAGGTCGCCCAAAGACAGAGAAATGCTAGCACGAGATACATAGATGGCTTCATGTTGATTAGCTTTTGGTTTCTTCCTATGATGTGGCTGTGCTTTATTTCTACTTATATACAAAAACCAAGTCCTAATTATGTATTCTTTATTTAAATACGTGCTTTTACAAGTCTAAACATCATTGTTCAAGAGATTGTTAGAACATTATTTGCGCTCTTAAAAAAATTGCTTTAAAAATAAATTATCTCAAACGATGCATATCTCATTACCTAAGTACTGGTTCTTAGTTATGGTTGAATTAATTAGAATCTTGAATTCATTGCCAGCGTTTAATTAACGTGCGAGCTGGCTTAACGCATCATATTGGTTTAGCTAGCAACTCTAAAAATAGACGGTGTCGATTCTTCTGAAAAGTTACAAGGTTGGAAGATACCTTTGTAAGGTGTGTACAAAAGAAAACTTTACTTTTAATATACTTGATAAAGTTAAGCGCTAAACTATAACCCGTAAGTCGACTCTGTTTGTCAAGGCGATCTTGAAGTTCCTGTTTGTTCCTAGCATACATTAATGATCTACCCGATAAACTGACATCACAGGCAAGACTGTTCGCAGATGACACAGCAGTGTATAGCACGATCGCGAACAGATCTGACCAGGACCAGCTACAACAGGATCTTAATCTGTTAGCTGAGTGGGAGATGAGCTGGGACATGGAATTTCACCCTGCCAAGTGCAAGACACTATCAATCTCTAGAAGTTGTACTCCTCTACACTACCAATACGAACTGCACGGCCATATACTTGAGCAAGTTTCCTCTGTAAAGTACCTGGGTGTTACCATTCAAAGAGAGGTCCGCTGGGACGAGAATATTAACAATGTATGTAGCCAAGCAAACAAGACCCTAGGGTTCTTAAGGCGAAATCTAAAGATTGGCAACTCCTGTGTGAAAGAAAGAGCATATAAAGCCTTTATCCGTCCGATTTTAGATTATGCATCTTCAGTTTGGGACCCATTTACCCAGAAGAGCATTGACAGGTTGGAGGCGGTCCAGCGACGAGCAGCACGCTTTGTCCTAAACCGCTACAGGAATACCTCTAGTGTTGGCAGCATGCTAGAAACACTAGGCTGGTCACCATTGGAGAAACGACGACGACAATCCAGGCTCTCCATGATGTACAAGATAAATAATGGGCTGGTCCACTGTTCCAGTATTAAACAGAAACTCGTCCCTCTCCCCATAGACAGCGACGAGGCCATGACAGGCAATTCAGGCTCATACCAGCAAGAAGCCAGTATAGGAGCTGCTCATTCCTGCCCAAGACAATCAGGGACTGGAACAATCTTTCAAAAGGAACGGTTGAGGTGACAACACTAGACACATTTGTGTCTATTGCCTCAAGCCTTCAAACCCCTAGTGCATGATTTCTTCATCAACACCAGTAACAGAAACATTGCAAATCCCATCTACATGCATAGGAGCCAAAATGATCAATAAATTGATCGTGGGCCCTTAAGATATAGAAGAAGAAGTGCAGGATTGCTAGTTCTATGATCTCAGTGTTTGACAATTTGCCCTATAACAAATGTAACAGTTTGACCACTAGCGTGATAGAGAGACGTTTGACCACTAACGTGATAGAGTGTGGTGACCAATTACGTAATAGAGTGCCGTTGCCTAATACATTCTCACAAGTTTATTTTTTTTCAGGAATTTTTTTTTTTTCTAAATTTGTGACATTGAAATAACATCAAGACACACGATCTACACTCCACGAGAGGTGTGTGTTTACTGAACTGGTTTTGTGCTTTTAAGTGTCTACAGAGAGACACTGTGCTGTTTGACACAAGTAGATCTCAATAACTGTGGTAAATGGGATCAATATTTGTTTAAACACCATTGATGTTGAGTATTGAATACAATTTTATAATATTTCATCTCTTGTTTGCAGACGGCTAAGAACGATATTATTCACAAGCTTGGTTAATGCACGTAATATAAAGGAAATATGTCAATAATTTTATAAATAACTAATAAAAATAATTTTTAATGGAACGTCAATGCTTATTCTGAAAATGCCACACTGTTGTCAATGTATCTCTTTTACTGTTTTTCCCGAACGATAAATGACGGTAACAATGTAGTTTGAAAGAACATGGTACTCTCAACTTGGCTTTATTGAACTTAAATTGAAATGACAAAAAGAGTTTGTAAAAATGTATGTATGGCCATCTTAATCAATACAAAATGTTGGCTCCTTGATAACGTTGAGACAGATTTATTTTCTTTAATTGATTTAATTTATGTCTCATTGCATTTTTAGTTTTGACGTTATTTTTGTCGACATTACTTAGACATCTTTGATGTGTATATTGTTTTGTACTTTTTTATATTAGTTTTTCAAGTGATGTTTTTTCACGTGATGTTTTAAATTTGAAACATAAAAATTTGATTATTTTAGATAACGCCTTCTTAACTGAAAAAGATACGAAAGGCTGAGATATACAATATAAGAAATATAAAATAATAGAAACATGGTTGTTGTAACCATGGATGGCTGCTTTATAAGAATGAGGAGTGTCTGCGCTTGAATAAAGCTCTAAGTGGGTGTCAGCTCTAGTTTCGGTGAGCCGTGCATTGAATTAGCTCGGTTAAGTTGTTGATGCACTCTTGAAAAGACGTATCTCTACGCGGTGCGAGTAGGCTTACTCTTGAATAGATCATATCTCTACGCAGTGCGAGTAGGCTTACTCTTGAATAGATCATATCTCTACGCAGTGCGAGTAGGCTTACTCTTGAATAGATCATATCTCTACGCAGTGCGAGTAGGCTTACTCTTGAATAGATCGTATCTCTACGCAGTGCGAGTAGGCTTACTCTTGAATAGATCATATCTCTACGCAGTGCGAGTAGGCTTACTCTTGAAAGGATCATATCTCTACGCAGTGCGAGTAGGCTTACTCTTGAAAGGATCATATCAACACGTGGTGAGCGTTCAGCTGAAATTAATGATACGGCGTCCTCGTAAGATTTGGGGTTGCCCCAGGTTTGCTTCTTCAAAAATTATCTAACACCTAACCGAATAATTGTTACAGATCCTTTAAAAAAATATCTATGCCTGATAATATCTATACTTTTCTGAAGTTATGGTATCAAACTCAAAGCTTGATTTAAATTATTTGTATTTTTGGAATGTTTTCTGTAAAGATAAATGACGGTAAATATGTAATTTGATTGAACATTGTATTCTCAACTTGGCTTTATTGAACTTAAAAATGAAATGACAAAATATTTGTGAAAATTTGAGTATGTCAATCTAAATAAATACCAAAACTGGGCTCCTTGATAATTTTGAGACAGATTTTTCAGCCCAAGGTCGCTTTAACTATCAAACAGCAGTTCAAAGGCCGATTGCATACTCGAGGTCCAAATAAAAGAATGCATCAAAATATGGATGTTGTTTTGATTTATTTATTTATTATTATTTTATTCAGTAATTATCCAATAACACATTGATACAGTACACATAAACATCTTTATTAGTGGTAATGGTGAAATTATTTTCTGGATTGCAAAGTAGCAGACATCTCTTGCTTTAGATTTGATATCCCTAGCATCAGCAGTGACATGTGATTATTTTCGGACAATCTTGTTCTCAAATTTTTTTTAACGTATTTCATTCTTGAACATGTTTGTACCCTGATGAAAAAGTTTTGAGATTGGGAAAGTCTTCCTTGGCAAAAACTTTTAAAAACTTGTAACTTGTGCCAAAGGAGACCATTTGCTTTTCTTCTTCTTATATTTGAGGTGCCCACGATCAATTTGTTGATCATTCTGGCTCCTGGTTTTAAATTCAGAGTTTGCCTTTTCTTAGATGGGTTGCCGTCCAAGGCTGACGAGTCCCATCTACCCGGGATGCTTGGGATGCTTTGATTTGGTGGGGATTGAACTCACGACCACCAGCTGTTTAGTTTGAGACCGTTTAGACCACTCGGCCACCCAGCCATCCAAAGACCACCAGATTCAGTTCACCTGGATAACTGGCCACATCTGCTTCAAATGTTTTGAAACGGTCTCATTTCGTAAATTCAAGTCAGAAAACGGCTGCTGAAACTGCCACTGGAGGATTTGATGATCTCGCGTGCAAATGATGCTTGCTCTGCTGAAAGTGTGTCAAGTTGTTGGCCTGTACTTTTTCCAAAAACAAGACGAGTTTTGATCAGAAGCCCTTTAGGTGGGTGTATAAATCAGAAACTAGATTTTCCCTTTCTTGTAATTTTAGGTTCAGAAAATTTAAATGACTTGTTATGTCTGCAGCAAAGGAAAATTTCTGTACCCACTATTCATCAGACAGTAATGGCTGTGACTTGCCTTTACTTTGCAGGAAGTCCCCTATTTTCTTTCTTGAACACATACTCTGCTTAGAACTTTCTCACCACTTAGACATTCTGTGTAATATGGTAAATCTTGCGATTCTGTGTCTTGTTTCTTTCAACACGTCTCTTCACTGTCTATGGTTGAGCCCATGTGACATTATTAAATTCACTATCTACACTACAGGATTTAGTACGCTGCTAATGTCCACATATTTAGCACGCAAAGCTTGCTGGTGAATAATACAGTGCAGGGACATTGGTTTTGGAATGTTTTTTTTTATTACACATCTGCTTCACTTTTACAACCAAGCCTCTCTTTATGCCACTCCTGTTCTTTCCTCCATCAACAAAAAGGCAACTGAGGTTAGTCCAGTCCAGGTTATAATCATTAAATGTTTTTTTTTCAACTCAATGAATGTATCTTCTCCGGTAACAGTGCCATGCATGCTATGTATGGAAGCACATTTTATTTATTATTATTATTGTTATTAATGGCCTTATATAGTGAGGTACACAAGCCTGGGGCTGGGGTCTCCTGACTTTACATAAAATCTTTAACAAACATAATAGTAACTTTACAAATAACATACATTTATTTAATTAAAAATAGCTGTATAACAAAATAAACAACATTAAAAAAAAAAAAAAATAAAAAAATGTATATTCACCTCAGCCACACGCTGAACTTTTACATGTCAAGCCAATTTAGGACGTCAGCAGCATAGTTTATCGGTCAGATTGGGGAATCAGGTGTGATAGTAGTGTTTAAAGTGATATGTTTTTGGGTGCAGTTTTAAAGGTCTGGGCTGTCGGTATTTTGAGGATTTGTAGTAGCAGAGAACTCCATTGTTTTAAGGGTAAAAAAAAGAAAAGATTGTACACCATATGTTTTTGTGCGTGTCTTGGGAAGGGACAGAATACGCGTGTCTGCGGAGGAGCAAAGCTGTCGAAAAGTTATATAGAAAAAAAAATTTCATTTAAATAGGAAGAGCAGGAATCCGAGGACAAGTTTTGTCAGAGAACAGACAGCTTGTAATCAATGCGTGCCTGCATAGGGAGCCAAGTGAGTGAAGTAGTGTTGTGACGTGATTACGGTTTTGTTTTGCCTCTAGAAGTAGCCTTACAGCTGAGTTATGAAACTTTTGTAGTTTATCTATAAAGTGTTTTTGTGAAACTGATAAAAAAAGAGTTACAATAGTCAAGACGAGAGAGAAAAAGAGCATAGACTAGTTTTTTTGCGCTAACTGTGAGGTAGTGGCGGATGGAGCTAATCTGTCGGATAGCGGTGTATGCAGAACGACAAATATGAGAGATACTTTTAACGAGAGACTTGTTGCCAGAAAGAATATAACCAATATTCCTGGCAGAGTATGAAAACTGTCTGTCGGAGTTACCTACTTGAAATTAATTGATTGATTGATTGATTGGATATTTATATCGCGCTGGTATCCATGCCACTTTAGCGTGGTCACTTCGCTCAGGTTTACCAAAATCTATTTAAACAAAAAAGTTTTTAATTGTTTCTTAAATGATTTTTTATCGTTTACAATTCCCCACAAGGATTGAGGCAAACAGTTCCATAAGTTTTGTCATCATTAAGCTTCAACTTGTTGAAGTGTCATGCCTGACACGTAGACATTTTTAGCTAAACTCAATGTGTAAAATAGCCATTCAAATATCTTTAGAGAGGGAATTACTGTGCATTTATCAGGTTCTTACTGACACAAAGAACAGGAAGCAAACGTAAAATGAGAAGTAGAAAACAAAAGATATTTGAGACCAGATATGAAAGTGCACTTATAGAATGCTTAAGGCTCAGAAAATACAAAATGCATCCCCAAACTGACCATTTGCAAAGATTAATTGTCCACTTTGAGGACAAGTTTAAAATATATTTTATGCCAGGCACGGAAACGGAAGTCAAAATTTCTTTCTTGATTTAAACTTAATGGGGCAGGAGCCAATGCCAGAAAATATAAAACTTTATATGTTGAAGTTACTAAACACTATAACTGCGATGACAAAAATTCAATCATATCTTAAAGGACAAGGCAGAATGTTTACCGCATGTACACCGGATAGATAAAATTTTTCCTCCAAATTCTCCTTCTCAATTTTAGAGGATCAAAATGCATCAACGAACTAAGAAAATTCGACTGAAGCAGTACCCCTTTTGCAACTTTCAATGAAGCATGCATGACAATGGGATAATCTGATAATGAATCACAATGGGATATTTGCCTGACAAAAGCAAGCTGCATCCTATCAAATCCAATTACAACTTTGTCAGTTGTTTGCATGTATTTGTAGCATGTGTGAGATGTCGGATGCAGCAGCATCTTTCGACAGACATATTGACAATCTTTTTCTAAAGATCACGAGAGACGCCTTCATGATAAAGAAAAATCTCTGTATAATACACCCAAAAAATTAAATCTCTCATTCGAACACATAGAAAGTCATTGGCAGATTTTGGCCTATATTAATGACGCCACATGTATCGAACTAACACACTTTGGAACATATATCGATTAAAATGCCGAGTAAAGATGGTCGGAGAGAAATTTTAAATGCTCAACCTAGGCAAAAGAAAGGCTTTCAACAAAATAAGCAACACAATTGAAAAGTCTTTTCTTTTTTGAGGAACCTGGCGTAAGTGGTAACACCGTCTTTTACATTCCAATCATGGACTATATGCGTAGCAAAAAAAATGAATTGGTCTTGCCATGTGCTAATGTGCTGGTGGGGAGACAGAACTCCCCATATTCCTTTTAATCTGCCTATTTCAATAAATGAAACATCAAACTTTAGTGTTCGACTGATGAAATAAAAAAGACCAAAGTGATTTGAAGGTTCATGGTCTCATCACATGGAGTAAATGCAGCTGAGAAAACTGGATATAAAACATTCAAAACCTTTTTGAGCAGTGGTCTCTCTTTTCGTTGGTGATTTGAGACAAGTTCTGCCTGGTGTTCCACATGTCTTTTCGTTGGTGATTTGAGACAAGTTCTGCCTGGTGTTCCACATGTCTTTTCGTTGGTGATTTGAGACAAGTTCTGCCTGGTGTTCCACATGTCTTTTCGTTGGTGATTTGAGACAAGTTCTGCCTGGTGTTCCACATGTCTTTTCGTTGGTGATTTGAGACAAGTTCTGCCTGGTGTTCCACATGTCTTTTCGTTGGTGATTTGAGACAAGTTCTGCCTGGTGTTCCACATGTCTTTTCGTTGGTGATTTGAGACAAGTTCTGCCTGGTGTTCCACATGTCTTTTCGTTGGTGATTTGAGACAAGTTCTGCCTGGTGTTCCACATGTCTTTTCGTTGGTGATTTGAGACAAGTTCTGCCTGGTGTTCCACATGGCATAAACACTGAAATACTTTGTTCATGCATAAAGAATAGATAGGGACGGACAAAATATTCATGTCTTAATGATAGATCAAAATTGTTGTGCTAATGAGAACAATATTCCTTCAGAACAAAGATACTTTTTTCAGTTTGCTTTTATGGGCTATGGAAAACTTCAATCGCCTGAACAAAAGGAAGGTATGTTCGAAATTCCTTCAGTTTGCATGGAAAATAGATGTATTGTTGATTTCGTCTTTCCTAAGGTATCCATAACAAGAGGTGACATCATCATCACAATCCTAAATACGAAAAAACACGAATCACTTGACCATAAAACAAATGTCTTTAAATCAACTCAATCTGACATATTATGCCCGCATAGATACTTTCAGAAAGACAATGAAAATGCCGAAGAAGCAGCAAAATTGTCAATGTTATTTTTAAACAGCTTAATACCTAGGAGTATTCTTCTACATAGACGTAACTTCATAATGAGTATAGTATTATTGTTGCTACGAAAACTTGACTCAACAAGAGGACTTTGCAATGTCACAAGAATATCCGTCAAGCAAACAATGTCAAAACTCATTGACTGTGAAATCCTGACCGGACCTTTAAATTGAAACAGGTTATTTGTTCAAATAATTATTCTTGAGTCCAGTGAGCCAGAACTATCCTTTGCATTAACACGAAAACAGGTTCTGTTGAGATTTGCTGTTTGCTATGTACACCAATACATTCCAGAGATTATCAAATAGTTGGTCATCTCCTGCGTTCAGTTAGTGAGAACTTTATGTTGGATTTTCTAAAACAAAGTCCTTTCAACAAGTCGGGGTAAATGTTTTAGGATTTGAACGACACGACAACTTAAAAAAAGACAACAGAGTTTATGCAACAATTGTCTACACATACGTTTCCGCTAAATGATTAAACTTCCTAGAAGACGTGGCTTTATCAATATATTCAAATAAAGCTGCAAGCCTTCCTAGCGTAGAAAGGGTAATGCAGGCTAATATAGTATAATATAGAAAGCTCAGAAGACTATGTAGTAATGAAGAGGATTTTGGAGAAAGAATGTCTGAAATGTTGGATTTTTTCCGACGCAGGTTATACCCCGAAAAATTTTTAAAAGGAGCTGTCACTCGAGTTAAAGGTATGACTAGACAGGTTTCTTTTAAAGCTACTCATTCTGACACTAGCGATAGGTCTAAATTTATCTTAACTTTTCATCCCCATAACCTAAAGGCTTGCTCTCCGGTTCTTAAGAACCGCTCAATTCTGATGGCGGACCCTGTCACAAATGAGATTTTTAGAAAACCTCCTCTTTTCGCTTTCCGGCGGGACAAGCGCCTTAGGGACATGCTAGTTAGAAGCCACCTCCCTGCTATTAAAGCACATAAAGGCACAACAATTTGCAACCGTATCCGTTGTAACTGATGTCCCTACGTGATCGAAACTGATAAGATTACTTTCCCTCTGGAAGTATTCAGAATAAAAGATGGCTTGACCTGCACAAGTCGCAAAGTGATTTACACCATCATTTGCAAAAAGTTCGGCAAACTATACATAGGACAGACAGGTCGTCGCCTTGGGGACCGTTTCAGAGAGCACCTCTATAACATAAATAAACAAGCTCTGTGTCCGGTCTCCAAAAATGTCAATAGCCCTAACCATGATGGTATCTCAGACATTGCAGTTACTGGTATAATCTATACTAGTAACACTGCAGATAGAATCTATATGGAGAACAAATTAATAACTAAATTTGGTACGTTGTCTCCATATGGAATGAACCAAATCCATAATTTTACTTAGCTTCCATGTCTTTTTCCTGTTTGGTTTTTACAATTATGTTAAAGTCACTTCCTTTCAACTCCCTTTACTTTGTTTTATCTGTTTTTAGCGCCCTCTCCTATATTTTTTTCTGTTTTAGGTAGGATATGTATATTGTTATTATGTAAATTTAATTTATACTTACTAAAAGGTGTTTTGGTTGTTTGTACTGATGAAGGCATGTGCCGAAACGTTTATTTGTGTCTAATGTATAATAATTATTAAAGCTTAACTTATATTGTTCTATTGACACAATTTGTTCGTGTCTTATTAATCTAGTATAATATAGAAATACGATCTAGCAATTCTATCAAGACAAAAGTAGTCCAAAAGGTGTGGCCCTTTCTGTGTCCATGTGCTTAGCATTTGTGATCAAAAACACACACGTAGAACAAGCTCTTTCTGTGTCCATGTGTTTAGCATTTGTGATCAAAAACACACACGTAGAACAAGCTCTTTCTGTGTCCATGTGCTTAGCATTTGTGATCAAAAACACACACGTAGAACAAGCTCTTTCTGTGTCCATGTGCTTAGCATTTGTGATCAAAAACACACACGTAGAACAAGCTCTTTCTGTGTTATGATATGGGCTTTTCGACCGTTCATAGACTGTATATTTCCATATATATATTTTCATTAGGTATTAACATGTATTATAGTGTCCATGGTTGTCTCCATTAATCATAATATTACTATGCTCTGTAAATTTGCAATGTGGGTACCAAAAGAAACAATTGTACCTCTTTTGTCAGTTCAGTAAAGTGGTTGATCTCAATTGTATTTAAAAGTACTTTCATCCAAATAGTATCTAAAATATCTATACTAAGATAAACGGCTTCTTAAATTAACTTGCTACAAGTATATTTATCACTCATAAATAAAACACTTCAATAACACAACAATTGCACATCACTAATTAGAAAGGCTAATTAACAATTTTTACTTATTATAAAATTTATAAAATACTTTTTTAAACAACACAATGCAGATAAGAACGGAACTACCTTGTAAGGGAAACAACCTTCGACATACCTTGCCTTTGATTCCCCTTATGTCTAGGTACCTGCCTTAAAGGGGGCCATTGCAATATAATATTTCACTAGAGGTTGAACATGGAGAGATAGATATAGACACAACGAGTTTGAAAAAGTGATATCCAGCGGGTCTCTCACACATTATAGTGTGCCACAACAATTACTTGTCTCTCTAACCATAGAGTAGTTAGAAAATAGGGAAGCAAAAGTTAAATTGATCAACAAAAATAAATATTCGGAGTATACTGAGCTCCCCCACCACCACACAATTTACTTTTTATTGTAATTGGTGGCAAGTTCTAGGACATCTCATAGGCCAGTTACTGAATCCATGCTTATGAGTGTCTGGTCATCAGTATAACTGGCAACATCCTTTTGAGACGCGTGTGTTAAAAGTATTTATAGAGTAAAAAGAAAGTCTGACATTTGTTTTATATAATGCAAAATTTATTGGAATTTTTTTTTAATTTGTTCCTTGTCAAAAGTAAAAGAATTGTTTTCACTTTTGTCCGATTTGTTGCTTTAATAATAACGTCTCAGTATAACATTACCAAGAAAAACTTGAATGTGAATTTTTTTGTGTCCAAAAATGTAGAAAGTTACATCTCTTCATTTCGCGTTGAAAACAACTGTGAAGCGAAAGTTTCCCTCTAATCGATTGAAATATGTTACAAGCATAAAATTTACACAAAATATTGAAAATAAATCGTATTATTTATTTTTACTTTCAAATTAACAGCAATGGTCACCACCAAAAAAATATATAACGTTCATGCTGAGTCAATTAATGTATGTAATGTTACGAGCACATATAATTCTATTTACATACGAGTTACCATTATGATCTCCGAGAGTTTTTCAATTGTTTATATTATCATAAGGGTAAAACCTGTAGATAAAAATATTATTATTTGAATAATTGATTTAGAAAGACAGAATGATATGTCACTTTCACTTCATTACCCGAGTAGGAACACACTGTGCCGGACCGCTTATTATTTTGTTTGGTTGTCCAACGCTTAAGAGTTTATGAGCTGAAAATAGGAACATGTGTTGAAAGGTTTCCACTAGAAAAAAAAATCTGCTTCATGAAGAATATGATGTGTTACTTAACAAAACTGATATGTGGGACACTATTACTGCGAAACATTAGAAATGTAGACGTTGATCTGCTAACGAAGTTGTCATTCTGAAAATTATATGCAGACCCTGTTGTTAGATAATATTCAACAAAACGTGTTCATCTAGTGTTTACAGTATATACAAAATGGAAACTTAAGGTGGGCTGTGCTCTAGCTCAGACACTTCTCATTCATATTTACACATATCCATGATCACATCCATCGTTCTATTACTTTTATTTCTTCCGAACAGTTTTTAAGGCTTTTATTCGTAATTTGTTGACCATAGTTTCACACATATAAACTTATATGTTTGTTTCAATGTAAAAAAATAAACTTCAACAAAAATTATCAACAAACTTTGAACAGACAAAACAATAGCCATAGAAAAGTTCTCACATTATGATGAAAAATAAAGTAAAGACTATTTTTTAAAAATTAAACATTTGAGGAAAATAAGACTAACCAAAATTTTCAAGAAGACAACATTTGGTATTTATTTAGACTAACATACGGAAATATGTATAAAGACATTTTATTTTATTTCAAGGGATATAAAGCAACAGTGAGAGTACTATGTTCTTTCAAAAGACATATATCTCTTTGTATATCGTTCTTAAAATAAACGCTCAAAGAGACACATGTTGATACCAACGGTTCATTTCAGATTACGCTATGGCTTCCCATTTTAATTATTTTCTTTAATTATTCCTAAAAGTGTGTACACACTTCATTTTTTAAGTGCATTGGCCTTGCTTGTGTATCATAATATCGTCTTTAGAAATTTGCAAACATGAGATGAGATGTCACGTAATTGTTGACACTAAATATCAACAGTGTCTAAAGAACATAGATACCATTTATTACAGTTATCAAAATTATACTCTTGTCAAACAGGACGGAGTCTGATTGTAGAAACTAAAAGCACAAAACAAGTTCAGTAAACACACAGGCCGTGGAGGATGTATCGTGAGTCTTGATGTTATTTCAATGTACCAACAAAAAAAGAGAAAAAACAGAAACCACACAAATACCTAAGAAAACGTATTTCTTTTTAAAGAAACATTTAGACAAGGGCACTCACACACCACTGTGGTCAAACTTTTACATTGGTTGTCGGGACTAATTGTTCAACACTGAGATCGTCGAAAGTGCGCACATGTACTCGAATCAAAAGATGAGAAAAGACTTCGGGGTTTAAGTTCATCGAGGTTATAGTTCATCGCCAAACTTCATGAAATGTTGTACAAGAAATGTTGCTTATGTTAACCCACTGTAAAAAGTTTCTTTTGAATATCCATTGGTTTAAAAAGAATCAGTTCTGTCTGTTTTTACAGTTTCTAGCTAACATACTGTATTACGTCATTGATGAAACTATGCATTTGTTCATGCGACATATTTAAGACAGCTTGCACTTTAATCACACGCTGGCGAGAAAGTCATAACTAAAACAACCGTAACAAAATGACACTATATAGGTATTGATGTTTTTCTCGTTTGACACATTGGATTTTTATAGCAATTTTTACAAGTGCATATAATTTAATTACAATTTCTTTATCAACAATGTTCACACTTGGAAAAATAATTCATAATGAGGACTTAGTTTTTGTATATAAGTAGAAATAAAGTAAAGCCTAATCATAGTAAGATACAAGAAGCTAATCAAAATAAAGCCATCAATGTATCTCGTGCTAGCATTTCTCTGACTTTGGGCGACCTCCTTTGTTCATGGTGGTAAATATGAATGACGCTTTTTGTATCAACAAAAACAATGTAAACAGTAGGACATATATTTTAAATGATACAATAGAATTAAAAATCTTTTATAAATGACACATATTTTTTTTTACTTATCAAACGTAATAACGAAACATTTCTATGGTTACTCTATGAAGGTACAAATGCTGATCGAGAGATAGAACTTGTTAAGAATTCAAATTCTGATAATGCAGAGTTTCTGGCGAAAGAAGACAACGTCCCCAAAAGGTGAACACTTGATGTTGCAGGATAGCTTGTTGCTCTTATAGATCATTATATTCTTTACTTTAAGAAAGTGGCGTGAGCCTGTTCGGAGTATTGATTTAAGCAGACGGAATAATGGATATGAGATCATTTAAAAATTAAAAAAAAAACAATTGTTAACACAAGTACAACCATGAGATATAAACTGAAAAATTTCACAATTTCTTAGGTAGGCCGTTCATATTAAGTATTATTCGTTCTTTGGTTGAAAGATTAGGAAACATATTTTTCAGGAACTGTAACAGACATGTTTGCACACGAAACCATTGTGTCAGGGAGGTGGCATAATTTGAATATTGAACTATGTTAACGTGTATTTTTCACGGGAAATGAGAGTGAATTAAGTTTTTTAAAAGTGGAAGTGAGCCGCATGTTTTTGAGTGATAATACAGTTCCTCTGATGTCGAAGAGAAGTAAAGACGTGGTTGATTTTCTGTAATGTGAATTTTCTATCATACCATGGATTATTATATATTTATACATGTGTGAAATAATTGCATTGTGGATTTTATTACAAGGATATTTATGCAAGGATTCTTATTATTATTGTTGTAGAAAGGTGATGTAATAAAGTACTGTGAATTTAACTTGAAATTAATATCTACTTCTTGTGTGACTGGTTAAACGAGTGAAGGAGTTGAAGAAGTATAAGAAGTAATTCACTAGACAAGCCGGCATCCTGAACCATCAATGTAGAAGTAGTTAACCATGCTAACACCCTAATAAAATAACATGTGTTACAGGAATTTTTATTTAAATATCGATGTTTTATATAAATGTCCAGTTGACTTTCTGCCAACAGAGACATTCCAGCTGCCGCACTAGGATCTCTTGTTGGTGGAGGTGTTGGTTAACGAAGTGGCTATAGGTGCCCGAGTACCCATCGTCACCAATGACTATTCGCACCGGAAATTCTTAGTAATCGAAAAAAAAAATGATCCAAACCAGAGGCTTAATAATCGACAAGTTTGCCGCGCTTTCTTTTATAAAAATGGAGGTTGCCAGCTTTTTTAACACCTATGCGTCTTTTGAAGGCGAATTGAATTATTTTTGTAAAGTGCACAATGTGTGTTTCACTAAAAGATCGTCAGAGAAGATGAAAGATCCCAATTTGGAACACCTATATAAGTCGCTGTTGCAAACAAAGAGTTAAACGCAAGTCAAGGTCTTCAACGACAACAGGCCAAAGAAAATCACAAGCGTAAGTAATAAAGTAATAATAATAGGTTAACTTTAACTTTAGTTGGTCTTGTCATGTAATAATTCTTTCTCCAAGCCAATGATTATTACCACGGTAAATGTAGAGGATGGATGCCACTATTTTATCGATGGCCGCGACTAATTTAATCCTAAATCGATCCCTATGTCTATGCCTAACATGAACCCTAACCCTAATTCTCAACCTAACCTAAACCCTAATGTTTAAAAAATCCGAATGATGAAAATGGTAATTTCTATTTTTTATTACAATTTACCAAATAAACTAAAAATGTAAACTCAAATTCTTGATTTGCCAAGTCTATAATTGCGTTGAGTATTGTTGTTATAAATCTTTAAGTTTAACTTCGCTTTTATTCCTTCGTGGCTGGCTGGCTAACTAACTGACTGAATGGCTGGGGGGGGGGGGCAAAACCTGCGGACTGGCCCATTTATCGTCAAGCTATCGAGCTGAAACTTGTTAAGAGACTCGTTGCTGATGATAATACATGCTTTTAAATTCTAAGCCCCAGTCCCCAACCCTAACCCCCAAAATAAGTTTTTAGAAATATAATTTCGTTTTCTTACTTTCGCCCTAGCCCCACCAACCAAAACATTTGTCGCTTTTTATTCTCTGGAATGTGCACCTCACCCTTCTTTAAAAAGCACCCCACTAAGCAGCATACATCCGGCCTTATGTATCAGTCTTCAAAATGCAATGCTATTTAACCATAACTTTGCTTTTTCAGACATTTGCATCGCTGATATCTATACTAAAACGTCATAGCTCCTCGGTCCGACATCTGTATATATCGGTATAGATATTTTTAAGCGAGAGTATATGGTGTTGAGATTAATTGTGTAGCTTTTTATATTTAGTTAATATTGCTATTTTTTTTTCAGGTATAAGATGCTTAAATTAGAACAAGACGACATACAAAATGGGAAAAAGGGGAAATCGAGAGCCAACTAACTACCCATAGCTTGAAATTCTTGAGTGAAAGAGTAAATAATGTGCACCCAACAGAACAAACTCTCCTATTATCAAAGTAGAAACTTCCGTAGTTTTTTACCATTGAACTCAAGAAATTTGGGATGTTACAATTTATCAGAAAAGTGGAATTTTACAAATTATATCCATCCTGGGCTGAGTATGTGACCCAAAGAGTTACCCCTTGCTTTCCCATATGGATAGATCACAGATCCAAATAAAGCTGTCGAACAAAACAATGTGTCCCAGCTTCTATGGTATTCATATCATTTTTTCATTCGTGATGAAGACTTTAACCTTTTCCTCAGGAAGACCCTAATTCTCTAGATTATTTATTTATGGAAATACCAGAACACTATTAAACCTTGAAGGGAAAAAACTCAAAATGGAAACCCTGTTTTAGAGGATGTGAAACTGGAATTGGCATAATGTTTACCGTATGTCCCACCGTTGTTGTATCATTATGTGCCAATACAAACATCCTCCATCCGGACAGTTCAGCTAGTGATTAAATAATAAAGATTCGTGTAGTAGTTATAAATCAACTTACACCGAGTCCTCTGTCTTTGTCTTGTTAAGCCAACAGAGGCTAGTCCCGACAAGTGGATAGTTACCTGGTTAAAATAAAACAATTCGTATGCAACACAGTATATTCTAAACAAATATTGATAAAGAAATACGATGAAACTAATGAAATGGGTCTTTGTAAGATGATGCTACGAATAGAGAAAAGGGAAGATAGGTTACAAGAGAAAAAAATGTACAAATTATTTGATCTGCACGGCAACGCTTGTCCAACACTGCAAACACAACGAGGAGTTAACAGCCCGGATGCAGGACGATGCGATTTTGGTAATCTTGTAGACATCAGTTTCATTGGTTGTCTCCTCTAGAGAACACAATTAAAAGAAAACTAGATGTAGCACGCCAAACATTGGCGATAGCTATGCGTGAAATTCCCATCTAGTAAAGTTTCTTGACAAAACATGAACTGAAGTAACGCACATTTAAAAGAATCCCAATATTTGCTACATCTCTTCCCCCATGATAGGTCACTGCACACTTTTTATTTTACGCCCATGAACTATACTAATATGCTCATGTCCAAACCACTTTTAAACCGAATATTTTTTGCACAATTATTAAATTGAGACGATTTAATTTCCGAAAAGAAAATATCATGCACCAAACGCAATTGCGTTATTTAAAAAAAAAAAATATATATCATTTAGCATAGTTGTCGGGAATTATGTTTTACGCGCTAGTGAACTTATTGAACCAAACTCTGGCGCATCTATAAATAGCCTGCGTGCTGTTTAAATCGTCTTGTTTGACCTTTGCTGGCGAAATATATATATTATATAATTATGAAAAAACATGATGTACTAATCAGTCAATACAGGAAAATGAAATTCTTTAATTCCCAAGACTTTCATCATAATTATATGTTGCCAGGATTTGAAATTAAAGGTTGGACTCGTTCTATCTGTTGGTGGACAGATTGCTTGGACTTGTCTTATCTGTTAGTGGACATATGAGTTGGACTGGTTCTATCTGTTGGTGGACAAATAGGTTGGACTGGTTCTAGCTGTTGGACAGATGGGTTGCACTGGTTCTATCTGTTGGTGGACAGATATGTTGGACTGGTTCTATCTGTTGGTAGACAGATCGATTGCACTGGTTCTATCTGTTGGTGGACAGATGGATTGCACTGGTTCTATCTGTTGGTGGCTTGATGGGTTGGACTGGTTCGATCTGTTGGTGGACAGATGGGTTGAATTGGTTTAATTTATTTGTGGAAAGATAGTTTGGACAGGTTCTATCTGTTGGTGGACAGATGTATTGCACTGGTTCTACCTGTTGGTGGCTTGATGGGTTGGACTTTTTCTATCTGTTTAAAGACAGATGGATTGCACTGGTTCTATTTGTTGGTGGACAGATCGGTTGAACTGGTTCTATCTGTTGGTGGACTGATGGGTTGCATTCGTTCTTTCTGTTGATGGTCAGATGGGTTGGACTGGTTCTATCTGTTGTTGGACAAATGGGTTTCACTAGTTCTCTCTGTTGGTTGACAGATGGATTGGACTGATTCTATCTGTTGGTGGACAAATGAGTTGCACTAGTTCTATTTGTTGGCGGAAATATGGGTTGGACTGGTTCTATCTGTTGGTGGGCAGAGTTGTAAAACTGGTTCTATCTGTTGGTTGACAGATGGGTTGGACTGATTCAATATGTTGGTGGGCAGAGTTGGTAACATATGTTCGACAGGTTCTTTCTGCTTGGTAATAGATGAATTGCTCTGGTTCTATCTGTTGGTGGACAGATGGGTTGAACTTGTTCTATATTTTGGTTGACAGATGGGTTGGACAGGTTATATGAGTTTGACAGGTTCTATCTGTTGGTGGGAAGATAGTTTGGACGGTTCCATGTGTTGGTGGACAGATGGGTTGGACTGGTTTTATCTGTTGATGGGACGATATGTTGGACTGGTTCTATCTGTTAGGGGACAGATTGATAGCACTGGTTCTATCTGTTGATGGACAGATGGGTTGGACTGGTTCTATTTGTTGGTGGACAGATGGGTTGGACTGGTTCTATCTGTTTGTGGATAGATAGGTTGGACTGGTTCTATCTGTTGGTGGACAGATGGATTGCATTTGTTCTATCTGTTGGTGTACAGATGAGTTTGCCTAATTTTAATTGTTGGAGGTAAGATATGTTCGACTGGTTCTATCTGCTTGGTGACAGATGGATTGCATTTGTTTTATCTGTTGGTGGGAAGATTGTTTGGACTGGTTCTATCTGTTGGTGGACAAATGGGTTGCACTAGTTCTATCTGTTTGTGGACGGATATGTTGGACTGGTTCTATCTGTTAGTGGACAGATGGGTTGAATTGGTTTAATTTATTTGTGGAAAGATAGTTTGGACAGGTTCTATCTGTTGGTGGACAGATGTATTGCACTGGTTCTACCTGTTGGTGGCTTGATGGGTTGGACTTTTTCTATCTGTTTAAAGACAGATGGATTGCACTGGTTCTATTTGTTGGTGGACAGATCGGTTGAACTGGTTCTATCTGTTGGTGGACTGATGGGTTGCATTCGTTCTTTCTGTTGATGGTCAGATGGGTTGGACTGGTTCAATCTGTTGTTGGACAAATGGGTTTCACTAGTTCTATCTGTTGGTGGACAGATGGGTTGAACTTGTTCTATATTTTGGTTGACAGATGGGTTGGACAGGTTATATGAGTCTGACAGGTTCTATCTGTTGGTGGGAAGATAGTTTGGACGGTTCCATCTGTTGGTGGACAGATGGGTTGGACTGGTTTTATCTGTTGATGGGACGATATGTTGGACTGGTTCTATCTGTTAGGGGACAGATTGATTGCACTGGTTCTATCTGTTGATGGACAGATGGGTTGGACTGGTTCTATTTGTTGGTGGACAGATGGGTTGGACTGGTTCTATCTGTTTGTGGATAGATAGGTTGGACTGGTTCTATCTGTTGGTGGACAGATGGATTGCATTTGTTCTATCTGTTGGTGTACAGATGAGTTTGCCTAATTTTAATTGTTGGAGGTAAGATATGTTCGACTGGTTCTATCTGCTTGGTGACAGATGGATTGCATTTGTTTTATCTGTTGGTGGGAAGATTGTTTGGACTGGTTCTATCTGTTGGTGGACAAATGGGTTGCACTAGTTCTATCTGTTTGTGGACGGATATGTTGGACTGGTTCTATCTGTTAGTGGACAGATGGGTTGGACTGGTTCTATCTGTTGGTGGGCAGAGTTGTAAAACTGGTTCTATCTGTTGGTTGACAGATGGGTTTGACTGGTTCTATCTGTTGATGGACAGATGGGTTAGACTGGTTCTATATATTGGTTGACAGATGGGTTGGATATGTTATATCTGTTGATGGAAAGATGGGTAGGACTGATTTTATATGTTGGTGGACAGATGGATTGCAATGGTTATATCAGTTGGTTGACAGATGGGTTGAACTGGTTCTATCTGTTAGTGGACAAATGAGTTGGACAGGTTCTTTCTATTGGTGGAGAGATAGTTTGGACGGCTCTATCTGTTCACGGACAAGTGGGTTGGACTGGTTCTATCTGTTTTTGGACAGATGAGTTGGACTGGTTTTATATGTTGGTTCGGAAGATATTTTTGACTGGTTTGTGGACATATGAGTTGGACTGGTTCTATTTGTTAGTGGACATATGGGTTTGACTGGTTTTATCTGTTTGTTGGAAGATAGGTTAGACTCATTCTATCTGTTGGTAGACAGATGGAGAGGACTTGTCTTATCTGTTGATGGACAGATGGGTTGGACTGTTTCTATCTGTTGGTGGGCAGATTTAGTATACTGGTTCTATCTGTTTGTTGACAGATTGTGTAACGGACAATGTTTTCACATGAAAACAGAGAGGTAGCATGAGTGAACAGTGAATTGTGTTGACCATGTATTTTGAGAGGACAATGTGAGCTCCACGTTTTTTGGAGAGTAAAATTATGTTTTTGTCAGAGCGGTTGTTTTCCACGCTTTTGCTGGTAATAAAGTATGAGTTGACTGAGATAGTGAGAGCTGAGCGCAGAGCAGTAGAGAACTGTGTGATAAGAGAGTTGAGCTGAGTTGACAGTAGTGTGAGGACGTGTCTTTCTTAATGATGGAATACTATAGATGTTTATGTGAAATTACATTCATGCAAGGATTATTTATTAATATTATCAATATTAATTGTGTTCAATAAAGTACTGTAAGTTTAACCAGGATTCAGTATTCTTATTTTGCGTGCCCGGATTATAAGTGGAAGAATGAAGAAGCCTTAGTCGGCATCCTGAAATATCAACATAACATAAGTAACCATACTACTGACATAACCCACAGCATAAGAAATAAGCTCCCACGCCATGTCAGAGTTAGAGTGTTACAGATTGGTTGAACTGGTTCTATCTGATGGTGGGCAGATTAGTTGGAATGGTTCTATCTGTCTTCTGACATATTGGTTGGACATGTTCTATCTGTTGATGGACCGATTGTTTGGACTTGTTCTATCTGTTGGTGGACAGATAGGTTGGACTGGTTCTATCCATTTTTTTCGGAGTCAAAAGCGATTTGTCGCCGACTACCCGAGCCGCACACAGGTCGTGACGTTAAAGAGCCGCATGTGACACGCGAGTCGAAATTTGCCGAAAACTGACCTAACCGGACTTGAACCAAGTTTACTCTCTTTGGCACCACCTCGACGTTTACCTCCGCAACCAGTAACATGAAATATTACGCATCCATATCAGCGGTTTGTATAGCAATTCAGTGTGAAGGACTCACAGTTAAGGCTTGTTCATTTGTCCATATATTTTTCTATAAGCAGCTAGCGAGTTCTACCTATTTTTAACGCAGACTATAGTGTGCATATGATCCGAGCAATGTTGTTAACAATGCTAGTTTCTCCCTTTCTTTCAAGACCTTTCCAAAGCACTGATGCTAATCAGTCAGCGACGCAGCATGTATCGGGATAGTTCTAACACTTTTTTGTTGTGTGCGCCCTTCAGGTAACACCTTCATCATCAGCACCCCGGGTAGATGGAACTCGTTAACCTTGGATGGCAACTCATCCAAGAGAAGAAAACTCTGAATTCAAAACCCGGAGATGGAGTCCCGTAGGCGGATAACATTTGTACAATGAAACATTGAAACGCCATTTGATACCGAACTGTATCATTCACATGATTTTCCCTTAGGTTATCCAGCGGCGTGAAGTTAGGCAATTTGCTGATGGGAACCAGTTTATAATCCTTGAAGAAGATTTATCTTGTGGATCTCCCCGTGAAGACCTTGTGGATCTCCCCGCGAAGTCCACACCATCGTCACATTGTGCCGGACGGATGCCAGCACACAAAAGTCCTTGATTGTCTTGGGCAGGAATGAGCAGCTCCTATACTGGCTTCTTGGTGGTATGAACCTGAATAGCCTGCCATGGTCTCGTCGCTATCTATGGGGGAGAGGGACGAGTTTATGTTTAATACTTGAACAGTGGACCAGCCCATTTGTTATCTTGTACATCATGTAGAGCCTGGATTGTCATCGTCGTTCCTCCAATGGTGACCAATCTAGTGTTTCCAGCATGCTGCCAACACTAGAGGTATTCTTAAAGCGGTTCAGGACAAAGCGTGCTGCGTGTCGCTGGACCGCCTCCAACCTGTAAATGCTCTTCTGGGTCAATGGGTCCCAGACTGAAGATGCATAATCTTAAACTGGGGGGGCGTGGGGACCCGGTTGGGGCATCAGAGAGAACATCAGGATAATCTACTCCAATGCATGTGAGTTATAATGATATCTATAATATCTCCTGCCAATGATACAACATGACAGCATAATAACCTTTTTAAATATGATTTCTTGCCATAAGAACGATGGCTGCTATCACCAGACTTGAAGTCTCGGAATTAGAACGATAGCTGCTGCTACCAGACATGATGTCTCGCCATTAGAACGATAGCTTCTGCCACCAGACTTGCCCTTCACTTAGAGCAACAATTCATACTATTTTTGAGACAGAGACACTTGTGTACTTTAAAAACGGGGGGTGGGGGGGTGGGGGTATGAAAATTTTAAAATTCATTTAAATATTCAACTGCGCAATAAAGATCAATAGAAAATAAGTGCACCAAAAAGCACTAGACAAGAACACCGAGATGCATTTCCTTAGTTTCTGAGCTCTTTTCTGTGATGCTGGAATCATTTTTTGCACTTATTAACTGGGGACAGTTATAAGATTTGAAAACAAAATAAGTGAACCATCAGACGCTTAAGGGATTTCTTCTCTTTTTTCGGCCATTTGGTTAAATCCACCATAACGACATCATATTCCCAAACTTGCCTGGCTGGACATCACATTCCCAAACTTGCCTGGCTGGACATCACATTCTCAAACTTGCCTGGCTGGACATCACATTCCCAAACTTGCCTGGCTGGACATCACATTCCCAAACTTGCCTGGCTGGACATCACATTCCCAAACTTGCCTGGCTGGACATCACATTCGAAAACTTGCCTGGCTGGACATTGAACAGTAAGAAAACAAAGCGCACTCGATCATCTACCTCCCCTCCCCCTTCCCCCCATGCATAGCTGGACATTTAACACAAATAGCAAACTCCACCTTCGACTGTACAGTTTTGGATCCACAGTGTGATAAGTATCCACATGATAAGTATCCATATGATAAGTATCCACATGATAAGTATCCACATTCTAGTGGCGTAATACATGTAACGATTCTATACACCACATCTTACCCCTCACATTGACTCTCGTACTTGCTTTCACTTATTCCAATAATAAGATATCTAACGGCATGTTCTCTAACCAAATGATCTTTCACTCTAGTCAAAGCAATAAGATCGTTTTCGATTTAACTACAATTGATTAAACGTACATTTAAAGGGGCTAGTCGCTAAAATTCCATGATTTTTGCTTTTGAAACAAATAACCAGTTGTAGATCATTACAAAAAGTTTGTGGAATTAATTCATCATTACTTATTATGATTATTTAATTTTTTGTTTTTTGTTTTTTGTTTTTTGTAAATGAGATATTTTAATATTATTATTTATTTAAAAAAACAACAACATGCAAATGCAATATAAAATATAAGTATTAAAAAGTTAGGCCAATCCTTTCGCGTGTCAGTCAGCTGATGTATATAAACAACGTACACTGAAATATAGTCGGCGGAGTGTTGTTGGCAGGATTTCTTTCAGCTATATCTCCGGGTGGGGGGGGGGGGGAGTGCTCCCCGGGGAAAGCCAAGTCCCTGCCCCCCCCCCCCCCCGAAAAATCTGAAATCCCACCCCCCCCCCCCACAGAAAAGCTGAAGTGCTCCCCGGAGGGGGAAATTTCTGAAATAAACACTGGTTGTTGGAAATGGGGAGAGCGATTGAGAGACAGGGAATGGAATTAGAAATCACTGTCCCGTAGTCTGCTCTATTTTACACTGCTGTGTGACACACTGAACACGTTTGCGTAGGTACAGATGGCATTCATAGCTGTCGCTCAATAATAATGCAGACGTAAGGAACTGCTTAGCGCTGCACGACTGCTGGTACTAGTATCAAACTGAGCTATGACAGTTCTAACAATAGACTTCATCTGCCACTAGTATTCTAATAATGGGTCATCTGACGTTGTTGTGTAGAAAAGTTGAGAGCATATATCGCATCGGTTTGCCGAAAAAATTAACGATCCTTTTTAGTGTTTTACTAATTTTGCACCGGGTCGGCACTTGACTTTCCCCGGTGGGGCAGTGTCCACCGGAGAGATGCCTGAAAGATACCCTGGTTCCGATAGGGGCAAAACCTAGGTTAGGGATAAGTTTAGGATTCAGGTTACGTTTAGGGATAGATTTAGGGTTCAAGTTGGGTTTAGGGTTATATTTAGAATTTTTTTGTCCTTAATTGTATACGTTTCATTCCAAATTTTAGCAAAAGTGAGTTGTTGTTTTTTTCCACGGCCGCCATCTTGATTGCCGCGACCAGT
Organism: Lymnaea stagnalis; assembly: GCA_964033795.1. NCBI lineage: Eukaryota > Metazoa > Mollusca > Gastropoda > Lymnaeidae > Lymnaea > Lymnaea stagnalis. The sequence goes on along the minus strand of CAXITT010000133.1, from coordinate 687,999 downwards.
GAACACGTAAAAGTTTGCGGGTCGCGACAACCAAGATGGCGCCAATGGTTTAAAAAAAAATGCCTTGCTATCTCTAGGAATTTATCATAACATTTAATTTTGAAATAGCATCATTTGCAGTATTCCGGTGTTTTTAACACCAGAGGAATGTAGTCTCTGAATGCAGTGTCCCAGTGCAAATGTGTGTCTTAAGAAGCTTCATATCTTTAACAACAATTGCCGAAATTAAGCTGAAACAATTTAACTTTGTGCTTGCTAATTTGTTCTTAAGTGGAATCAATTTGGACCCCATATTATATTGATGTAACGGACGAGTTTATGCAGACATGTTGGAAAGTATGTGTGGTTAGTCTATGCTACAATAAAACTGTGTCATAATGTGAGGACGAAAGTAAAGATAATTAGTCAATTCAGAAGTGTAATTGTATAGTTATATAGATATCAGGTACTATAAGTGAAGTTGTTAATTTAATGGATATATTAAGCTTCATTGAATTAAAGTGCCAGTGACTAGTTACATCGGGTGACCCGATAATTTAGTTAATTCCATTGATGATGTCTTCATGCGGCAGTGATTGTTAGACTTGGCCAAGTATCATCCCTGGGTCACTAACAACTTTATGAACGGTGACATTTTGGTCAGAGTGGGGTCACCCATTCCGTTGTGAACAAAACAATTACAATGATTGCTACAACGTAGTCACAATCTACGTTTACGAACTCCCATTCTATTTTGAGTTTGAACGTTAACGTAAACCTATCAATTAACATTAACGCCTTACTTTAGTATTACTGAAGGTCTACGCGTGACAAATGTAAAACAGGTTTTCAGCGATAGGTTGGTGATTACATGATTACTGAAAGTCTACAAGAGACAATTAAAAACAGATTTCGGGGAGTGGTTGCTGTATGCATAAATTCAAAAGAAGAATAATATACATTCTGTAATAGAAAAAGTCAATGATAATTTCAAAGAGCTAAGAATAAACCAAAACTATGTTACGGTGACTATATTAACTGAAACTGTTTACCATGGGCGCCCGCAGGTAGTGGCAAGGTGGGGCACTTGCCCCCCCCCCCTGGATTGATTGGGTAAAAAAAATTTAGACAAAAATAGACAAAAAATGTATTAAAGTAAAGAGAAAAAAAAAAGAAATTTACTAAGCTGATGTCCTGTCCGTTCGTTCACCATACAAATACGCTACAGTAAATTAAAAATATATGAAAACCTTGCTAAAACTTTTTTGCCTCCCCCTGGAAAGTTAATCGATTTTTTTTTACTCTTTGACTATGTTCACTATGACTATTTACGGTGATAATTTTGATTGTGACTCTATTATCTTTAACTATGTTATTTCTGACTGTATATTTACACGAATGATGAATATACATTTAAATGACTTTTAAAAGAGACAGTTGCTAATCGATATATTGTTGTTGTTACCGTTTCTAATATCATTCTTCTAATGATGTTTGATATATTGATGTGGCTAACATTTCTACCATCTTTTTTTCTAGTGTTGTTTGATATATTGATGTTGCTACTGTTTCGCACATCTTTCTTCTAAAGTTGTTTGATGTATTGATGTTGCTACAATTTCTAACATCTTCTTTATAATGTTGTTTGATATATATTGATCTTGTTACAGTTTCTAACATCTTTCGTCTAATGTTGTATGATATATTGATGTTGCTACTGTTTCTAACATCTTTCTTCTAATGATGTTTTATATATTGATGCTGCTACTGTTTCTAACATCTTTCTTCTAATGATGTTTTATATATTGATGCTGCTACTGTTTCTAACATCTTTCTTCTAATGATGTTTTATATATTGATGCTGCTACTGTTTCTAACATCTTTCTTCTAATGATGTTTTATATATTGATGCTGCTACTGTTTCTAACATCTTTCTTCTAATGATGTTTTATATATTGATGCTGCTACTGTTTCTAACATCTTTCTTCTAATGATGTTTGATATATTGATGTTAGTACAGTTTCTCACATCTTTCTTCTAATGTTGTTTGCTATATTGATGCTCGTGATTTAACTCGTAAGAATACTTTTGATCGACTTGCAAGTATTTTTACTCATATGTAAACTTGTTTCACTTGTTAATATTTTTGTTTTTTAATGATTGTGTTGAGCTCAAATAAAGTACCTTGTTTAACTGGCGGTAACAGATATATTATTAAATCAATTAAAACATCTGTGACTAGAAACCCCAGAATGCCCGATTGGTCGGTTATATTTGAAAAATTTCGTTTTATAAGAAAACTTAAGGAATCGTGTTGCCAAGGGAGAAAACCTTTATCTCTCCTGGTAGCGTATACTCGTAGACGTATCGATGAAAAAAATTGACACGATAATGTAATGACGGAATAGTTGCAAATCATAATTGGATCGTTATGCATTGTTACAAATTTTCACTGGCTGATTTAAAGATATCATTCCTCTGTCTTACATCACACTTCCAAAGAACATGTTTGAAATTACCGGAACCCTTCGCCTTCTCCTACTGCTTGTAGTGCTGAGTCACCTACCAGGTAAGAGTCTAAAGAAATAACATTTTATTTGTTTACCTCTTTGCCAATACTTTAAAATTGTTACCTAGCAGTGAGTTAAATTACTTATTTCTTTTCAGTGTGTTCGTATTTGTGATAAATGTCTATGTGTAATATTAACTTTAAAAGATTCCTTAAATTTGGTTAATAATTTGCTCATGGGAGGTTATTGAGGAGGAAAGAGTATTTTAAAAAATAAAGAAAAATTACCGTAGAAATTTTAAAAAGTTGCAACAATGAAATGGTTTTTCATTTTCTGGTTGCCCACGTAGTTTGCAGCAGTTGGGATACTGACGCATCTAGACTCTATTTGAAACTGGTCTATTACGAAAAAAGCTGCAGGGATGGAATGGTAGCGCTTCAAGACTATTTCATCTTAAAGGGTATTATCAACATCACCAACCTTGAAGGCGGTAAAGTTGGCCAGTTCTCAATTCATTATATAGATAAAAGGCGTCGCGACAACTTATGGGTAAGTAATTCATTATAACCGAATCTCGAACAACGTGATCAAATATGTCATTCTGAAGTGGAATTTCCTGCTTTAGGAATTTTTTGTAGCACCTATCCAATCTTCATGAAACGTTGGAGAAGCTTATTGACTATTTTTTGTGAATGGCTCATGAGACGGTGGAATAGCTTATTGACTATATCTCCAATGCCTCATGAGATCATTCTTGAAATGACAGTCACGGCTGCACTTCTCGGAGTAGTACCTTGACAGCTGTCTAGTAGTTCACACGTGTCTTCCGGACAAGAACTCTTGTCCTTTCAAACCAGACCCCAATAAAAGTACTTTTCTCCAGCTCTCACAGATCTCACCCGGGGGAGAGGTGAACACAATTTCACCACCCAAGGTTTGATGCAATGTCATACCATAAATTCTCTCCGGCCATTCAAGTACCATTTGCCGTCTCCGTAAAAGAGGTATCATTAGATACTACAAATCCCGTAAACGAAACAAGTCTAAATTGTTTGTGGCTGTCCGTATCTCCTCTTTCTCTTAGTCAGTGAGCTCCCTATCAACATGTTGGACCTAAATGTAGGTCATAACCATGGGCGCCCGCAGAAAACTTTATATGGGCTAAAATCGATTAACTTTCCAGGGGGGGGGGCAAAAAATGTGTAGTAATGTTTTAATATAGTTTTAATTTGCTGTAGCGTATTTGTATGGTGAACCAACGGACAGGACATCAGCTTAGTTACTTTCTCTTTATTTTCTCTTTACTTTAATAAATTTTTTGTCTATTTTTGTCAAAAATTTTTGTATCCAATCAATTCAAGGGGGGGGGGGGCTGAGTGCCCCACCTTGCCCCTACCTGCGGGCGCCATGGTCATAACATATGATGATGAGGTGTCTCTTCATGCCAGAATTTCATCGTCTCAAAAATCGAACTTTCAAATACATTGCTACCAAAATTACAGTTTTTAAATTAAAAGACTCAAGAAAAGTAGAGAAAAAATTGTCAAATTAACTTCAAAATTCTGAATTCTTTTTTAAAACATTGTCAAAGTTGAATAAATTTTTATCTGTTACACCTTTCTCGTTGTAGGAAAAGATGTTTTTAATACAAAATTAGCGACATTTGACTTTCGACATTTGACTTTCGTCGTTTGACTTTCGACATTTTACATTCGACATTTTACATTCGACATATTGCTTTACACAACTGTTTATAAAACAGATTATTTTTATTGACTTGCAGTTTAATGACGTTATGTTATGTCAAGAGTAAATTATTTATTATTTATAATTGGATGAGCCTTCATTAAATCTAGATAAGGACAAACAGGAAATCTTTGGATTAAGAAATAACACATATTTTTAAAAGCCAAGTAAAAATTCATATGATTCAAGAGTACGAAATAACACATAATACCGAAAGTCAAGGAGAAATGGGGTTACTTTGGGAATAAGAAATATCACATATTGCTGAAAGTCAAGGACTAATGAGGATACATTTGCTGTAAAAAAAAATAAAAACAAGATATTACCGACAGGAAAAGAAACATTTGAATACTTTGGTAGTAAGCAGGAAGGTTACTGCAGATGTGTAAGGATCTTTATAAGAGAAAAGGGATTTAGAATACCGGATAATACTTTCAATTTTAACTTCAAATTAAATGACGGGATTATCCAATGTAAACTAAAAAATGCTTTAGCGTCCAAGTTTAAATAATAAATCCTTGTATGTCTTTAGATTGTTGAAAGCACATTGTGGTTGGGAGACGCCATCTGTAGAGACTTGAATCATGTTAAGATCGACTCTTGTGCTTGCACGTTCATGGATGCCAAACACGCCCGGCTCATGTGTAACCTTACGGCGAAAATTGTTTACAGCAAAATGCAAATGTTTTTGCACTTTGCTTACAGTGAAAAACATGTATATAGTCCTGGTTTTCAAATGCCTCCTGTATACGGTAAGGCATGTGTTTAGTGAGCTCCTTTGACTTTGATAATGACTTACATCTGCCAAAACCAAAGAGCACACAAGAAACACCGGGAACAGACCAATGCTTCATTAAAGCTTTTTTTTTTTTTACATTAATCTATACCTTCGCTGTTCTTTGATTTGATTTTTAGGTCAGACTAGCGAGTACCCGGCATGTGTTGCAATGCCATGCAAAGAAAGACAGTTTTTGAGTTTTAATTATGTTTTTGAAGTACATTTTGTATACACATAGTATTTTTGTTTTTACCGCCTGGTGCTTAATCGAATGCATTAGAAGGTTTTTTTGTTGTTTTTTTTTATAAGCGTGAGCGGGCCACACACAGCTGTCCGTCTGAGAAGCATGACTTCTCAAAATTGAGTCCACACACTTGTAGCGCTTGATCCACCCATGTTATAGCTGTTTGAAACTATACATAGATAACTCATTTAGTATATACCAAAAAAAATTAGGGCCCCCGGCCCCCAACGGAATATTTTAAAATGGTTGTACTCGATTCAGAAACATAATTATTATGTAACATCAAAACTGAAATGTCGCAGTTTGTATTTGATTCAATTCCATCCACCCATGCATTAGCTCTGTTTGAATTTATATTTACATAGCTCATAAAAGAAAAACAAACTAATTTAGGGTCCAAGGCCCCAAAAGGAATATTGTAAAATGCCTGTACTTATTCAGAGACCTTCTGCGGGCGTGCACACAATAACTCACAAAAGTTTTATCTCAATTGGACTGGTAAATGAAAGCATACGGAAATTATATTTAAATAGCTCCTATTAAAAAAATAAAACTAATTTTAGCGCCACCGGTCCAAAACTGAATATTGTAAAATGATTGAAAAAACATAAACCTACTAAATTATGTCACAAACAAACGGAACTATCACTATTTGTATTTGATTAAATTCCATCAACCAATGCATTAGTTCTTTTTGAAATTTTATTTAAATAGACCGTATAAGCACCGAAGTAAGGGCCGCTGGGCCTAGAGCCGCTGGGCCTACTAATTTAGAAACCTTTGCGGGAGGGCCGCATTTCAATTCACCAATGTTATGTCGCAATCGCATGAATGGTGTAGGAGCGCATACGGGACATGCATACATGCACAGATACAGACATTCATTTTTATATTTATATGTAACTGACTACATTTAAAAGAGAATTCATAAAAAGTATCAACATTTTGTATATTGCAATTTCAATTAAACGCACATGTTCACATTATTTGTTAAGACCAATCAACAACAGCCTAATCCCTTACCCCCGTATTGAAACCCAAGTATAATGGTGGAGTCAATGAGATACGTTAACAGAGCCGATTCAGCCGTCCAAATGGACGAGAAACGTGGGGAAATAAATAAATCTAAACTACTTCACCAACTTTAAGATAACAAGGTCTAGAAATGGCCACCATGTGCCTGGCCCGTAGTCTCGTGGCGTATATTTGTTGATCACAAAGAACGAATTAAGAGGTTGGTCCTTGCAACTAGGACTGAACATGTCAATCACCAGATTGTAGATTGCAGCTCAAGTAGGGACTTACTTCGTATTGTGTGTCAGTTGACCGGTAAACAGAATGACACATCGTTGCCAAATAACATTGCTGTAGGCGACCTGCCAGACGTTCTAAATGAGTTCTTTCTGACGAGTTTATTGTGGTTACATAGTTTCCGTAGAGGAGGTGAGCTTTTTCCCTGAGGTGCGGTTTAGGTGAGAAAACTTTTGCTGTAGTTGATGATTTATATCATGAAAGATGGGAGTGCTCGAAGGTTAAGAGCATATATTTCAAAGACTATAAGTATAATGAAGGTTTTACTTTTGTTTAGGAGGTGAAATGTGTTTATGACTTAAGAGTTAAAGATTACGATTGTAACAGTTGTAGTATGACGATGGGTTATACAGTTGAACATTAGGGTCTAACCTGATATCTACCCACACTTGAATGAAAGTCTCATAAGTACATTGTATCTTTCAGGGACTCCTGTGTGCATAGGACCTTCTGTAAATCGAGGTAATAAAATATTCTTTTTCTCTAATTGAAACAAGTTCTGAAATATTTGTTTGAACATTAGTTTCAATATTATATCTAGAGTAAAGAGCATAAAAGATGGCTACTAAGTTTTAAATAGGGGATCAAACGTAAAATCTTGGCCCCAATGAATGTTTTTTTTTTCTATTCAACTTTGAAAGTTTGTAAATTATTATTATTATTATTACAGTGATCTTATTTAGCGCGATACCCCAGCCTAGGGGTACAACTGTAGAATTGTAATAAAAATACATAAGATCTTATTTGGTTGTTTGTTTGTTTTTGTCTTTTACAGCAGCCAAGAGCAACCCTGGAAGCTTCTCTGCTGTACTTGGTATGTGATAGAGTATTGATTTTTAATGTTATTCCACGCAGGTCTTTACTTTTCCAAAAAGGGACCAGGTATATTTTGTGTAACAGTTTTTGGATAACTGAAAACTCCAACGGGTAGTTTCTGTTAACAAAGTTGGTTGAATGGGAAAATAATTTGTTATCTTACAAACATGTCGAGCTTTATATTACATATATTTACCATACATCACGGTGTAAAGCTGATTGGTCTCAAGAGATCATTTGAGTGATGTAAAGAGGTCATCTGATTGGTGTAAAGAGGTAAGCTGATTGGTGTAAAGCGTTCAGCTGATTGGTTTTTAAGGGATCAGCTTATTGGTGTAAAGAGGTCAGCTGATTGGTGTAAAGCGTTCATCTGATTGGTGTAAAAAGGTCAGCTGATTGGTGTAAAGAGGTCAGGTGATAGGCTTTTAAGGGATCAGCTGATTGGTGTAAAGAGGTCAGATGTTTGGTGTAAAGAGTTCAGCTGATTGGTGTAAAGTGGCATGCTGATTGGTGTAAAGAGTTCAGCTGATTGGTGTAAAGTGGTAAGCTGAGTGGTGTAAAGTGGTAAGCTGATTGGTGTAAAGAGGTCAGCTGATTGGTGTAAAGTGGTAAGCTGAGTGGTGTAAAGTGGTAAGCTGATTGGTGTAAAGAGGTCAGCTGATTGGTGTAAAGAGGTCAGCTGCTTGGTGTAAAAACAATTTAAATTTATTTCAATGGCATCAGATTTTTTCAAACATCTGTGCTTTTCAAACGTTTCATTCTGATGACAAATCTCAATAATATAAATACTTACTGGTACAAAAATAAGGTAATTGTAATATTATTAGAAGTAGTGCAGTGTGTGATGACGCAGCGAACCTTATGAAAACCTTTCATTTACATATTTGACTGAATTTTAAACCGCAAATAAAGAATTTAAACTTCTCTCTTCATACGTCATTAACAGATTCACATGTCAACAAAAACTATTTGCTTCTTATTCAGTACGTGAAAAATGTCATTAACAATTTTTAAAAGCAACCTATTTCTCATCCAATCATACTCTTACAATTTATATGTTTGGAAGTAATTGTAACTTAGAGAAATGTCATTTGACCTTTCTAATTCTAGATCTTGGGGCCCACCATTTATGTCAATGGTGCTGCCTAAGTATGAAGAGGCCTCCACTTCTTCGTGCCAGAGAGATCTGCTTTTGGTTGGCTGAATTTAAAGTCATAATATTTAATTTGCTTTTATTTTAAACTGAATCATTAACTTCCGGTTTAAAAACTTCCGGTTCACTAGCGCTTGATAGGCAGCAGTGAAATCTCTGTTCATTTTTTCATTTTTGGAATGTGTTTTTCAAATAATATTCCTCAATAGTTGGGACAAGTTTGTAACTCAAAGTCTCCTGGACGTAAGAATGTAATTTATTTCGAAAATTACTAGGTTTATTAGAATTATTCCATTCTTAATTTATATAAATTAGTCAAGGCTATCGATATATTACTTCCGGTTTTTGATTCGCTTACTAGATAGTTCAGAAATCTCTACACTTACGCAAAATCAGGAGTTTTCTCACAAATTTTTATTGATTGATAATTAATTTCCAAATGACACTATGTGGAACGCTGTGCGGCGACAAGTCAAGCCACAAAAGTGTTTCTTTGTTTTGAGTAGATTTTAACTTGAAAGAGATGTCCTGCCTCCATTATTCATCTACTAGACTGCGCCAGCTGCGTAACCTTCTAGCTGATAGCTATCTCCTTAGTAGTGAAATTCTTGCACGATGTAGAACACTTCAATTAATAAAAAAGAAAACTGCTAGAGGTTTTCGCGGGGGAAAAAGGAAGATGAGATCTCGTCACTCAGCTCCTTCCACCTCAACACCTGACCATATGCATCAACCCACTTCTCCTCAGTTTGCCCTCAAAGATACAATGAAAGTAAATTGGTCTTTTGAGACGCAGCAATCGATGCATATCCATGTGGTGACAGATGTGTTTGAACGCCTTCCTGTTCGTCCAAAGCGCGTACCATGGGTCCCACTTGACTCCGGACGTATTCGGCGCAGCAACGTCATTGTCATCAGCGGCCGCCAGAAGCTTCCAGACCAACTACGAGTAGGCCACTATAACTGCCAATCCGTGGGCTCAAAGTGCGGGGCGAAGCGAACAAAGATAGTAGAGTTCGTAAAGGACGAATTTGTTGACGTGCTGTTCCTGACGGAGACTTGGTTGAGGTCAACAGGGGATGATGCCAAGTGTGCTGACCTCACGCCACCGGGTTTCGATATTAAGTCCTTTCCGCGTGCTACGAGAGGTGGCGGCCTCGCTGTCATTTATCGTAGCCACCTCCCAGTGACTTTCACCTCCACATTCCCATTCCAGCACACCTCTCTAGAACTTGTTCAGTTCACCCTCAACACGCCCCACACTGTCAACATGTTCTGCTTGTACCGCACTCCGCCCAGTAAGAAGAACAAGCTCCTAAACTCCACCTTCCTCTCTGAGCTCCCTGACCTACTTGACTACTGCAACCTGCTCCGTGGAACAAGTGTGATCGTGGGCGACCTTAACGTTCACTATGACGTCCCTACTGATCCCTTTACTAGCAAGGTACTAGACATCCTCACAAGGTTTAGTCTTGTCCAGGGCATTAAGCAGCCCACCTACTATCGCAGCGGCCACATCATCGACTGGGTGGTGTACCGTGATGACGACAACTTGGTGGACAGCTGTACTGTGAGTCATATGCTCTCCTCTGACCATGCAGCGGTGCTCACTACACTCAACGTAGTTCCCCCAAAGAACCCACCTGTCTACAGGACCGTGCGTGACATAAACGCTATAGACAGAGCAGCCTTCAAAGCCGGCATTAAGACAATGCTTCAAGGGCTAGGTGCTGAGCTCAGCGCTCAGCATCTGGACGATGGCCTCCGAGCACTTTTGGACGAGCACGCCCCTCCCATGGCGCGACGTGTCCCGACTGGTCGCTCGTCGCCATGGTATGCAGGCGTTAGTGACCAACTCCGTCTGGCAAAACTCGTGCGAAGACGCGCTGAAAGACGCTGGGTAAAGACTGGACTGAGTGTCGACAGACAGATCTTTTGGACAGCGAAAGATGCGGTGGCAGAGATTGTACAGAGGGCAAAGGATGACTACTGGAGCTCAAAGGTCGAATCATGTGCATCAACCAAGGCGTTGTTCAGCGCTAGTAACCGTCTCCTGGGCAACAGCAAGAATTTCACCCTCCCTACCGACATTGCACCAGAGCAACTCCCTGACGCCTTTGCGGACTTTTTCATCACCAGGGTGCAAATGATCAGGGAGGAGCTAGACAGCGCGACCCCTACACCTTCCTCACCGTTCTCGGAGGACGTTAGTCAGACAGAATCATTTGATAGTTTTCTGCCTGTGACTGAGGATGAGGTGAGGCGAGTCATCATCAGGTCTGCTCCCAAGTCTTTTGCCCTCGATCCTATCCCCGTCCCACTGCTTGTAGAATGCCTTGACGTCCTCCTCCCAGCACTCACCTCCATCATAAATTCTTCGATTCTCTCTTGCATATTCCCTCCCATTTTTAAACGGTCGATTGTCCTGCCCCTCCTAAAGAAACCCTCACTTGATCCAAACACACTCAAAAATTACCGCCCCGTCAGCAACCTCTCCTTTCTCTCAAAAATCATAGAAAAACTCATACTCTCTCAGCTCTCTGGCTATCTTCATTCTCGCAATCTCTATCCTTCCTCTCAGTCCGCCTACCGACTTGGTCATAGCACAGAAACAGCACTGGTCCGAGTCATGAGTGACCTCCTGCGTGCGATGGACGATGGCAAACTCTCTATTCTCACTCTGTTAGATCTCTCTGCTGCATTTGATACCATTGACCACCAGATTCTTCTTGACCGCCTTCATCTTTCTTTCGGACTTACTGGCTCAGCTTTAAACTGGTTTCAATCATATCTTTCTGACAGAACTCAAAAAGTTTCTATTTCCAACCGCTCTTCCAAACCTTCAGCCCTGTCTATTGGAGTTCCTCAAGGATCGGTCCTTGGGCCGGTCCTTTTCATCCTCTACACTAAACCTCTATCATCTCTCATTAGCCACCACTCAGTTTCCAGTCAATCCTTTGCTGATGACACTCAAATCAGTGACTCTTGCTTTCCTGATCAACTTGATGCCACAATCCTTCGCATACAGGAGTGCGTGGACGATGTAAAGCGTTGGATGACTTGCAACAAACTGAAGCTAAATGATGATAAAACGGAAATCCTTCTCATCCACTCTCAAAACAAACCTCTCCCTCCATTCGCTCCTTCTTCTATATCTATTGGCAACTCTGACATCACACTCTCTCCCTCTGCCAGAAACCTTGGAGTCACGCTTACGGACACCCTCTCCATGGACAAACATGTCACGAATATATGCAGATCAGCATATAACGAAATTAGAAAAATCAGCACCATTAGACACCTCCTCTCCTTTGATGCCACAAAAACTCTCGTCTCTTCACTCATTCTTTCAAAATTTGACTACTGTAACATTCTTCTCTCAGGCATTCCTCAACACCACATAGAAAAACTTCAGAAGGCACAGAACTCAGCATGCAGACTCATTTTTAAATCAAAGAAACATGACCACATTCAACCACACATGCGGCAACTCCACTGGCTTCCAATATCCTCTCGCATCAAATACAAGTCTGCCAATCTTTGCTTCAACTCGTTCACTGACCCTCACTTTCCTGTCTATCTCTCTGAACTGTTGCTTCCTTACATCCCCACAAGACAACTACGTTCTTCCATTGACAGTAGAACCCTCTCAATCCCAAGAACTAAAACTAAGACCATCGGTGAACGCTCCTTCTGCTTCCATGGGCCCACGTTCTGGAACCAGCTCCCCTTCCATATACGTCATAGTGAAACCTCGTCCATTTTCAAAAAGTCCCTTAAAACTCATCTGTTTAGGTCCGCCTATGACCTGTGATGCACCCTCCTTGCCCTACCTAATTTTCTGTTTCGGGTTGATCCTGAAGTGTCAAAGTGTCCTCGTTTTATAGCCATTTTCATTGTTTCTATAGAATAGTAGTTACTATCCTAGTGTCTCATTTGTATTTACTTAGTTTACATGTTTTAACAATTGTAAAGCGCTTAGAGCTTTATGATAAGCGCTATATAAAAATGCATAAATAAATAAATAAATAAATCAGAACTGAGCTGGGACGGTAGCCGGTCTAAATCGTTTTGTCTTAAATGCACATTTTTCTAGCTGTGAGACAAAAGTGCAAAGCCGTCTGCAAAGCCCAAGTCGTTCAGTTAAACTCAGTGTGTCCATTGTTTCCCGTTCCTCTTTTCGTCTGTGGATTTTTTTTAATTTTCCAGTCAATGGCAAGGTTGAATAGAAAGTAGGACACGCTACATCCTTATCTGACTCATGTTTCAAACTTTGAAAGCATCTGTGAGTCTTACTTCGTGTAGACTCTGCATGTAATTTCTACATAAGAACCCTGAATGACCTTGACTAGTTTACCTGGTCCCTCATAATGCCGGAGAAGCTTCTATGCGGTTTATCGATCCAGGCTGTCAAAGGAATTTTCGTAATTGACAAAATTGAAGTAAGAAAAGGAAGTTTCGTAACATTTTCTGTTTTACAAGGAATTTTAGTTTTAAAATTTGATCTGTGCATCATCTGTGTCGACGGAATCCATCCTGTTGAACTCTTAGCTCTATGTCAAACTGGTCCTTAATTCTATTCAAAATAATTCGGTTAAAGGCATTTCCTAGTACAGACTGCAGTGATATTCCTCTGTAGTTTTCAAATTTCTGAGATCCCCTTTCTTTGGAATCTTGACGAGTTATCCTCCTTTCTTTTGGAACCCTCTCTCAATTTTTCATATCATTTCAAATAGAGTGTGCATCATGTTGACTATTTTATCTATATCTGCTTTTATAATCTCGGTCGTGATTAGGGGTCGCAATCCGGGATCCCGCAATTCAAAAATACCGGAATACCGGACCATAATTGTTGCTCGAAAAAACCGGGATTGGATTTACAAAAGCCGGGATTTTTGATAAGCATTTCATTTTCAATTTTTATAAAAATCGTTTTTCTTAGTTTTCACGTCGTAGTTAAAGCAAGACATATAACTGATTTATGAGATGTGCAAATCCCTCACACCATGTGTCTCAAGTTCAACGAGACGGTGCAGGATTGGTAAGTAAATGTTTTCATATTATTGACAAATAATTGATTGGTATAGTCGAATGAAGATCGCATTTTGACTCCCAATAAGAGTTTGTATGGAAATAATAACACGTTGTATTAGATGTAACAAGATACTTAATAAATTTGGAGGTAAAACTTTAGGCCTTCACTCTTATTTAAAGTCTGCACATTCCAGTGACTACCTTTACGCATTTCTAAGGCCAGATTGCGACAAGATGAGAAAACATATCGCGGATATTTAAAAGCTTGGTCAGACAGCGGATTCATCGTTGGAAATATCTACGAATAATTAAAAAAAACATCTTGGATCTGAGCATGACGAATTTGAAGACACACTGACTTTTAAGAGACAATTTGAAATTGAAAAAGAAACTTCAGGCCCATAATAATACCTCCAGACCAACGGGTGGAGACATTGAGACATTGGTCAACATACCTCCAGACCAACAGGTGGAGACATTGAGAGATTGGTCAACATACCTCCAGACCAACAGGTGGAGACATTGAGAGATTGGTCAACATACCTCCAGACCAACGGATGGAGACATTGAGACATTGGTCAACATACCTCCAGACCAACGGATGGAGACATTGAGACATTGGTCAAAATAGAAATTACTTTATTTGAGAATGGCGGATCAAGAGGAAAATATCTAAAAATTGCGTCTGATAGCCTAAGGTCTATTTCTCCGACAAGTGGGGAGTCAGAGCGGGTGTTCTCTTCATCAGGTTACTTTTGTAACCATTTGCGGTCAAAGGTAAGTGACCAAACATTATTCACTTTGTCATATTTACAATTTCATTATTTAAATTTGACCAAAGATAAAAGTGCACCAATTAGTTTAATATTTGATTAATACAACTATTTAAATAAAAAAAGTTAAGAATATTATTTTTGTTCGTTTGATTAAAGTCTGAAAATCAATATTTGTGTTATTGTTAAAAGCTTATTAAAAGTCAAAATATAATATTTTTCTGAATGTTTTTATTTCATTGATAAATCCAGAGCCGGTGCTAGGGGGACGGCGAAGTGGGTTGCGCGTTGCCGTAGTATATCTATAATATACCTAAGCCTACTTGTAGTTCCTAATCCAGTCAACACAATAGAGTTATTCCATAGTCCAATGTCTATAACGTGTCTTAACATCCTATCGGTGGAATATAAAACGTCAACGCCCCCCCCCCCCGCAAAATTCAATTTGCCCAGGACCCGCACCCTCCTTGCGCCGGCCCTGATAACTCTTCACCTCTAATCTCGAATATTGACTAAAAACTCTCTAAATATCGAAAATATCGAAAATATCGAAAATACCGGGATTCCGGTATTCGTAAATTTCATAATCGAAAATACCGGTTTTGGCAAAAGCGACCGATTTTGCGACCCCTTGTCGTGATGTCCGATCCTGCTGCTTTCCATATGTTGAGCTGTGTGAAAGCCAAGTCTATTAATTCCTTATTTGGGGCACTGTCTTCTACTTGTAAATCTTCATTTGTTAATTTTGCATCTTGAGTGTTTATGTTGTATCATGTGTGTGTCTATGTTGTATCTTGTGTGCGTCTATGTTGTGTCTTGTGTGTCTATGGGTGGAAGTCTGTTTAGATATCCCATAAATTAATCCAGCCATCTTTTTTTTTTTTGTTCTTCGCGTTCTGTTGTTGATCTACCTCCATTGCATTTAACCGGTCCCAATGGCCTCTTGTATCTTTGTCAGAGCTTTCTTGTTACATCATTGAGCGCTTTTATGTTCCCCTTTTCTATCTTCTTCTTCTGCTGTTGACACTAGACCAACAATGTAATCTTTTTTTTATCATTTTATGCTGTTATTTAACATTCGATTTGCTTCTTCAAATTTCCGTTGCGTTTTTGTTTTCTCTGCCCTGTTTTGGCTGCTGTCAACTACTGCACATTATATTTATTTCCTCTCATTTGTAGTTTTCGCCACGTTTAACCAATGTTTGTGTTTTCGCTTAACGAGTCATGATACCTCGAGGATGTTACAGACATCTTTATATTTTGCCAATTATGTTCCATCTGGTCATCTTTTTTGGTCTTTCAGTTTATGAAACTTATTTCTTAAATTAAATTTGTATTCGTGTCATTTCTGCTCGTTTGCATGAATCGCTACGCTTCATTTAAGACGTCCAACAGCTAGCTCTTCTCAGTTTTTCTTCATCTGTAGCTTTCCCAAACATGATGGTTGTCAGGTGCAACATTCATTTTTTTTTTATAGTAAATCTTGCAAAGTTAATCCTCTGGACAGTTGTGACCCCAATACCGCCATCAATGTACCTCTTATTGAATTCAGGGAGGCGTTCAGTGTACTCACTTTCGAACATGTGTTCGAATGTCCTATGAACAATCATGCG
Source organism: Lymnaea stagnalis (assembly GCA_964033795.1). Classification (NCBI taxonomy): domain Eukaryota; kingdom Metazoa; phylum Mollusca; class Gastropoda; family Lymnaeidae; genus Lymnaea; species Lymnaea stagnalis. The sequence goes on along the minus strand of CAXITT010000133.1, from coordinate 672,042 downwards.
TAGCTGGGTATAATTGTAGTCTCAATAGCAACAGTGTGTTGGTGGGTATAGTAGGATTGGATTTAGTCTCAAGAAGAGTTTTAGAGCGAAGAGACAATGATTGTGGGGGATAAAACTTTATAGAGAGCATAAATCAAGGAGAAATTGGTTATGTATCTTTTTAGGACGGAATTTAAAGAATTGTTAGTCTCCTTAATGTAAGTGGGCAGTGAGGCAACGATTGGTTGAAAAACTCTATCAAGGAATTCCGAGATAAGTTCCTTAAGGCAAGAACATGCTGAGACACCAACTCAATCGTACCACTTCCTGTCTCGGATAATGGTCTTCACGTTCTATCGAAGCCTCGCGTGGCCTCCGCGTTGTCATGACAGCGACTCCTCGTATGTGTTGAGCATTTTCCTCCTCATGCATTGAGTATATTAGTGTTTCCCCCGAGGCCAAATTTAAGTGTCCAGCTTGTGTCCATCTTGTTTCACAGATACCGAACTGTGTGAGTTTGAATGATCTAATTTCTCCTGCCACTTGTGCTGATTTTCCTGTTTCATACACGTTTCAAACATTACACGGGGCTACTTTTATTGCATTTGAAAGGAGGATCTTCGTCTTCCAGTATAATTTGACCTTCATAACTCTTCTTTGGGAAGAAGAGTAATATTCCTATAATGTTCCCCAATCTCAAAGATTAAATTTGATCTGCCGCAGGTAGTGTTAAAGAATCCTTATAAAATCCGTGCTGTTTTTGAGGTATTTTTTAAATTATTTAAATTTGTCAGCAAGATATTCCTATTTTGTTCACAAAATGTGCGTTTCAAAATAGATCACACATTTCATATGTATTATTTTCATTTCAAATATGTAAGCATAATTTCCCCAAATTCGTTTACATGACCATTACTCAAATTCGTCAGAGCCAACACTTTTCTTTGTCTAGTATCAGATTTTTAAACTTTGACGCAATCTCGTGACAAATATTTAAAAAATAATCTTATTTGAAGAGATCACTTTTAATATAATTTAATAATTTCACTACTTTGAACATACCTTCTTAGATTTAATTCCCCGCAGTTTTTAATATCTTAAATACGTGAATGATAGTTGGCTAATTTTCTTTGGACACAATTGTAACCTGCAAGTGGCACACCTACACACTCCAAGCGACAGACCTATACACTGGAAGCGACACAAATGAACCCTGCAAGCGAAACACTTACACATTGCAAGCCACACAACTTTAGCTTGCAAATGACACAGCTACACCCTGCAAATGACACAGCTACACCCTGCAAATGACACAGCTACACCCTGCAAACGACACGGCTACAACCTGAAAGCGACACACAGATTGGAAAGCACTGCCACAAATTGATAAAGTCAAAGTTCACTTGATCTTGGCATCCGTGAGTTTCTGATGTAAATCAAATTGTTCAGAGAATAGCCAGTGCTTTCTACCAGCAATTTACCTTATCAGATTATTCCACAAGATATTGCATTACTTTTGTACGTGCATGACAATTATGTCTAGTTGTGACCACCATATTAAATGAACTATGAGCGTACACTAACTGTTGTTTTCCCTCTCTCCCAAAGGTATCGCCCTGTTAGGCTCGGCTGTCGTTTGCCTAGCATCATCAATTATTTCCCAAATGTAATGTACTTAAGGCGCCTGTCAATCTCAAAATCCTTCAATGAAAGTAGCAATGAACGGAACACTTACAGTACTTTGAATTTAACATCTCAGTGCAAGGATAAAGTCCATCGGGTTTTAACAAACATGCGTTAAAATCTATGCATTACATGAGAAACAAGAACAATGCAAAACTTTGAAGTGTCTGATGAAGAAATGGATGATGAAGTTCATGAACGTCCTTCCAACATTTGAATGCGCCAAATGAAATAATTTTAAAAAAAATCTTAAAAAATAACACACAACATAGCGTATTACAACTTAGCCCATGTGCCATAAGCCCTACACCAGGAAAGACAAAATAAACAATGTAGCAATTTCATTTTCTATTTTTAATGCGTTTTTTAAAATAATTTCTTAAAGTAAGTTCCAATCTTTATGCTGTTTGCATTTTTAACTAAATTCAGTCATGACAGGACTACAATGTTTTACAGACAGGTCATCTAAGGAAAAGAAATTCTCAATTTTTTTTTTTAATTCTTAAAATTAATTATTTATAAAAAGAACATGAAAATATTTCACTTAATTACATATGTCCGTAACTTTTAATCTGATATGTTGTATATCAATTGGTGTGACCCATTTTATATATTCTGCAAACACTTTTGTTATGATGAGATAAGTAAGGTATTTTTTACGAGTTAAATAGGTTTAATTTGGTGCAGTGACTTTACAGGAATTAAGTTATTTCAAGATACTTAAGAGACTACTCTGGCTTTTGGTGAGTCGTACTAATAGTTTATTCTCATTATGATGTGAAAGGGAGATAACTTTGTATATTTTAAAAACAAAATTACTACATTATTATGGTATCATTTTGTGAGTGATACCACATTCTAGTTATATTAAAGTTTAAAAAAAAAAATATCATTTTTTTTTAAATGTAGAATTTAACAGGAAAATTTTAAATTATTAGAATAAAATATTTACAACTCTATCTTCCTGAATTTAAAATCTTTCCAAGGAGTTTTCTAAACTCATTTAACTAATTTAACTCTGAAACTGTTGACGATTTCACTTCATTAAAAAAATATTAAACATCTGTAAAATTCTTAGTTTATGCTAATTTTTCAAAGACTTGGTATCATTTCAAAATGTTTCAATTTATATTTTGAAAAGTTCATAACTCATCTTTATAGTTTACTAACAATAATGAAACACCAATCTCAATAAGATATTATTCAAATTGATAGCAAATAAAATATTTACAAATTTAATAATATAATAAAAATAATAATTTTTTTTTAAAGGGGTCCATTTATGGTAGGAATGACAAAGATAGATTGACAACGATAAGGTGACAAAGTATAGTTGAAAAATAATAGGTTGACAAGGATAAGTTGACAACAATAAGTTGACAAAGGATAGGTTGTCAAGGATAATTTGACAAAGTATAGTTGACAACGATAAGGTGACAAAGCATAGTTGAGAAAGAATAGGTTGACAAAGATAAGTTGACAAGGATAGGTTGACAAGGATAGTTTGGAAAAGTGTAGTTGAAAAGGAATAGTTTGACAGGGATAAGTTGACAAGGATAAGTTGAAAAAGTATATGTTGACAAATATAAATGGACAAAGTATAGTTGACAAGGATAAGTAGACAAAGTATAGTTGACAAGAATAGGTTGAGAATGATAGGTTGACAAAGTATAGTTGAAAAGGAATAGTTTGACAAGGATACGTTGACAAGAATAAATTGACAAAGGATAGGTTGACAAATATAAGTTGACAAGGATAAGTTTACAAGGATAGTTTAACAAAGTATAGGTGGACAAGGAAAAGTCGACACCAATAATTTGACAAGGATAAGTTAAAATGGATAGGTTGGCAAGGTTATTTTGACAAGGAAAAGTTGACACTAATAATTTTACAAATATAAGTTGACAAGGATAAGTTAACAATGACAAATTGTAATTACTTCTTCAAAACACGTTAATTCTAAGTTAAATTTAATGAAAAAATGAAAAGGAAAAACAAAACAAGGTGGGTTGGGGGAGGGGGGTCCAAAAATTGTTAGTAAATTGACTATTTCCCTAACCAGGGCTACCACACCTTGGGAAATTTCCCAAGAACTTGGGAATTCATGAGCCCCCTTGGGATTTGGGGAATAATTTTGAAAATCAGGCAAAATATTGGGAAATCTTAACTGGGGGAAAGATTTTATTATATTATTTTTTTTTAAACGCAAACAATATACGTGATGAAAAATAAAGTGAAAATAAAGAGAAATAATTTTTAAAGAAAAGAGGAAAAAATTAATTTTTTAAATTTTCTTTTCTAGTTTTAATTTTTGAAACCTTTCATATATAAATAAAAACTCTTCTGAAATTAAAGTTAATATTGTGAATTGTTAAAAAAGTTAATAATTAAAGAGAAATTCTTTTTTTTTAAAGTTGAAGATTTAAAAATTACATCCAGGTGTTGAATGTTTATTAAACAAAGGGGCAGGGGGCTTAGGCTCGGAAACTTTATCATTAGGCTGTTAGACATTAGCAACTATACTAAAAACAGTACAAGCGAAAGAGTGAACGATAGTGTTCACTCAAGAATCTTTAGTAAAATTGGATTATTTAAATTACTTCTACAATGTATTCAAAATATATTGCATTTGTAAAAAACCCAGCCTCGTTTTCATCAATTCGAAAACGGGTTAGGGTTGATTCATTAATTGTGGAATGACACACAGGTAACTAAGATATTAAAATAATGCATTGTAGGATTATAAATGAAAAATTCCTTTAAAAGGTATTGTGTTTGAAAAAAAAAATCATTACAATGTAAATGTACAAGAAACAATAAAAATACTTATTTTTTCATAATAATATCAATCCATTTTATCTACAATTATTATTAATAAATTTTGCTTAATTGCTTTGCAAACCCCACAACTCATCAAAAGACTAACAATAAGAAAAACATGTTTTTTGATGAATGCCCGTTTGCCTTTGTAAAACGAATTCTGTCTTGATAAGAAGCCTTGTGGGCTTTGTTTCCAAGTGACTTCTTTTACACATGCATTTTAGAGGATATTTTTACCAGAGGATTTGGAGGTTATATTTAGTAGCCTAACTCCAGTGGGTATAGATATTTTAAAAATAATATACTTTATTTAAAAATAAAGAAATTTTAAAAATTTGTTTCTTTTATGTAATAAACATTTTTAAAATTTATTTATTCATTAAATTTCAGTCAATTAATGTACTTTGTGTTTCAGTAGCATTAATTCAATCTATAATTACAGTAATTACATAGAAAAACACTTTAAAAAAAAAACAAAAAACTCCTATATATCTGTATGATCTTGGGAAATCTTGGGAAATGTTTTGACCAAATCTTGGAAAATTTTAAAAAAGTGAGCGGCAGCCCTGCCCCTAACATCAAGACATGATGTACGGCAAATTAGTGTTTCATCTTGAGCCTTAAACTGATAACTGAAATTCTTTTCAATATCACTAGATTTGTCCGACAAATTCCGTTTCAATTATATCAAGGTATATTTTAGTCAATAATCTATATCTGTAGATAACTTGCAAGATTTTATGAATTACAAAATAAATCAAATAAAACCAATTAGCCAAATAAAACAAAATAAGTGGGTCAATGAACTCCTGTGCTGTCTCATGTTGGCACTCACTCGCCATTTTGTTGCGATCTCTGAGAAGCGAGTATACGTGTCGATAGCGTATTCTGTTGAAGATATATAAAAACATCTAAATACTTTTACAAATTTTAATTGCTTTTAAGACTTAATAACACTTAGTATGATAGCTTAAATCATGGTAAGACTCTATAATACAGGTTTGCCGGCTTCTAATACAGGTTTGCCGGCTTCTAATACAGGTTTGCCGGCTTCTAATACAGGTTTGCCTGCTTATAATACAGGTTTACCGGCTTCTAATACAGGTTTGCCGGCTTCTAATACAGGTTTGCCTGCTTATAATACAGGTTTACCGGCCTCTAATACAGGTTTGCCGGCTTCTAATACAGGTTTGCCTGCTTATAATACAGGTTTACCGGCCTCTAATACAGGTTTTCCGGCTTCTAATACAGGTTTGCCTGCTTATAATACAGGTTTACCGGCCTCTAATACAGGTTTGCCGGCTTCTAATACAGGTTTGCATGCTTATAATATAGGTTTACCGGCCTCTAATACAGGTTTGCCCGGCTTCTAATACAGGTTTGCCTGCTTATAATACAGGTTTACCGGCCTCTAATACAGGTTTGCCGGCTTCTAATACAGGTTTGCATGCTTATAATATAGGTTTACCGGCCTCTAATACAGGTTTGCCGGCTTCTAATACAGGTTTGCCTGCTTATAATACAGGTTTACCGGCTTCTAATACAGGTTGGCTGGCTTCTAATACAGGTTTGCCTGCTTATAATACAGGTTTACCGGCCTCTAATACAGGTTTTCCGGCTTCTAAAACAGGTTTGCCTGCTTATAATACAGGTTTACCGGCCTCTAATACAGGTTTGCCGGCTTCTAATACAGGTTTGCCTGCTTATATTACAGGTTTACCGGCCTCTAATACAGGTTTTCCGGCTTCTAAAACAGGTTTGCCTGCTTATAATACAGGATTACCGGCCTCTAATACAGGTTTGCCGGCTTCTAATACAGGTTTGCCGGCTTCTAATACAGGTTTGCCTGCTTATAATACAGGTTTGCCGGCTTCTAATACAGGTTTGCCTGCTTCTAATACAGGTTTGCCGGCTTCTAATACAGGTTTTCCGGCATCTAATACAGGTTTGCCGGCTTATAATACAGGTTTGCCTGCTTATAATACAGGTTTTCCGGCTTATAATACAGGTTTGCCGGCTTCTAATACAGGTTTTCCGGCATCTAATACAGGTTTGCCTGCTTATATTACAGGTTTACCGGCCTCTAATACAGGTTTGCCGGCTTCTAAAACAGGTTTGCCTTCTTATAATACAGGTTTTTACCGGCCTCTAATACAGGTTTGCCGGCTTCTAATACAGGTTTGCCGGCTTCTAATACAGGTTTGCCTGCTTATAATACAGGTTTACCGGCTTATAATACAGGTTTGCCGGCTATTAATACAGGTTTGCCTGCTACTAATACAGGTTTGCCAGCTTCTAATACAGGTTTGCCGGCTTCTAATACAGATTTGCCGGCTTCTAATACAGGTTTGCCGGCTTCTAATACAGGTTTGCCTGCTTATAATACAGGTTTGCCGGCTTCTAATACAGGTTTTCCGGCATCTAATACAGGTTTGCCGGCTTATAATACAGGTTTGCCTGCTTATAATACAGGTTTTCCGGCTTATAATACAGGTTTTCGGGCTTCTAATACAGGTTTGCCGGCATCTAATACAGGTTTGCAGGCTTATAATACAGGTTTTCCTGCTTATAATACAGGTTTTCTGGCTTATAATACAGGTTTGCCTGCTTCTAATACAGGTTTGCCTGCTTATAATACAGGTTTGCCGGCTTATAATACAGGTTTGCCGGCTTCTAATACAGGTTTGCCGGCATCTAATACAGGTTTGCAGGCTTATAATCCAGGTTTGCCTGCTTATAATACAGGTTTTCCGGCTTATAATACAGGTTTTCCGGCTTCTAATACAGGTTTGCCGGCTTCTAATACAGGTTTGCTGGCTTCTAATACAGGTTTTCCGGCTTCTATTACAGGTTTGCCAGCTTCTAATACAGGTTTGCTGGCTTCTAATACAGGTTTGCCGGCTTCTAATACAGGTTTGCCTGCTTATAATACAGGTTTGCCGGCTTATAATACAGGTTTGCCGGCTTCTAATACAGGTTTGCCTGCTTCTAATACAGGTTTGCCTGCTTCTAATACAGGTTTGCCGGCTTCTAATACAGGTTTGCCGGCTTCTAATACAGGTTTGCCGGCTTCTAATACAGGTTTGCGGGCTACTAATCAGTGTTCGTTTCTACATAGTACAATACAGGTTTGGTGGCTTACTTAATTAAGAGAGTTGGCTCTTCTTGAGAAAAATTTATTTGTTAATAATCAAGGGTTAAAGTTTAAATTACCGCATAGTGTGAAGAAGTGGCGTAACTAGGGGTGTGCGGACCACAGTGGGTGGCATCATGCTAAAGGTGACACCAATTGTTTTTCTTTTTTGAATATTTACAGAGCACACACTACTGGATCTAACCTAATTTCATCAAAGGATAACCGATGCCAAATGCGTGCTTTATTAAAAGTTCAAGGTTGATGAGTTAGAAATGAGGTGACCCTATAATGAGGTCAGAAAAACACCGTTTTACCATGATTTAACGCCAATGAAGTATTCAGTAACTTTCAGTCGGGCGATTCTAGGTACATGAATCGAATAAGTAAAGTTAAAAGCATTTAAAATGACCTATTTATAGGCTTATCAAAATAACATTTTACAAGATTTTATAATATCTTTTTATAATTTATCTTTTTTGTTTGTTTAAAAAAGTATTTTGAAACAAAATATATCGAAAGCCAGAAATACTTAAATATAAATATTTTCCGCGATTCGTCACTAGCACCGCCCCTTAACATTGGAGCACGATTGTCGTACAGCACAAGGTCTTTTACATGCTGTCATACAGCACAAGGTCTTTTACATGCTGTCATTGATATTATGTCTATCTACTTCTGGAAATTAATCTTACACAGCAGGATCTGCAGGCTTAAGTCTTTACTCTTGACAAATGGGTGATCAACCTAAATGCCTTAAGATTGTGTCTGCACAAGAAGCGCTGTCACTTGTTGGAATAAGCTATTGAAAGGCACTTTTCAAATCAGACCAACATGAAATTTCAGTGAAGAGAAGATAAAGGTTTAAGACGAGAATGGTAGGAAAAACAATTAATAGATGCCGTACTGTCTCTGCTTTCAGATCATCAGCGATCAAGGAAGTGGCACATATGTTTTGGGCTGTTGAATCCAAGAGAATACTATCAGCAAGTGAAGAATAGTTATTGGGGTCAGTTCCAAAATGAAACTCTTTCTATGGGGTCGGTTCCAAAATGAAACTCTTTCTATGGGGTCGGTTCCAAAATGAAACTCTTTCTATGGCGTCGGTTCCAAAATGAAACTATTTCTATGGGGTCGGTTCCAAATGAAACTCTTTCTATGGGGTCGGTTCCAAAATGAAACTCTTTCTATGGGGTCGTTTCCAAAATGAAAGTCTTTCTATGGGGTTGGTTCCAAACTGAAACTCTTTCTATGGGGTCGGTTCCAAAATGAAACTCTTTCAATGATGAGTTATCAGAAGATGAACGTTTAAGAAGAAATAGCAAGGCTTAGAAGACACCTGAAGGCAGTCAATATGGAATTTCAGAAAGTCATTGTCTTTTCAGTATTTGATGTTTTGAAAGTTATAGCTGAATGGGACACAAACTTTTGTACTGGTAATTATTTGATGATTTGAAATTCATAGCTGTATTGGACTTTCCTAGAATACTCTCCCTTAGCCTTTAATTGTTTCTTACGATATGTGTGTCCAAAAAAATTGAATTATATTTTAAATATGTTTATAAATATATTTTACTTTGTGCTGATCTATTTAATGATAATAAAATTGTATGGAAAACATTTCTTTACATCTTTAGCTTGTTAATCAAAAAGTTAAAAAGTTTATTCACTTAAATTTTATAATGCAGAATCAATAGAATGGTTGTTAATAAATATCATTGTTTGTGGTATAAATATGATTGTTGTCAGTAAAGCTGACAATAATAATAATGTTTCTAGCTGCTATCCTCTTCCCAAGGAGTAGCCAGGTTTGCTCTATCGTAACAATGGGCATCACGGACATCATTTGGGTAGAGCAAGGTAGTGTAGCACCTCCGGTAATAAACAACTTAACAAGTCAACCAAGTTTTGGTTTTGCCTTCCTCCACCCTGTAAAAACCAAATACGCCCCTGATGGGCATAGTATATAGCAGCTGATTGTTCATTTTCATCTTGCGGCACTTATATACGAGACAAGTGAACATAAACTTCATCGAACCACTCAGCACTTAAAATAGAAGCATTGCCGGTATGAGCAATAATTGCCATAAGCTCTCTCTATCTCCTTGCAGCTACTCGAATTCATCGAATCTTTTTTTTTTTTTTTTTTTTTTTTTGAGGAACAAGTGCTAATTTCTTTTGTTGAAGAGGGCATTGTCAATTCTGTTGAACATGCTTTTTCAACATGACTTGTGATGCAAAATAGATGTTACAGATTTGACAAATCCGTTCAAGCAGCGATGTTATTGTTCTAACTCACTTTACATTCACCTACTTCTCAAAATATCGTATTCCTACTCTATCAATATCATTTATCTGGACTGCACATGACACTTGAACCTTGTCCTTGTTTCATACCTTCAAAAGAATCTACAGGTGAAGAGAGACCAAATGTTGACTTCTCTTGCACTAAGAAAGTGTGCTAACATTCAGCCATCTGCAGTGCACAGACACGCATTAAATAAATCTTATCTGGTTAAAAGCCTACAAATTATATGACTTTTTACACTTATACATTTTTTTTAATAATGCAATAACCAGCCGTTTTTTAAGATTAAAATTTTAATAGAGAAAACATGATTGTTGACGTCAACTAATCTAAACCCCCCTCCCTCACCCTTGTCAACAACTGTCAAACATTTTCAACCCGCCCCCCCCTAATTTTGTTGTTGTCATTAATGGACGCCGCTATGGGTATTTGTATCGGTATATTTGTAAGTGAGCGTATATGGGTTAGAGATTATTGGGTAAGGTGGGTGGCGACGCAAAACCTTCTCCTCAATGAGTGGAAGCAAACCACCCAAACCCACCACTCGATGACCGTGTTGCATGGCCGGAGTCCTTAGGGACAACTGGACCATGTTTCATGGCCAGGGCCCTATGAGATAGAATCTCGACCCATAAAAGTAATGCGCTTTAGGAATGACATTTTTTCAGGTATGAGATGCTTCAATTAGAACAAGACGACGTAATGTATGCAAATCTGGGAAATCAAAAGCCCATGGAATATAGCATGAAATTCTTGAATGAAGGAATAAATAAGGTGCAATCCCAAGCAGAAGAAACGCCCCCCCCCCCCACTATCAAACGAGATTTTGCCGAGGTTTTTATTTTTATTTTTCCACTGCAGTTGGTGAAACATCAGACATTCGGAATATTACAATTGATCAGAAAACGGGAATTTTACAAAATATACAATTAAAGTTTTGACTCTGTTGTATGAGATGCTTCAAATAGAACAAGACGACGTAATGTATGCAAATCTGGGAAATCAAAAGCCCATGGAATATAGCATGAAATTCTTGAATGAAGGAATAAATAAGGTGCAATCCCAAGCAGAAGAAACGCCCCCCCCCCCACTATCAAACGAGATTTTGCCGAGGTTTTTATTTTTATTTTTCCACTGCAGTTGGTGAAACATCAGACATTCGGGATATTACAATTGATCAGAAAAGCGGAATTTTACAAAATATACAAGTAAAGGTTTGACTCTGTGACCCAATGTGTTATCCTTTGCTTTCCCATTTGGGTAGACCACGGAACCCAAGAAAGCTGTTGGACAATAAGATGTGTCCACGCTTCAATGTTATTCACATCATTTTGTCATTCGTGATGGAGACTTTATCCAGTTCGTCGGGAAGACCCTCATTCTCTAGAGTATTAGTATATGGAAATACCCGAACACTATTAAACCAGGGATGACAAAAATTTAAAATGGAAACCACAGCTTAGAGGACATGAAACTGCATTCGGCAGAATGTTTACCGTAAGTCCCACCGTTGCTTTATCATTATATGCCAATACAAATATCCTCGATCCATCATTGTTACGACTTTCTAAGTTCAGCTAATATTTAAATAATACAGATTAATGTTTCAGTTGTAAATCAACTTACACCGAGTCCTCATTCTTTGTCTTGTTAAGCCAACAGAGGTTAGTCCCGATTAGTAATTACCTGTTTAAAAAACAATTCTTATGCAATACATTATATTTCTAAACAAATATTAATCAAGAAATACGATGAAGCTAATGACATGGGTCTTTACATTTTAACGATATTTAAATAAGATGTATAGATTAAAATAATCAGGGTTTCTTTCAGGCATCTCCCCCATGGAGCAAAATGAGTATAACACCAAAAAAGGAATGTTAATTTTGTTCGGCAAACCGATGCGATATATGCGCTCAACTTTTCTACCCAACACAGTCAGATGACCTATTATTAGAATATTAGTGGCAGACGAAGCCTACTGTTAGAACTGTCCCTAAATTTGATTTCTCAGTTTTGCGCTACGACTAGCAGCGCCAAGAGGTTCCTAACGTCTTCATTACTATTGAGTGACTGCTATCATTGCCATCTCCACCTAAGGCTTAGGTCTTAAGCAAACGTGTTCAGTGTTCACATAGCAGTGTAAAATATAGCAGACTACGTGACTGTGATTTCTGATTTCATTCCCTGTCTCTGAATCGCTCTCTCCATTCCCAAAAACACCCCACCAACTATATTTCAATCTCCATTGTTTATATACATCAGCTGACCGACCTGGCGTTTGCTATAGTAAACTGACACGCGAAGCGATTGGCCTCACTTTTTAATACTTATATTCTATATTGCATTTGCATGTTGCTTTTTAAATAAAAATAATATTAAAATATCTCATTTCCCAAAATAATAATAATTATAATAATAAGTAATGAAGAATTAATTCCATTAACTTTTTTTAATAATCAACAACCGTTTATTTGTTTCAAAAGCAAAAATATTGAATTTTAGCGCCTAGTCCCTTTAAATGGATGTTTAATCAATTGGTGTTAAATCGAAAAAGTTCTGATTGTTTTTACCAGAGTGAAGAATCATTTGGTTAGAGAACATGCCGTTAGATATCTTATTATTGGAATACGTAAAAGCAAGTACCAAGAGTCAGTGTGTGCGGTAAGATGTGGTATATTTAATCGTTAGAATATGTCCATACAGGTGTTACGACACTAGAATATGGATACTTATCATGTGGATACTTATCACCCTGTTGATCTACAACTGTACAGTCGAAGGTGGAGTTTTCTTTTTGTGTTTAATGTCCAGTTATTCATGGGTTGGGGATAGTTAGATGGTCAGGCAAGTTTGGGAATGTGGAAGCAAAGGGGAACCACAAATTTAGTGTTGGATTGGCAATCAAGAAATCAGGGGCAAAGTTTAATTATGAATTTTATGACTTTAAATGATTAGATTGAACCAATTAAAGGAATAAATTGATGGGATATCAGCTGAGTTGGAAAGGACATATGATTGGATACTCTTAAAGTAGAATTGTAAAAAAAATCAGATTAGAGATGTGAAACCAAAATTTTTTCTATTGTTTAGGGATGGCGATATTTGCTGGTCAACACTAAATAATGATGATGCAGAATGATTTTAAAGAAGAAGACGTCTCATCATATGCCCGTTGAAAATTAGAACAAATGAGAAAAAAGTGCATACATTGACATGTATGTTGGGTTTATTTCAGGCACATCTCGGATGGGGGGGGATGTTACGCACCGTCTTCACTACTCTGTCATATGGCATTTTCTCTAAGTGTCCTGCCCAGCCTAGCCTGCCCTTTGTTATTTCTATTATCGTGGATCCTGATATAGACTGTACAATTCCTGGTTGGTTCGTATTCTCCTGCCATATTCACCCTCTGTTGGTCCATATATGTTCCATGTGTTTAATAGGTATTCTGCCGTTTTTGTTAGGGTCCAAGTTTCCCTTGCAAATGTTACAACTGGTCTGATGACAGTTTTATACATAGTTGTCTTTGTTTTTCTTTTTAATGTTTTTACTTTTGAGTATTTTGTGACTATTGAAGTATGACGTATACCCTGTTTAAGGCTGATATTCTTTCTTTTATTTCTGCTAGTAATTCGTTTCTTTCATTTAATAAAGATCCTAGGTATTTGAATTGATTTACTTTTCAAAAGTTTGGTTTCTAATTTTAATTGTTTCATCTGTTTGTTCCTCTCTTATCATGGTAATGTATTTTGTTTTTTGGTTGTTAACTTCCAGACCTGCTTGTAATAATGCGTCTTCTAATTCAATAAAGAATTTTGATATGTCTTTAATACTTTTCCCTAGCAGTTTTATGTCATCAGCATATGCAAGATATTGAAGGGTTTGATTGTATAGAGTGCCCATTCATTTTGAGTCTTGGTTTTCCCTAAAAAAGTATCCTATTTTTGTTCGTCGGGTGTTAATATGTATACTTCTTATAACTCTCTCTACTGTTATGTTAAATAGCATACACGACATTGAGTCTCCTTGTCTGAGGCTTCGTCTAATCTGAAATTCCCTAGAATATTCTCCTTTAACCTTGATTTTGCTTTTTGAGTTGTTCAATATATCAGTCCTGTCAGTTTGTTGGGTATGCCAAACTCCTGCAGAATCTCATACAGATATTTTCTTTTGGTGCTGTCATAGACCGTTTTATATTCCACTTAGAGCTGGTGTACTGGTATATTATATTCATAATATTTCTCTAAATCTGATCAGGCGATATTTGTTTGACCTGAATCCACATTGATAATCTTCTAGTATTTCTTCAGTGCATGACTTTCGTCTTTTGGCAATTAGCTTCGTCAGTATTTTGTATGAAACATTCCATATGGAGACCCCCCCTGTAGTTTTTGCACTGACATTTGGAGCCTTTCTTGTGTATTGGGGTTATTAATGTTGTTTCCCATTCTTTTGGAATTTTCTCTTCTTGCCAAATTTTAATAAAAAATTTATTTGCCCGACTGTCTTAAGCAGCCTAAATTTCTGTACCACTTTACTCACGCCGATCAATGGTACAGTATGGGGTTGATTATCAGCTTGTGCCAAATAATTACTCTGGGACACGCCACAGACAGTTTATGTTTGGCACTGGGTGCAATAATGCCTGCCGAATAATTTAAAAAATGTCCTCCCCCGTTAAACAAAATGAAAATGATCCCTAATGTGGGTATCGGCAGATTCAATGCCTAGTGATGCAGCTACTAATAGTGCTGCCTTGGGTTTGCAAATATTTTTGCTGTCTTCATATTATCGATGCAAACTCTGCAGTTGTCCGAAAATGCTAAACCTGCATACAAAGAAACCCCATCGACCTTATTTCGACGGAATTAGCGGGTGCGTATCTACCGTGTTTGGTGTCAACGGACAAGATTCATTTTTACGCCCCCCCCCCTCCTCAAGAAAAAAATCAACTCTGAAACTGATTATTTTTAGCCATTAACTGTCATCACAGCCCACTTTACCCCCACCCACCCCCGCTAGTCTGACGCCCCGGCCATTCACCCCCAAAAATTTGAAGTGCCCCCCCCCCGGGTGAAAAATTTCTGAAAGAAACAGTAAATAAAAGGCTACGACTAGAGAAAATTGAAGATAAGTTAAAAGATTTTATTTTTTTACATTACAACTTCCTTGACATGCACGGCAACGCTTGACTAAAACTGCTAACACTCCGAGGAGACAGCAGCCCAGGATGCAGGACAATGTGATTGTCGTAATCTTGTAGACATCAGTTTCAGTGGTTGTGTCTTCTATAGAACACAATTTAAAGATCATTTTTATAACAAACTGATGTGCTAATCAGTCAATACAGAAAAATGAAATTCTTTATTTCCTAAAATTTTCATCATAATTATGTGTTGATTGCTGAGATGGTTCTCACTTTGGTTGCGTAGATCAATGATTCTAGGGCCAGTTCTATCATTGGGGTCCATATCGGTGGGAGTTGGTTCATTTATGGGTGCGCAGATCGGTCAAGCTCTTTCTGGTTTAATCTGATGGTGGGCACATATGCTGGACGTGTTCTTTCTGTTGGTGAGCAGCTGGGTTCGGGATTGATTTATCTGTTTGTGGGCAGATGGGTTGGACTGGTTCTATCTGTTTGTTGACAGATGGGTTGGACTGGTTCTATCTGTTTGTTGAAAGATGGGTTGGACTGGTTCTATCTGTTTGTTGACAGATGGGTTGGACTGGTTCTATCTGTTGGTGGGCATATGGTGTGAACTTGTTCTATCTGTTGGTGGACAGATTAGTTGGACTAGTTCTATCTGTTGGCGGGCAGATGGGTTTGACTGGTACTACATGTGTATGGGCAGATACGTTAAACTTGTTCTTTCTGTTGTGGGCAGTTGGGTTCGGGATGGGTTTTTTTTTGTGGGCACATGGGTTGGACTGGTTCTATCTGTTTGTGGGCAGCTGGGTTAGACTTGTTCTATCTTTTTGTGGGCAGATAGTTTGGACTGGTTCTATCTGTTTGTGGGCAGATGGGTTGGACTGGTTCTATCTGTTTGTGGGCAGATCGGTTGGACTTGTCCTGTCAGTTTGTAGGCAGATGGGTTTGACTGGTTCTATCTGTTTGTGTGCTGATGGGTTAGAATGTGTCTATCTGTGTGTTGGCAGATGGGTTGGACTGGTTCTATCTGTTGGTGGGCAGATGCAGGGAACTGGTTCTATCTTTTGGTGGAAAGATGGGTTGGATTGGTTCTATCTGTTTGTGGGCAGATTGGCTGGATTGTTTTTGTACGTTGGTGGGCAGATGGATTGGACGGTTCTATCTTTTGGTGGGAAGATAGATTGAATTGGTTTTAACTGTTTGTTGGCTGATGGGTTGGACTGGTTCTATCTGTTTGTGAGCAGATGGGTTGGGCTGGTTCTATCTTTTTATGGGCAGATGGTGTGATCTGGTTCCATCTGTTGGTGGAGAGATGGGTTGGATTGGTTCTAACTGTTTTTTTGGACAGATGTGTCGGACTGGTTCTATCTATTTGTAGGTAGATGGGTTGGACTGGTATTATTTGTTGGTGGGCAGATGGGTTGAATTGGTTCTATCTGTTTTTGGACAAATGGGTTCGACTGATTCTATATGTTGTTGTGAAAATAGGTTAGACTGAATCTATCTGTTTGTGGGCAGATTGCTTGGACTGGCTCTATACGTTGGTGGACAGATGGGTTTGGATTGTTTCTATATGTTGGTGGGCAGATGGGTTAGACGGTTCTATCTGTTTATGGGGAGTTGGGTTCACCTGGTTCTATCTGTTTAAGGACAGATGGGTTTGACTGGTTTAGTCAGTTGATTGGCAGATGAGTAAAACTGTTTCCATCTGTTGGTGGACAGATGGTTTAGACTGTTTCTATCTTTTGGTGGACATATGGGTTGGACTTGTTCTATCTGTTTGTTGGCTGATGGATTGGACTGGTTCTATCTGTTGGTGTACAGATGGGTTGGAATGGTTCTATCTGTGGGCAGATGGTATGAACTGGTTCTATATGTTGATGGAGAGAATAGTTGACTGGTTCTATCTATTGGTAGTAGATAATTTGGACTGGTTTTATCTGTTGATTGGCAGATGGGTTGGAATGGTTCAATCTGGCTTTAGGCAGAGGGTTTGGACTTGTTTTATCTGTTGGTGGACAGATGGGTTGGACTTGTTGTATCTGTTTGTGGAAAGATGGGTTCTACTGGCTCTATATGATGTTGTGAAAATGGGCTGGACTGAATCTATCTGTTGTTGGGCAAAGGGGTTGGACTGGTTCTATACGTTGGTGGGCAGAAAGTTTGAACTGGTTATAACGGTTGTTTGGCAGATGGTGTGGACTAGTTCTATTTGTTCGTGGGTAGATGGATTGGAAAGGTGAGTAGATGGGTTGGACTTGTTTTTTCAGTTGATGGGCAGATGGGTAAGACAGGTTCCATCTGTTGGTGGACAGATGTGTTGGACTGTTTCTATATGTTGTTGTGAAAATGGATTGGACTGAATCTATCTATTGTTTGGCAGATTGGTTGGACTGGCTCTTTACGTTGTTGGACAGAGAGTTTGAACTGGTTATAACGGTTGTTTGGCAGATGGGTTGTACTTGTTCAATCTGGTTTTGGGCAGATGGTTTGGACTGGTTCTATCTGTTGATGGACAGATGGGTTGGACCGTCTTATCTGTTTGTGGGAAGATGTGTTGGACTGGTTCTATTTGTTTGTGGGCAGTTAGGTTGGATTTGTTCTATCTGTTTGTGGGTAGATGGGTTGGTTTGGGTCTATCTGTGTGTGGGCAGATGGGTGTGACTGGTCTTATCTGTTTGTAGGAAGTTGTGTTGGACTTGTTCTATCTATTTGTGGGCAGTTGGGTTTGATTTGTTGTATCTGTTTTTGATCAGTTCTGTTTGTTTTGCTCTATCTGTTTGTTGGCAGATTGGTTGGACTGGTTAAATCTTTTGGTGGGCAGATGGTGTGAACTGGGTCTATCTGTTGCTAGACAGATGGGTTGGATTGGTTCTATATATTGTTTGGCAGATGGGTTGGACGGCTCTATCTGTTTATGAGCAATTGGGTTGGACTTGTTATATCTTTTGTTAGGTAGATAAGTTGGACTGGTTTTATCTGTTGATGGGCAGATGGGTTGAACTGGTTCAATCTAGTTTTGGGCAGATGGGTTGGACTGGTCCTATCTGTTTGTAGGCAGATGTGTTTTACTGGTTCTATCTGTTCGCGGGCAGATGGGTTGGACTGTTTCTATTTGTTGAAGGCAGATGGTGTGAACTGGTTCTATCTGTTTGTTGACAGATGGGTTCGACTGGTTCTATATGTTGTTGTGAAAATGGGTTTGACTAATTCTATCTGTTTTTGGCAGATGGGTTAAACTGGTTCTATCTTTTTTTGCAGATTAGTTGGACTGGCTCTATACGTTGGTGGGCAGATATGTTGAACTTGTTCTTTCTATTGGTAGGCAGTTGGGTTCGGAATGGTTTTATCTGTTTGTGAGCAGATGGGTTTGACTGGGTCTATCTCTTTGTGGACAGATGGGTAGGACTGGTTGTGTCAGTTGATGTGCAGATGGATAAGAGTGTTTCAATCTGTTGGTGGACAGATGGGTTGAACTGGTTCTATCTTTTTGTGAACATTAGGGTTGTACTGGTTCTATCTGTTGGTGGGCAGATGGTGTGAACTGGGTCTATCTGTTGCTGGACAGATGGGTTGGATTGGTTCAATCTGTTAATGGGCAGATGGGTATGACTGTATCTATGTGTTTGTGGGCAGATGGTTGGACATTTTTATCTCTTAATGGGCAGTTGGGTTGGGCTGGTTCTCTCTGTTTGTGGACAGATGGGTTAACTGGTTTTGTCAGTTGATGAGCAGATGGGTAAGACTGTTTCAATCTGTTGGTGGGCAGATGGTCTTGACTGGTTCTATCTGTTGGTGGAAAGATAGGTTGGATTGGTTCTATCTGTTTTTTGGCTGATTGGTTGGACTGGTTCTTTCTGTTTTAGAGCAGATGAGTTGGACTGGTTCTATCTGTTGGTAGATGGGTTGGACGGTTCTTTCTCTTTATGGGCAGATGGTGTGAACTGGGTCTATCTGTTGCTGGACAGATGGGTTGGATTAGTTCAATCTGTTTGTGGGCAGATGGGTTTGGATTTTTTCTATATGTTGGTGGGCAGATGGGTTGGACAGTTCTATCTGTTTATGGGCAGTTGGGTTGGTCTGGTTCTATCTGTTTGTGGACAGATGGGTTGGACTGGTTGTGTCAGTTGATGGGCAGATGGATAAGACTGTTTCCATCTGTTTGTGGGTAGATCGGTATTACTTGTTATATCTGTTATTGGCAGATGGAAATTGAACTTGTTCTATCTGTTGGTGAACAGATTGGTTGGACTGGTCCTATCTTTTTGTGGGCAGATGCGTTGTACTGGTTCTATCTTGATGTGAACAGATGGGTTGGACTGGTTCTATCTGTTTGTGGACAGATGGCTTGGACTGGTTTTATCTGTTTGAGGGCAGATGAGTCTGACTGGTTCTATCTGCTGGTAGGCAAATGGGTTGGACTGGTTCTGTTTGTTGGTGGACAGATGGGTTTGACTGGTTCTATCTGTTTATGGGCAGATGGGTTGGACTGGCTCTATCTGTTTGTATGCAGATGGGTTGGACTTGTTCTTTGTGTTGGTGGGCAGAAGGGTTTGACTGATATTACATGTTGGTTGGCAGATATGTTCAATTTGTTCTTTCTGTTGTTGGGCAGATTGGTTGGACTGGTTCTATCTGTTGGTGGGCAGATGGGATGGACTGGTTCTATCTGTTTGTGGGCAGATGTTTGAATTGGTTCTATCGGTTGGTGGGCAGATGGTGTGAACACGTTCTATCTAATGGTGGAGAGTTGGGTTGGACTGGTTCTCTCTATTGGTAGGTAGATAGGTTGGACTGGCTGGTTTGGGAAGATTGTGTGAACTGGTTCCATCTTTTGGTGTACAGATGGTTTGGACTTGTTAGTGGACAGATGGGTTGGACTGGTTCATCTGTTTTTTGACGATGGGTTGGACTGGTTCTATCTATTTATGATAGATGAGTTGGACTGGTTTTATCTGTTGATGGGCAGTTGTGTTGGACTGGTTCAATCTGGCTGGTTTTTGGAAGATGGTTTGGACTTGTTCTATCTGTTGGTGGACAGATGGATTGGACTGGTTCTATCTGTTTGAGGGCAGATGGGTTGGACTGGTTCTATCTTTTGGTGATCAAATTGGTGATGTCACTAAATCTAATTTATTATATCTAGAACTACGGGACCTCACCAGATACAGTAGTAGCGTGAGACTTTCTGAATAGCCCCTCAAGACTGCCAAGATGCTCGATCATTGATACGTGATCTTTAAGGTAAAAAGGTATATGTATTTTGCGACTATCGATCGTAGTTTGAACAGTGACATAACTATCTTTCGTTATGAAATGCCACCAATGTGCCTAAAAATGTTTAGGTAGATCTTATTTCGAAAATTACTAACCAACTTACCAACAATCAAGTAGATTTTCTCTCTGTTAGTTTTTAGATAGGAGCACTTGTATGCCCCCACAGGGGATTGTCTGGAGATGGATGCGAAGACTTGATTTTCTTTGGCATTGTAGCCGCAATATGTGCACTGTAAGGGGATCCCATCCACACATCGCAGGTCGACTAGGCAAGGGAAAGCTGGCCTAAATGATACTAGCATCGAAAAGTTCAGATATGTCTGAGATTTTGAGGTTAGCAGGTCGATTTCATCGTTTTGAGTGCCAGGGCAGGTCACGGTCAAGGAGTCAGAGCCCTCGAAGTCTTTAATCACGAATACAGCTGAGAAAATTTAAATGATAATAAGATTAGTAAAAGTAAGAAAATGAGGATTCAAGGGGTCTATCCGCATTGAGGCTGTGTTGCGTTTTCGGTTCAATATAACGTATATGGCCATGTTTGATGTGTATGATGTATGATCTCTGGTTTTCGTGCATGAGAGAGGCGAAAAGTAAGGTACCATCTAAAGCAGAGATTCTCAATCTTCCTAATGCAGTGAACCTTTAATGCAGTTCATCGTCTTGTGGAGACCCCAACAACAAAATTATTTTCATTGCTACTTCATAAATTTCTGCTTTCTAATGGTGTTAGGCGACGCCCATTTTAGGGGCGTTCGAACGCGAAAGGGGTCGTGACCCACACTTTGATAACCGCTGGTCTAGGGAGTCACAAACCCTAGCTAAGTCACAATGGAATTAAAATTTAAAAAATGGTCGTTTATTTTAACGAATTAAGTATGTGGGCATTATTGCCATAGTTTTTTTGTCATCATGATTACATTACTACCTATACGACAGTTGCGTAATTAAAATTATACAATACTTACTCTGATTCTTATAACATATAGAAATGATTGACATTTATATTCATAGGAACAGCAGTGGATCTCATAAAAAATTGCTTGTGCCCCTATTGAAGTAAAGATTAATAACTAAAATTGAGTTAATTGTAATATTTTTGTTGACAAAGCAACACATTTTGAAGATATAGTTCAACTGACCATCGAGTAATGTATTCCCATCTGTAGTTGTTTCTACTGTTACCGACAGGACGCATAACAAAATCGATGATGTTAGTAACATTTTCTTTCTGCCAGTGAATCTATACAGAAATATCATAAACATTAAGCAAAGTAGCAAAAGCAGTGCTATTCAAAGCAATGTGAGTCATAGCAATGAAAGTCATGGCAATGTTAGTCATAACAATATCGGTCATTAAAATGTCAGTCTCAACAATGTCATTCATAACAATGTCAGTCATAACATTGTCAGTCATAACAATGTCAGGCATAACTATGAACATTTCAACAATGTCAGTCATAACAATATCAGTCATAACAATGTCAGACGTAGCAATATAAGTCATAACATCATCAGACATAACAATGTCAGTCATAACAATGTCAGACATAACTAGGTACATTTTAACAATGTCGGAAATAGCGATGTCAGTCATAACAATGTCAGTCTTAACAATGTCGGTCATAACAATGTAAGTCATAACAATGTCATTCATAACAATATAATTCTAAACAATGTGAGTCATGGCAATGCAAGTTATAAACATGTAAGTCATAACAGTTTAAGTCTTAACAATAACAGTCATAACAATGTTATTCTTAACAATGTAAGTCATAACAATGTCATTCTTAACAATGTCAGTCATACTAATGTAAGTCTAAACAATGTCAGTCATAACAATGTAAGTCTTAATTATGTCAGTCATAGCAATGTAAGTCATAACAATTTCAGTCATAATAATGTAAGTCATAACAATGTCAGTCAAAACAATGTAAAGTCATAACAATGTCAGTGATAGCAATGTAAGTCATAACAATGTCAGTCATAATAACGTAAGTAAAAAAATGTCAGTGATAATTATGTAAGTCATAACAATGTCAGTCTTAGCAATGTAAATCATAACAATGTCAGTCATAAAAATGAAAGCCATAACAATGTCAGTCATAGCATTGTCAGTCATAACAATGTCAGTCTTAACATTGTTGGTCGTGACAATGTAAGTCATAACAATGTAAGACTTAAAAATGTCAGTCTTAACAACGTCAGTCTTAACAATGTAAGTCTTAACAATGTCAGTTATAGCAATGTTAGTCATAACAATGTCAGTCATAGCAATGTAATTCTTAACAATGTCAGTCATAACAATATAAGTCTTAACCATATAAGTTATAGCACTGTAAGTAATATCAATGTCAGTCATAACATTGTCAGTCATACCAACGTCAGTCTTAAAAATGTCAGTCTTAACAATGTCAGTCTTAGCAATGTAAGTCATAATAATGTCAGTCATAACAATGTAATTCTTAACAATTTCATTCATAACAATGTAAGTCTTAACAATGTCAGTCATAATAATGTAAGTCATAAAAATGTCAGTCATAACTATGTAAGTCATAAAAATGTCATTTTTAGCAATGTAAGTCATACCAATGTAAGTCAGAACAATTTTAGTCATAAAAATGTCAGTCATAGCATTGTCAGTCATAAAAATTTCAGTCTTAACAATGTTGGTCGTGACAACGTCAGTCATAACAATGTAAGTCTTAAAAATGTCAATCATAACAATGTAAGTCTAGCGATATAAGTCTGAACAATGTCACTAATAACAATGTAAGTCTTAACAATGTCATTCATAACAATGTCAGTCTTAACAATGTCAGTAAATAACAAAGTAATTCTTAACAATGTAAGTCAGAACAATGACAGTCATAGCAAAGACAATCATAGCAACGTATGTCTTAATAGTGTAAGTCTTAACAATGTTACTCATAACAATGTCAGTCATAACATGTCAGCTTTAATAATGTTAGTCTTAGAAATGTCATTCATAACAGTGTTAGTCATAACAATGTCACTCATAGCAGCATCATTCATAACAATGTCAATCAAAACAATGCCAGTCATTAAAATATAAGTCTTAACAATGGTAGTTATAGCAGTGTAATTCTTAACAATGACAGTCATAACAATGTCAGCCATAACAATGTCAGTCATAACAATGTAAGTTTTAACAATGCCAGTCATAACAATGTAAGTTTTAACAACGTCAGTCATAACAATGTAAGTCTAAACAATTTGAATAATAACTATTTAAGTTTTAACAATGTCAGTCGAAACAATATAAGCCATAACAGTGTCAGCCATAACAATGTCAGTCATAACAATATCAGTAAGAACTATGTAAGTTTTAACAATTTCAGTCATAGCAATGTCTGTCATAACAATTACAGCCTTAACAATGTTAGTCATTACAATGTTATTCTAAACAATGTAAATCATAACAAATGTAGTCATAGGAGTGTCATTCATAACAATGTCAGTCTTAACAATGTCAGTAATAACAACGTAAGTTTTAACAATGTCAGTTATCAAAATGTCAGCCATAACATTGTCAGCCATAAAAATGTCAGTCACAACAATGTAAGCCTTAACAAAATCAGTCTTAACAATGTCCGTCATAACAATGTAATTTTAACGATGTCATTCATAACAATTTCTGTCTTATCAATGTCAGTCATAACAATGTAAGTCTAAACAAAGTCAGCCATAACAATGTAATTCTCAACAATGAATGTCATAGCAATAAAAGTCATAACAATGTCAGTCATAACAATGTCAGACATAACAATGTAAGTCTTAACTATATCAGTCATGGCAATGTAAGTCATAACAATGTCAGTCATAACAATGTAAGTCCTAACAATGTCACTCATAACAATGTAAGTCTTAACAATGTCAGTCATAACAATGTAAGTCATAACAATGTCAGTCATAGTATTGTAAGTCAAAACAATATCAGTCATAACAATGTCAGTCTTCAAAATGTAAGTCTTAACAATGTCAGTCATAGCAATGTAAGTCATAACAATGTCAGGCGTAACAATGCAATTCTTAACAATGTAAGTCTTAAAAATGTAAGTCTTAACAATGATAGTCTTAACAATGACAGGTCATAACAATGCCAGTCATAACAATGTAATTCTTAACAATGTAAGACTTAGCAAAGAAAGTCGGAATAATGTCAGTTATATCAATGTCAGTCATAACAATGTCAGTCTTAACAATGTCAGTCATAACAATGTAATTCTTAACAATGTAAGTCATAACAATGTCAATCTTAACAATGTCAGTCATACCAATGTAAGTCTAAAGAATGTCACTCATAACAATGTAAGTCTAAACAATGTAAGTCATAACAATGTCAGTCATAACAATGTCAGTGATAGAAATTTTTGTCAAAACAATGTCAGTCATAACAATGTTAGTCATAACAATGTCAGGCATACCAATGTAAGTCATTACAACAAAAGTCATAACAATGTCAGTCATAACAATGTCAGTCATAACAATATCAGTCATATTATAATCAGTAATAACAAAGTAAGTCATAACAATGTAAGTCATAACAATGTCAGTCATAAAATGTCAGTAATAACAATGTAAGTCATAACAATGTAAGTCATAACAATGTCAGTCATAACAGTAAAGGACATAATAATTTCGGTCATAACAAAATAATTCATAACAATCTCAGTCATAACAATATCAGTCGTAACCAAGTAAGTCGTATCAATATCAGTCATAACAATGGCAGTAATAACAATGTCAAACATAACAATGGAATTCATAACAATGTAAGTCATAAAAATGTAGTCATAACATTGTCAGTCATAACAATGTCAAATATAACAATGTAAGTCATATCAATGTAAGTCATAACAATGTAAGTCCTAACAAAATCAGTAATAACAATGTAAGTCATAAGTATGTAAGTCATACCAAAATTAGTTATAACAATGTAAGTCATAACAATGTCAGTCATAACAGTAAAGGTCATAATAATTTCGGTCATAACAAAATAATTCATAACAATCTCAGTCATAACAATATCAGTCGTAACCAAGTAAGTCGTATCAATATCAGTCATAACAATGGCAGTAATAACAATGTCAAACATAACAATGGAATTCATAACAATGTAAGTCATAAAAATGTAGTCATAACATTGTCAGTCATAACAATGTCAAATATAACAATGTAAGTCATATCAATGTAAGTCATAACAATGTAAGTCATAACAAAATCAGTAATAACAATGTAAGTCATAAGTATGTAAGTCATACCAAAATTAGTTATAACAATGTCAGTCATAACAATGTCAGTCATAACAATGTCAGTCATAACAATATAATTACTAAAAATGTAAGTTATAACAATAAAGTCGTAAGAATGTAAGTCATAACAATGTAAGTCATAACAATTTAAGTTACAACAATGTAAGTCATAACACAATAAGTCTAAAACAATGTAAGTCATAACAATATCAGTCATACCAATGTTAGTCTTAAAAATGTAAGTCATAAAAATTTCAGCCATAACAATGTAAGTAAAAACAATGTTTGTCATAAAAATATCAGTCATAAAAATGTCAGTCATAATAATGACAGTTATAATAATGTCAGTTTAAAAAAATATAATTCATTAAAAATTAAGTCATAACAATTTCAGTCAAAAGAATGTAAGTAATAACAATGTTAGTCATAACAATCTCAGTCATAACAATTTTAGTCATAAAAATGTAAGTCATAACAATGTAAGCAATTACAATGTTAGTCATAACAATGTTAGTCATAACAATGTCACTCATAAAATTGTCAGTAATAAAAATGTAATTCATAGCAATGTTAGTCATCACAATGTTAGTCATAACAATGTTAGTCATAAAAATGTAATACATAACAATGTAAGTCATAACAATGGTAGGCATAACAATGTTAGTCATAACATTGTTAGTCATAACAATGTTAGTCATAATAATTTTAGTCATAACAATGTCAGTCATTACAATGTGAGTCATAACAATGTTAGTCATAACAATGTAAGTCATTACAATGTTAGTCATTACAATGTCAGTCATAACAATGTTAGTAATATTAATGTTAGTCATAACAATATAAGTCATTACAATGTTAGTCATAACATAGTTAGTCATAAAAATGTCAGTCACAACAATGTCAGACATAATAATGTCAGTCATAACAATGTTAGTCAAAACAATGTTAGTCATTACAATGTCGGTCATAACAAAGTTAGTCATAACAATGATAGTCATAACAATGTAAGTCATAGCAATTTTACTTATAACAATGTCAGTCACAACAATGTCGGTCATAACAATGTAAGTCATAACAATATTAGTCATAACAATTTAAATCATAACAATGTTAGTCATAACAATTTTAGTCATAACAATGTCAGTCATAACAATGTTAATAATAACAATGTCAGTCATAACAAAGTTAGTCATAACAATGTTAGTCATAACAATGTCAAACATAACAATGTTAGTCATAACAATGTAAGTCATAACAATGTTATTCTAAACAATGTAAATCATAACAAAGGTAGTCATAGGAGTGTCATTCATAACAATGTCAGACTTAACAATGTGAGTAATAACTATGTAAGTTTTAACAATGTCAGTTATCAAAATGTCAGCCATAACATTGTCAGCCATAAAAATGTCAGTCACAACAATGTAAGCCTTAACAAAATCAGTCTTAACAACGTCAGTCATAACATTGTAATTCTAAACAATGTCAGTCATAGCAATGTAAGTCATTACAATGTAAGTCATAAAAATGTAAGTCTTAACAATGTAAGTCTTAACAATGTCAATCATAACAATGTAGTCTAACGATGAAAGACTAAACAAGGTTACTCATAACAATGTCAGTCATAAAAATGTCAGCTTTAACAAGGATAGTCATAGAAATGGCATTTATAACAGTGTCAGTCATTACAATGACAGTCATATCAGTGTCATTCTTAACAATGTGAGACGTAACTATGTACGTTTTAGCAATGTCAGTCATAGTAATGTCTGTAACAAAAGTGTAATTGTTAACAATGTCAGTCATAACAATGTAAGTCTTAACAACGTCATTCATAACAATGTAAGTCTAAACAATGTCAATAATAACTATGTAAGTTTTAACAATGTCAGTCGTAACAATGTCAGCCAAAACAGTGTCAGCCATAACAATGTCAGTCATAACAATATCAGTCAGAACTATGTAAGTTTTAACAATATCGGTCATAGCAATGTCTGTCATAACAATGTCAGCCTTAACAATGTTAGTCATAACAATGTAATTCTAAACAATGTAAATCATAACAAAGGTAGCCATAGGAGTGTCATTCATAACAATGTCAGTCTTAACAATGTCAGTAATAAAAATGTAAGTTTTAACAATGTCAGTTATCAAAATGTCAGCCATAACATTGTCAGCCATAACAATGTCAGCCATAGCAATGTCAGTAATAACAGCGTCAGTCTCAACAATGTCCGTCAAAACAATGTAATTTTAACAATGTTATTCATAACAATTTCTGTCTAATCAATGTCAGTCATAACAATGTAAGTCTAAACAAAGTCAGCCATAACAATGTAATTCTCAACAATGAATGTCATAGCAATAAAGGGCATAACAATGTCAGTCATAACAATGTAAGTCCTAACATACCACACATAACAATGTAAGTCTTAACAATGTAAGTCATAACAATGTCAGTCATAGTATTGTAAGTCAAAACAATATCAGTCATAACAATGTCAGTCTTCACAATGTAAGTCTTAACAATGTCAGTCATAGCAATGTCAGTCATAACAATGGCAGGCGTAACAATGCATTTCTAAACAATGTAAGTCTTAAAAATGTAAGTCTCAACAATGATAGTCTTAACAATGACAGGTCATAACAATGCCAGTCATAACAATGTAATTCTTAACAATGTAAGACTTAACAAAGAAAGTCGGAATAATGTCAGTTATATCAATGTCAGTCATAACAATGTCAGTCTTAACAATGTCAGTCATAACAATGTAATTCTTAACAATGTAAGTCATAAAAATGTCAATCTTAACAATGTCAGTCATACCAATGTAAGTCTAAACAATGTCACTCATAACAATGTAAGTCTAAACAATGTAAGTCATAACAATGTCAGTCATAACAATGTCAGTCATAGAAATTTTTGTCAAAACAATGTCAGTCATATCAATGTTAGTCATAACAATGTAAGGCATAACAATGTAAGTCATTACAACAAAAGTCATAACAATGTCAGTCATAACAATGTCAGTCATAACAATATCAGTCATATTAAAATCAGTAATAATAAAGTAAGTCATAACAATGTAAGTCATAACAATGTCAGTCATAAAATGTCAGTAATAACAATGTAAGTCATAACAATGTCAGTCATCACAGTATAGGTCATAATAATTTCGGTCATAACAAAATAATACATAAAAATGTCAGTCATAACAATATCAGTCGTAACCAAGTAAGTCATAACAATATCAGTCATAACAATGGCGGTAATAACAATGTCAAACATAACAATCTAAGTCATAACAATGTAAGTCATAACAATGTAGTCATATCATTGTCAGTCATAACAATGTCAAATATAACAATGTAAGTCATAACAATGTAAGTCATAACAATGTAAGTCATAACAATGTAAGTCATAACATTGTAAGTCATAACAAAATCAGTAATAACAATGTAAGTCGTAAGTATGTAAGTCATACCAAAATTAGTTATAACAATGTCAGTCATAACAATGTCAGTCATAAGAATGTCAGTCATAACAATATCAGTCATAACAATGTCAGTCATAACAATATAATTACTAAAAATGTAAGTTATAACAATAAAGTTGTAAGAATGTAAGACATAACAATGTAAGTCATAACAATTTAAGTTACAACAATGTAAGTCATAACAAAATAAGTCTAAAACAATGTAAGTCATAACAATATCAGTCATAACAATGTTAGTCTTAAAAATGTAAGTCATAAAAATGTAAGCCATAACAATGTAAGTAAAAACAATGTTTGTCATAAAAATATCAGTCATAAAAATGTCAGTCATAATAATGACAGTTATAATAATGTCAGTCATAAAAGTATAATTCATTAAAAAGTAAGTCATAACAATTTCAGTCATAAGAATGTAAATAATAACAATGTTAGTCATAACAATCTCACACATAACAATTTTAGTCATAAAAATGTAATTCAAAACAATGTAAGCAATAACAACGTTAGTCATAACAATGTTAGTCATAACAATGTCCCTCATAAAATTTTCAGTCATAAAAATGTAATTCATAGCAATGTAAGTCATCACAATGTTAGTCATAACAATGTAAGTCATAACAATGTCAGTCATTACAATGTGAGTCATAACAATGTTAGTAATAACAATGTAAGTCATTACAATGTTAGTCTTTACAATGTCAGTCATAACAATGTTAGTCATAACAATGTTAGTTATAACAATGTAATTAATTACAATGTTAGTCATAGCAATATAAGTCATTACAATGTTTGTCATAACAATGTAAGTCATAACAATGTCAGTCATAACAATGTCAGACATAATATTGTCAGTCATAACAATGTTAGTCATAACAATGTTAGTCATTACAATTTCGGTCATAACAAAGTTAGTCATAACAATGTTAGTCATAACAATGTAATTCATTACAATGTTAGTCATAATAATATAAGTCATTACAATGTTAGTCATAACAATGTTAGTCATAACAATGTCAGTCATAACAATATAATTACTAAAAATGTAAGTTATAACAATAAAGTCGTAAGAATGTAAGTCATAACAATGTAAGTCATAACAATTTAAGTTACAAAAATGTAAGTCATAACAAAATAAGTCTAAAACAATGTAAGTCATAACAATATCAGTCATAACAATGTTAGTCTTAACAATGTAAGTCATACAAATTTAAGCCATAACAATGTAAGTAAAAACAAAGTTTATCATAAAAATATCAGTCATAAAAATGTCAGTCATAATAATGACAGTTATAATAATGTCAGTCATAAAAATATAATTCATTAAAAAGTAAGTCATAACAATTTCAGTCATAAGAATGTCAGTAATAACAATGTTAGTCATAAAAATCTCAGTCATAACAATTTTAGTCATAAAAATGTAAGTCATAACAATGTAAGCAATTACAACGTTAGTCATAACAATGTTAGTCATAACAATGTCCCTCATAAAATTGTCAGTCATAAAAATGTATTTCATAGCAATTTTAGTCATCACAATGTTAGTCATAACAATGTAAGTCATAACAATGTTAGTCATAACAATGTCAGTCATAACAATGGTAGGCATATCAATGTTAGTCATAACATTGTTAGTCATAACAATGTAAGTCATAATAATTTTAGTCATAACAATCTCAGTCATTACAATGTGAGTCATAACAATGTTAGTAATAACAATGTAAGTCATTACAATGTTAGTCATTACAATGTCAGTCATAACAAGTTTAGTCATAACAATGTTAGTCATAACAATGTAATTCATTACAATGTTAGTCATAACAATATAAGTCATTACAATGTTAGTCATAACAATGTTAGTCATAAAAATGTCAGTAATAACAATGTCAGACATAATAATGTTAGTCATAACAATGTTAGTCATAACAATGTTAGTCATTACAATGTTGGTCATAACAAAGTTAGTCATAACAATGTTAATCATGACAATGTAATACATTACAATGTTAGTCATAACAATATAAGTCATTACAATGTTAGTCATAACAATGTTAGTCATAACAATGTCAGTCATAACAATGTCAGAAATAATAATGTCAGTCATAACAATGTTAGTCGTAACAATGTTAGTCATTACTATGTCGGTCATAACAAAGTTAGTCATAACAATGTTAGTTATAACAATGAAAATCATAGCAATTTTACTTATAACAATTTTAGTCACAACAATGTCGATCATGACAATGTTAGTCATAACAATATTAGTCAAAACAATTTAAGTCATAACAATGTTAGTCGTAACAATGTTAGTCATTACTATGTCGGTCATAACAAAGTTAGTCAAAACAATTTTAGTCATAACAATGTCAGTCATAACAATGTTAGTCATAACAATGTCAGTCATAACAAAGTTAGTCACAACAATGTTAGTCATAACAATGTCAAACATAACAATGTAAGTCATAACAATGTAAGTCATAACAATGTAATGCCTAACAAAATCAGTAATAACATTGTAAGTCAATACTATGTAAGTCATAACAAAATTTGTTATAACAATGTAAGTCATAACAATGTCAGTCATAATAATGTCAGTCATAGCAATGTCAGTCATAACAATGTCAGTCATAACAATGTTAGTCATAACAATGCCAGTCAGTACAATATCAGTCATAAGAATGTTAGTCATAACAATTTCACTCATAACAATTTCATTCATAACAATGTTAGTCATAACAATGTAAGTCATTACAATGTTAGTAATAACAATGTTAGTCATAACAATGTAAGTCATTAAAATGTTAGTCATAACAATGTTAGACATAACAATGTCAGTCATTACAATGTTATTCATAACAATGTCAGTCATAAAATTGTCAGTCATAAAAATGTAAGTCATAACAATGTAAGTCATTACAATGTTGGTCATAACAATGTTAGTCATAACAATGTCCCTCATAAAATTATCAGTCATAAAAATATAATTCAAAAAACAATGTAAGCCATTACAATGTTAGTCATAACAATGTTAGTCATAACAATGTAAGACATAACAATGTCAGTCATAATAATGTCAATTATAACAATGTCAGTCATAACAATGTCAGTCAAAACAATGTTAGTCAAAACATTGTCAGTCATAACAATGTCAGGCATAACAATGTCAGTCATAACAATGTTAGTCATAACAATGTTAGTCATAACAATGTTAATCAAAACAATGTCAGTCACAACAATGTCGGTCATAACAATGTTAGTCATAACAATGTCAGTCATAACAATGTAAGTCATTACAATGTCAGTCATAACAATGTTAGTCATAACAATGTCAGTCATTACAATTTTATTCATAGCAATGTCAGTCATAAAATTGTCAGTCATAAAAATGTAAGTCATAACAATGTAAGTCATTACAATGTTAGTCATAACCATGTTAGTCATAACAATGTCACTCATAACCATGTCGGTCATAACAATGTTAGTCATAACAATGTTAGTCATAACAATGTCAGTCATAACAGTGTTAGTCATAAAAATGTCACTCATAACAATGTCAGTCATAACAATGTCAGGCAAAACAATGTTAGTCATAACAATATCAGTCATAACAATTTCAGGCATAACAATGTTAGTCATAACAATGTTAGTTATAACAATAATAGTCAAAAAATGTCAGTCATAACAATGTTAGTCATAACAATGTCAGTCACAACAATGTCGGTCATAACAATGTTAGTCATAACAATGTCAGTCATCACAATGTAAGTCATTACAATGTCAGTCATAACAATGTTAGTCATAATATAGTCAGTCATAACAATGTAAGCCATATTAATGTCAGTCATAACAATGTCAGTCATAACAATGTTAGTCATAACAATGTCAGGCATAACAATGTCAGTCATAACAATGTCAGTCATAACAATGTCTTTCATAACATTTTTAGTCATAACAATGTCAGTCATTACAATGTTAGTCATAAAAATGTTAGTCATAGCAATGTAAGTCATAGCAATGTTAGTCATAGCAATGTTAGTCATAACAATGTTAGTCATAACAATTTTAGTCATAACAATGTTAGTCATAACAATATTAGTAATAACAATGTTAATTATAACAATGTTAGTCATTACGATATTCGTCATAACAATGTTAGTCATAACAATGTCAGTCATTACAATGTTATTCATAGCAATGTCAGTCATAAAATTGTCAGTCATATAAATGTAAGTAATAACAATGTAAGTCATTACAATGTTAGTCATAACAATGTTAGTCATAACAATGTTAGTCATAACAATGTTAGTCATAACAATGTAAGTCATTACAATGTTAGTCATAACAATTTCAGTCATAACAATGTTAGTCATAACAATGTTAGTCATAACAATGTCAGCCATAACAATGTTAGTCATAACAATGTCTT
This sequence comes from Lymnaea stagnalis, assembly GCA_964033795.1. Taxonomy (NCBI): domain Eukaryota; kingdom Metazoa; phylum Mollusca; class Gastropoda; family Lymnaeidae; genus Lymnaea; species Lymnaea stagnalis. The sequence continues at coordinate 638,497 of CAXITT010000133.1, read as the reverse complement.
TCATAACAATGTCAGTCATAACAATGTTAGTCATAACAATGTAAGTCATTACAATGTTAGTCATAACAATGTTAGTCATAATAATGTAAGTCATTACAATGTCAGTCATAACAATGTCTGTCATACAATGTTAGTCATAACAATATTAGTCATAACAATGTTATTCATAACAATGTAAGTCATTACAAAGTTAGTCATAACAATGTCAGTCATAAAAATGTTAGTCATAACAATGTCAGTCATAGCAATATTAGACATAGCAATGTTAGTTATAGCAATGTCAGTCATAGCAATGTTAGTCATAGCAATGTTAGTCATAACAATGTTAGTCATAACAATGTTAGTCATAACAATATTAATTAGAACTATGTTAATTATAACTATTTTAGTCAATACTATGTTAGTCATAACAATGTTATTCATAACAATGTCAGTCATTACAATGTTATTCATAGCATAGTCAGTCATAAAAATGTCAGTCATAAAAATGTAGGTCATAACAATGTTAGTCATTACAATATTAGTCATAACAATGTTAGTCATAAGAATGTCACTCATAACCATGTTAGTCATAACAATGTTAGTCATAACAATGTTAGTCATAACAATGTAAGTCATTACAATGTTAGTCATAACAATTTCAGTCATAACAATGTTAGTCATAACAATGTTATTCATAACAATGTCAGTCATAACAATGTTAGTCATAACAATGCTAGACATAACAATGTTTGTCATAACAATGTCAGACATAACAATGTTAGTCATAACAATGTCAGCCATAACAATGTTAGTCATAACAATGTAAGTCATAACAATGTCAGTCATAACAATGTTAGTCATAACAATGTTAATCATTACAATGTTAGTCATAAAAATGCCAGTCATAAAAGTGTTAGTCATAACAATATTAGTTATCCCAATGTAAGTCATTACAATGTAGGTCATAACAATGTCAGTCATAACAATGTTAATCATAACCATGTCAGACACAACATTGTCAGTCATAACAATGATAGCCGTAACAATGTCAGTCATAACAATGTTAGTAATAACAATGTTAGTCATAACAATTTCTGTCATAAAAATGTCAGACATAACAATGTCAGAGATAACAATGTCAGTCAAAACAATATTAGTCATAACAATGTCAATCATAACAATGTAAGTCATAACAATGTTATTCATAACAATTTTGGTAATAACAAAGTTAGTCATAACAATGTTAGTCATGACAATATCAGTCATAACAATGTCAGACATAACAAAGTCAGTCCTAACAATGTTAGTCATAACAATGTTAGTCATAACAATGTTATTCATAACAATGTAAGTCATACAAATGTCAGACATAGCAATGTTAGTCATAACAATGTCAGTCATAACAATGTTAGTCATAACAATGTAAGTCATTACAATGTCAGTCAAAACAATGTTACTCATAGCAATGTTAGTCATAGCAATGTCAGTCATAACAATGTAAGTCATAACAATGTTAGTAATAACAACATCAGTCATAGCAATGTCAGTCATAACAATGTTAGTCATAACAATGTCAGTCATAACAATGTCAGTCATAACAAAGAAAGTCATAACAATGTAAGTCATAACAATGTTAGTCATAACAATGTCAGTCATAACAATGTCAGTCATTGCAATGTTAGTCATAGCAATGTCAGTCATAGCAATGTCAGTCATAGCAATGTTAGTCATAACAATGTCAGTCATAGCAATGTTAGTCATATCAATGTTAGTCATAGCAATGTTAGTCAAAACAATGTTAGTCATAGCAATGTTAGTCATAACAATGTTAGTCATAGCAATGTCAGTCATAGCAATGTCAGTCATAACAATGTTAGTCATAACAATGTCAGTCATAGCAATGTCAGTCATAGCAATGTTAGTCATAACAATGCAAGTCATAACAATGTCAGTCATAACAATGTAAGTCATAACATTGTCATGCATAACAATGTCAGTCATTACAATGTCAGACATGATATTGCTGGCATCCGTCCTTCACAATGAGACGATGGAGTGGGCTTCGGAGGACGAAATCCACATGGCCTGGGATTATACTTCAAGGATTGTAAGCTGGTTCCCAACAACAACAGACATAATAATGTCAGTCATAACAATTTGAGTCATGACAATATCAGTCATAACAATGTAAGTCATAACAATCTAAATCATAAAGATGTAAGTCATAACAATGTATGTCACAAAAGGTAAGTCATAACAATGTAGTCATAACATTGTCAGTCAAAACAATGTCAAACATAACAATGTAAGTCATAACAATGTCAGTCATAACAACATCAGTCATAACAAGGTAATCCATAACAAGGTAAGTCATAACATATGTAAGTCATATCAATGTGAGTTATAGCAACGTAATTTGTGTCAGCACAGCTCGGACTCTGTATAAACAAAAGTTAGTCAAAGCCAACCAAGAGCATTTCTCCCTGGCAGGAGATGCACTGGAAGAAGTGAATGCCGTCACACACTTAGGCAGTACCATTGACTTAAATGATGGATCCTTAGCTGATGTCAGGGCTAGAAGTTGAAAGGCAAGGTCAGCCTTTGTTCTATTAAAAGAAACATGGGAGTCAAAGGAGCTCAACTTTGAAAACCAAAGTCAGAATTTAATTAACACCATGTACGTCACACTTTGTCAGTCATAAAATAATGCAAGTCATCGAAATATAGATCATTGCAATAAACATTTGTGATATCAATGTTAGTCTCACCCTAAAAGTCACAACATTTTTGGTCCTAGCAATGTAAGTCAAAATTGTGTATTGTTTTTTACATTTTAAGTATTAGGAAATTAAGTCATTTCAATAAAAGTGTAATCAGTGTAAATCAAATCTATTTGAATAAATGTATGTAATTTTCCTATGTAAATCAAACGAAGTAGATCACTGAAACGTAATTCATATGTTTGTAATTAAAAGTCAGGCAATGTAAGCCATATCAATGGAATAGCTAGAGATGTAAGTAAAAACAACGTTAATCATTGCAATTTTAGGCATAACCCGATGTACCTTATAGCAATTTACCTGATAGCCATAGCAGGATAGGTCTTAGCAATGTAAGACAGCAGCATTTACCCGATAGCCATAGCAGGATAGGTCTTAGCAATGTAAGACAGCAGCATTTACCTGATAGCCATAGCAGGATAGGTCTTGGCAATGTAAGACAGCAGCATTTACCTGATAGCCATAGCAGGATAGGTCTTAGCAATGTAAGACAGCTGCATTTACCTGATAGCCATAGCAGGATAGGTCTTAGCAATGTAAGACAGCAGCATTTACCTGATAGCCATAGCAGGATAGGTCTTAGCAATGTAAGACAGCAGCATTTACCTGATAGCCATAGCAATGTAAGACAACAGCATTTACCTGATAGCCATAACAGGATAGGTCTTAGCAATGTAAGACAACAGCATAAGTCTTTGATATGTTGTATTTTTTAGAACTCTCATAACTTTCTTAAATTTCCAAAACGGGAACGTGGGAGATTTGCGTAAGATGTTTCAGCTCCTCAATTTTATATAGAAAAGGTTTTCTTGTTTTATAAGTTTCCAATTTAGCACAACTATTTTTTTTTAAACGATGCTGACATTTGAAACAAAACGGATAAATTCTGACTTTTGTTTTTGTGAAAATAGTTTTTTTAAATTAATGAGAAGAAATCACAAATAACTTAGTGAGCTTACTCCACAAGAATGTTAAGTGTAAAATAAAGACTTATAAGAAACATCATTAGATCAAACTTTCAATTCTGAAAGGAATTAAAACTTCTTTTTTTAATGAATTAAATATAAATTTACCCCTCCATATCCACGGCGAGGAATAAAACGATCGGCTTTGCTGGGATTTCTGGACCGTCTCTCGTTTCTGGGCAGGGCAGGTCGGGTGGCGCGGCGTTAAACGGTGGAGGTGCTTACGTCAGACATTAGGCACGCGCTGGGTGTTCAAACAGGGGACACCACCCGCAGTTAGGAATGAAGGGAGAGCCATGAAGCATGGGCCTATCAAAAGATTTTACCCGATATCTTTGGATTCATCATAGATTTGATTAACCCTACAGGGAAAAAGGAAAGAAGGCCACGTGGTGATTGTTTACAAATTATTATTTCAGTCTCGTTAAAATTATTTAATAAATTATTGGAATGTCTGTCGTTTATATCATATGAACAAAATCCCAACTTTTAAAAATGTTCTTACACACGATCGTACACCTACGCACATGCATTCACATACACACACTCTCTCCCTCACTCTCTCCATCTCTTTCTCCTTCCCTCTCTTTGACTTTCTCTCTCCCCCTCTCTCCCCTCTCTCCCTTCCCCTCTCTCCCTCTCTTTTTTTCTCTCACCCTCTCACCCCTCTCTTTCCCCCTCTCTCTCCCTCTATCTCTCCCTCTCTCTCTGACTCTCTCTCCCACTATCTCCTTCTCCCTCTCTGTCCCCCTCTCTCTCCCCACTCTCTCTCTCCCTCTCTCTCTCCCAACTCTCTCTCTCTTTCAGGACAAATGGGACTTTCTCACAGGCACACACACATTCTGTCACTCTTTTGTGATAAAATGGACTCTCTCTATCCCTCTCACAGGCACACACACTCTCTCTCTCACAGGCACTCTCTCTCTCTCTCTCTCTCCGTCCATTTTGAGATAAAAATGGACTCACTCTCACAGGCACATACACACTCTCTCCCTCTCTCTCTCTCTCTCTTGGGATAAAATGAACTCTCTTTCGATGCAGGCACACACAAACTCTCTCTCTCCCTCCCATTTCACAGGCGCTCTCTCTTCTCGTTATCTCTTTCCCCCCTCTCTCTCTCTCTCTTAGGCACACACACGCACACATATAAATCTATATGTAATTTGGGCATGCTTATTAAATTATTCATGTTATAATATTTCCATGAGATATTTCATCATTTTAAATCTTGTAGTTGTGTGCCATCATATTAAATGGAAATGACCGGGAAAATAAAAATAATAAAATAAATTTTTATGTAAGTTATAACCGAATCAAAACATTGAAATGAGAGCAACACTTACGGAAGGGATGAAATTGTATTTACTTTTTACTGGGTTTTTTTTTTTCTTGGGTTATTCAATTCTTAATTTTGTTCCAATTTATGGTTGCAATTTTAAATTTCGAAATAAAATTGTCATTCGACCTCATTTCCGTCGAAAAAACTTCCGTCGCAAAAATTGCTTTAAAACGAATTTCCGGTAACCTTAATTTCCCGCCTGAAGACAGCCGCCATCTTAATTTTCCCGCCTGAAGACAGGCGCCATGTTCGGTGTCGCGGTCAACGCCTGAAACTCTACAGGTCATATAAAATGTCTCCCCTCCGTCAAAAGAAGAAAGAGGTGCCAGCCGCTGGCGGACTGCCCCCTCGCCGCCCTTCCCGGCACTTGCCACGCGAACATTTGAACAGTCCGTCCCCCCTTCCCTCCCCCACCTCCGTCCCACGAAACCAACGGTCTGACAGAAACACTGCAGACAATCCAGAACCATGGCCGCTAGCTGTTAAAAAAAAAAAGATATTTAAATCTTTTTTACCTGGTATTGACGCCCCCTCCTAAATCCCCGCCCCCCCCTCCCCCCACCGTTAGGTCTAATGGGGGGAACACAACAAACCCGGGTCCTTTGATTGCTCTCTGCATTGTCTGAATCACAAACACCTCCCTTTTGTTGTTCCGTCAGTCTGTGTCTCGCGTCCATAAAGTTAACGGTCGCATCGCTTGAGACACTGGGAGCTCAACCCGGCTAACTGCATGTTTCCCGACGCAGTTTAGCTTTATTGTTATAAATTTACATCTCAATGCAGACGAACGAAGTGCACGGCGCATTTTAATGGTCGATTGACAGGGGCATTAACCTCCAGAGGACACGGTTGGGGGGGGGGGGGTCTCTTAAACAAAAGGGCAATATGGTTAATTACTTTCGCAAAAATCACGTTGAGCCGTACGAGTTGTCTTCTCTTGGTGACGGTGGCGACCTATTTTTAAACAAGCCGTTAGCGAACACGGCCTGGCCTCAGGGCTGCCACACCTTGGGAATTTTCCCAACTTCTTGGGAATTCACAACCCCATTCAGGACCAAATCTCACTTTAAAAAAAAAACTCTTAAATATTTTCATGATCTTGGGAAATCTTGGGAAATATTTTGACAAAATCTTGGGAATTTACAAAACTAATTGAATGGTAGTCCTGCCTGGCCCGTGTGTGTGTAAAACGTAATCATAAAGACATGTCATTATTCAAGCTATTCAAAAGACCAGGTTGTCCCCCCCCCCCTCTTATCGGTCGCATTGTGTCCCCTGAGATCTTCCCCAGAAACTAAACCAAAGTAATAAAATAAACAGGTGTTGGTTGTTTTTGTTGTTTTTTTAAATCAAGTCCGATGAGGTTTAAGACTGTAACGGAGGGTGGCCAAAATAGTTTTAAATTGTTTTCATGACGCCGGCCAAAGGTTACTTCCCCCCCCCTTCCCCCACCCCCACCCCCCCCCCGAGAAGACGGGATAAATGGACTCGTATCTTGGGATCCCAGGATGAAATGAATTCTATAGAAAATATAATATTTACTTAATTCAGCTAAGAAAGAATGGGTTTCAGAGGCGTAACTGGGGGGGGGGGACAGATATCCGTAGGCAACAGGCTAGTTAGGGGCGCCAAAATGTGATTTGATATTATTTAATTAATGAAAATAATGGGTTTGAGAGTTCAAAAAAAAAGTGCGTCTCTGTAAAATGAATCTTGTCCCGGGGAGCCAAACACTCGAGCTACGCCTATGGTGGGGTTTCAGTGATTTTTTTTAAATTTCAAAGCAAGAAAAAAAAAATACGTTGTTGAGAAGTTGTTCTCTTGATTCTAGTTTCTTTTATACTCCCCCTGCTTAGACCTAGTAGAAAATGATAACTAGCTTCATCTATGCTTGACTAAATCAAAACTCTGGTATGACAACCTCTTGGATTAAAATCTTTAACTTTAACTGAAACTTTGTTTTTTTATTATTTACCTTTTGTACATTTTAATTTTGAATCCGTTACGAGCTATTTACAAGTAAAGATTTCGAACAACATAGACATGGGGAACGTTTCGTATAAAAATAAAATGATACTTTTTTTTAAAACCATCTGTCAATACATAGTATATTTATATTATTAAGCATTACTAATCTAAGTGAAGTTAGAAGTTTTTTTTTTTTAAAAGAGGTGGGGGGGGGGGGGGCTTTTTTTGACCCCAAACCGGCCCAAAAAAAATCCAAACCGCCCGGGGGG
>CAXITT010000133.1:602361-627659 GCA_964033795.1 Lymnaea stagnalis | reverse complement strand
TCTAACCCCCACACACAGCGTTTCTAGAAAACCATCCTCCCTTCCTAGCACTTATTTCTGTTTCCATCTAACCCCCACACACAGCGTTTCTAGAAAACCGTCCTCCCTTCCTAGCACTTATTTCTGTTTCCATCTAACCCCCACACACAGCGTTTCTAGAAAACCATCCTCCCTTCCTAGCACTTATTTCTGTTTCCATCTAACCCCCACACACAGCGTTTCTAGAAAACCGTCCTCCCTTCCTAGCACTTATTTCTGTTTCCATCTAACCCCCACACACAGCGTTTCTAGAAAACCATCCTCCCTTCCTAGCACTTATTTCTGTTTCCATCTAACCCCCACACACAGCGTTTCTAGAAAACCGTCCTCCCTTCCTAGCACTTATTTCTGTTTCCATCTAACCCCCACACACAGCGTTTCTAGAAAACCGTCCTCCCATCCTATTGGCGCTTCTGATGAAGAAGAGGTGGTGACGTAAAGCTCATGTCATGTAAAAAAAATGAATTCTAAAAGTGATGACGTAATACGTTTTAAAAATCCCATCTGCCATTTTTATATCCTAGCCTTGACTATAATATTTCAACGCTCCGTCATCCCACCCCCCTAACTCACGCACCGTTTATACAAACTCAATTATAAATAAAGACATTAGTCATTTTCAACAAACTCTTAACGTCATTCGCTTTATTTTAATTTTGATTGCAAATGCATGATACAAATCTTTGTCTTGGATTAATGGATATTTTTTAAAATGATAAATACAAGTTTACGACACATCACACAATATTATAAAATACAATTCACTGTTATCCAAAAAAAAAAATAAAAAAAATAATAAAAAGAGATAAAGTATCCTTGTCAATATATTATTATTATTATAACAGTTCTCTCACACATGAATATACAACTCTGTCACACTTGAAGAAAAAATCTCAGTCATAAATTTAACACTATCTTCCCACCTGCCTATATAAAGCTATCAGCATAAAATCAAATGTCTATGAAATCAATGTTGATTTTAAACAATTATGGGAAAAAACTAGATAAACCAAAATTAATCTTGTTTGTTTAACTCAACCGATGTGTTCAAAAAAATCAATAGTTAGTAGACACATTCTTGCAGTACAAAAACTATATAACTTCACATGCAGTACACTAACTTTAACTTTACATACAGTATGCAAACTATAACTTCACATGTAGTACACAAACTGTAACTTCACTTGTGACAGTCACTTACCTTGTGATACACCAACAATAAGTATCACTTGTGACATGAAAACTTTCACTTCACTTGTGCCATACAAAATACAAGTAGTACCACTTTGCTTGTGATTCACAACTCTCATTTCACTCGTGACAATCACCTACCTTGTGATGCACAACTATCAGTATCACGCGCCCTACAAACCATCACTTACTTATGACATGATTAATCACATGTACCGGTACACAACTACAAGAATATTTAATTAATTTTTTTTTTCTGGGCCTACTAAAAATCCCCTCACATGTTCACCACAAGTGGTAATTGCATTATCTTCTTTCATGAAGATACAAATAGTTCATGCCTTTCGGCTGGTCCTCACCTGCTCAAAACGCTAACAGAAGTCAATCTCCGCAGTATTAGCTCAAGCATGTTTGTTAAATGTTGAGTTCTCAAGTTTGTAAAAATGTTCAGTACCCGAGGAAAAAACAAAGCCAGATAAAAACGTACAGGCCTAACCTTGACTCACCTCCCAGCATTATACATTATATCAAGTCTTAGGCAGACGTGATTTGCTCCACCAGCATGCAAAGAATAATATGAAGTTTTAGAATCATTTATTCAAATGTTGTTACAGTACAGGGGATTTTCATTTACCCTCTAAAAAATGTATTTGACAAAGAACTCAACATCCAGGATTAGACTTGTGATCACATGCTACTTTTCTAGATCTGTAAATTTGTTAATTTCCTAGATAAATTCTTCAGATTAAAACAATTTTCGACCAGTTATAATAAGCGAGATCAATTTTTTGTTTGTTTTATTTTGCTAACCATTTTGATGTATTTTATCTGAATGTCCACACAATTGGGTCTTTTTGTCAAAGGTTGAACTAAATCTTGTCACCATTACAACTACATTTCCTTTATTAACACAGATGTATACAAAGAACAAAATAAAAAAATTACTTGTAGTTGTTTATAACAATTATAAACAGAGAAGAGGCACAGAATCATGTCATGAATTTTATAAATGTTATACATAAACAGAAATCTCAATTTTTTTGGTAAATAACTGAGTTAAAAATATTATGAAAATTGTTGATTTTATGTGAACAAATATGCAAACTTTAAAATGTGATATTATTATTTTTATTTTTTTAAACACATTTTGAAATGGATAGAATAACAACCAGACCCCCAAAGCAAGAAAAATTTAGACCAGGGGTCCCCAACCTAACAGTGCCTTTGGACACCAGTACATTTTATTTCAGCTTTATGATACGGCTAAAGACAATTTGAATTATAAATCCAGGGACCTCCAAATGGTCCATACAGATCGTGTTCAGTACCCCTGGTCTATTATGTACCACATTTATGGACATGTTAATCAAGTCAAATAAAACAACACATATGATTTTGGAATGAAACAGGAAATTACAGATGTCTCCACAAAGAATTGAATGTAGATGACACTAAAAACCTGCAAGTTTGAGCAGATAGCACTTTAAAGCACTGTTCTTCAACTCACAGAGGTTTAGGGGCCATCCATATTTCATATGCATTAGGGGGGAGTGGTCAAATTCGGAGACATTGCATATGGCGGAAGGGGGGGGGAGGTGTCTAGGCAGACATATAATGAATTATTTAAAAATTCTGAAATAATTATCCTGAATTTCTGACAGTTCATAACTAATAATCTCTTATGCTTATGCTGTAAAAAACATGACACAATTTTTTAAAAAATATCATCATTCTATTGCTTTGTTTATACTACCAGTAAATTCGCTAGATACCCTCTTGTAGTAGTAGTAACAGTACTATTTAGTCCACCGTAGGCCCTTAGTGTATGTGTCACACGCGTGGGGCGTAGTTTGTTCGGCGCTGCCGGTGGTTCCTAAACTTTGTCAATCTCTGCACCCTTGCAAAATTTAGGTTTTCACCAGGCCCCCCTACATCAAGTCAAAATCTAACACGTGCACTTGGAAATAATGAAACATGTAGGTAGGTCACTAAGCCCCGTCTAATTTCAAACAGTAATTACTCTAATGAGTTTCTTGCTTGTGCCAGGCATGGTAGATGTCACAAGGGATTCAATTTGGAAATCAAAGTATGTAAGTCTTGCTGCAATCCTGCAAGGAAGTCGCAAATCACCAGGTCAGGGCAGTGTCAAGGAAAACCGGCACCCCTGGGGGGGGGGGGTCAAGCTTGAAAAGGGCGCTCGTAACGATAAAGAAACAAAAGTGGCGTTATAATCGACTAATAAAATTGATTTTGTTGATGGTTTATTTTTCAGGTTGTGGGGTCCTGAAAGCACCTAATGTCCAAAAAAAGTATTCTTGCAACAGTGGGGATTGACTTTTGGCGCCAGTGCTATATGGATTGGCCTCTTACTATGTTTGTTGAGATTATTAATGTAGGTCTGATGTCAGTCTCAATTGGTTATCAGTAGCAATGTTGGTCTAAATCAGTCCTCAGTGGTAATGTTGGTCGTATCAGTCCTTAATGGTATTTCTGATTTAAATTAGTCCTCAAAAGTAATGTTGGTCTGAATCAGTCGTCAATTGTAATGTTCAAAATTAGTCCACAACCGTAGTGTTGATCCAAATCAGTCCTTAGTGGTAATGTTGGTCTAAATCAGTCTTCAGTGGTAATGTTGGTCTGAGATTCTAGCCAATTTTTTTATCCTTTCCTTGTCAATGATCCTGTGATGTGGCATTGCTGCTTCTTCCTCTACTTTATCATCATCCCTTCCACCATCCTCATCGCCATCCACATAATCATCTACACCAACATCATCGTCGTCTTCGTCGTCCTGACCATCACCATGATGAGCCCCATTCCGAAACGCCTATCCTCACTTCCGCACACCGCCGACAAGGAGGAGGGAGACAGCTGGGATAGTCTGACCGACTGACCTTCACCCCTTGACCTCTGGTCCTCAGGAAGCACTGTATGTTGTGAGAGGATCTCGTGGCACAGGTTGTAGGTGTCGTTGTGGATCGAGTCGACGTGGCCCAGAGATGACCACTTGCTGTCCTGCTCTCCGTCATCGCTCTCCTCCTCAAACTGCCACACCTCATCAAAAGAATCCCCCAGCTTGTGTTTCCCTGGTCTGTTCGTTGGTAAGGGTGGATTCGCTGACATTTCTATTCAGCTGACCCGCGCTGTCATTACCGTCAACACCGCCATTTTCCTGACCCTCACACCTGGGCCTGTCAAGGTCCTCTTTGCCCAGCGCACCCATCCACGTCACTCTCAACACCTCCCATGTCCCCGAATCGGACAGAGTTCAGGTTTCTTCCGCCTCTCTTCTTCATCCTTGTCTCTCCAAAATCTTTAATGTCTGCCTCATTACCATCATCAAAATCATTGCCAGCTCCTCCCGCTTTTAACGTCGGCCCTCCTCCAGATAGATGAACACTGCCAGCTCCTCCCAATCTTGATCCCCCCCCCCTGATGGGTGAACCACATTACCAGCAGCATCTCTGACAATCTCATAACCCTGTGATAAGAAAAAATAAAAATTAAGACAAATGGACATCTGTGAGTTGATATAAATACATTTAATGCAGCAGAGTACTTGGGAGGTGGGGGGATGTCTGGTGGTGTACATAGTGACTGTTCTGTATGGCACTTTCCATTATGTTTATTACATATATAAAATAGATATGTGGTAGGGGTAGATTCCGGAGTTTGACTTGGGCAGAAGTTAGTCAAGGTAGACCACTAAACAAGGTGAAAAATTCATTTTCGTGTTCCTGCAACATCACACCGGTATTACATATTACCCTTAAGAGGGGCTAAAAACAGAAGGACAAAAACTGAAGGCATGCAAGGTGGTGGAACCTCGGATAACGAACGCCCCGGTTAAGTCAAGCTTGTGAACAATTTTTTAATTAAAGCGAGTAGAGTGTGGTTGGATAAATTTCTCATAGGAACTGAACTCATCATGTTTTAAGACAAGACGATGATGCTTGTTCAGATAAAATTATGTATTTTTCATTATAGAAAGTTTCTGGCACATGACAATAGAAAAGAATTTATGGGACAGAAGCCTGAAAGTTATACATGCTAAGAGCAAAATTTTAAAATTCAAAACAACTAATGCTTATGCATCAACTGATTTCATCCACAGCCTTCCACGTTTATAATTATGTACACCAAAACTACTATGATGCATATCTCAACTACATTTTAACAACTACATGAACAAAAAAAAACAAACTTACTTTACTGTAAACCTCCGTTTCTGCATGAGGAAAATTCTTAGAGTTTGGCTCCGACATGATGGAACTGGTGAACGAGATGGCGTTACAGCCCGATGGTGTCCGGGAGTGGCCCATGTGTGTGGCAAACAGTCCCGGCACCCCACCTATGCTTGAGGTCTGGGAGGCCATGGTTGGGTACTCGGCCACTTCCTTCTCTAAGGCCAGGGCCATTTCATCGTAAGCTGCTCTGGCTGCGGCAGTCAGGGATATCAGGCTGTGGTACTTGGACTATGAAAATTAAGTAGTTAGATGTGCAATGCATCATTGGACTGTGGGACTTGAACTGTCGTAATTATCACTACCATGAGTAATTCCAAAAAAAATATATTCAAAATCACATTCACAAAGAAATGATTCAAATAAATTAGGTTTTTGTTTTGCAGGACCAACACCCGAGTCCTATAAGTTAGTATTAATAATTCACACCAATTAGAAAAATTACAATTTCAGCTCAATTTAAAATTATTTTTCTTTGAAATAAACACATGAAATTTTTGTTTTAGTATTCTGTAAATAGGAAGTTTAGGAAGTAAATCTAATTTGTGAAAGTTATCATCCTTAAAAAAAAAATAACAAAAACTCCAGATACCACTTACAACAATATTAATTAACACCAAAAGCATTAATGAAAATTTGTGGGCCAATAAATATTGTAAGGGACCTTGCTTACTATCTGACACACTTCATCTGAATCGGGTACTCAATAAGTAAACAACTCCGGTGATACATTGGATCATTAAACTCGTGTTCTTTATTTGGTCTATCACTTGCTTACTCTATCACTCATCTTCCGACTCTCCTTCTCCCTGCTCTCCCGAACCTAGTCCGTCCGCCTTCTTCCCTATTTATACCCCGTCCCATAGTTCCTCTCCCAGTCCAGATTATACCCCGCCCCCTTTTTCTCAATTGTCGGTCTAGACGTCCCAGGTAAATGCCCTGGTCAGATGGATGGTCGTGTCTGGGTGTCAGACGGCCGTAATTGGTCAGGCGTTTGATCCTTGGGTCCGTCGTGCTCCACAAGCTTGATCCTTCGGTCAGACGGATTACGTCAGGCGCCGTCGTGGTCCGGCGCTCGTGCGTGGTCACAAGCTTGGGTGGTCAGACAGATTACGTTAGGCGCGGTCCGAACTCTCCACAATATTAAGTAGTTTAAACGGATTGAATTAGCCAACTTCGACACTGACCTCACATCCCTCGTATTTAAATATCCCAACGACGCTGACGGGAACCAGCTTGGCGCAGGCACGACCCATGACACGTCGTCCCAGTGCAAACACAAACGGCACCGTCTGCTCTTGACACATATTCAAGAGGTTGTTGAGGGCCTCATCTAGACCACCTATAAATAAACATAAAAAATAGGACACTAGAAAAACATTTTAATGATAGTAAGAAACTAGTTACAGTTCCAGCCTGCCAAAGGGAAGGCGGCAATGACTAAACTTCCCACTAAACTTTCCATCTACTAGAGTTACGTGACAAAACATGCATTCAACTAATGCACCTTATAAGAATTGCAATTAGTGCTCCTTCCCCACAGCCCCAAACTTTTTCCACGCCCCTGAACTTTTTTAATATTCTGGTGTCCCATCCCTTTTACACCAGAGATTTGTTAAACCAAATTTAAATTGAGACTAATTGTGAGACAAAAGAACAACGGTATGCATCTCCCCACTTATTTTGTTGCTATTAGTGCTATTGAGCTTACCAATACAGCCACCATACATGCATTCGTACTGAGAAAATTATTAGTTTTGATAACTGGGTTATAAAGCAGACAAAACAAAGCGCTGGGTTAGAGAGCCGTTGACCGAAACAACAGAGCATTAAATCAAAATTACCAATGAGTTAATGGGAGAATATCACCCAAAAAAATGTAATTTTTTTTTTATCTTGCACCCATTTCATCTCATTTCGTTATGGTTGAACATTTAACAATTTGAATAACATTAACAACCAATGATATGAAGGATAATAAATGAAGAACTGTATGCAAGCTGTGTGAAGCAAATAGTATAACTTTAATAAGGTTTGTGGAAGCTTGATTCGAAAGACAGGACAATAAGAGACAAAGGTTTCGGCTAGAGCCTTCCTCAGCAGACAGGACCATTGAAAATAAAGAAATTGAAGCCAGTTAAAATATAAGATATGGTGGACACTTCAGTTTTTAACTGACTAAGCGTTTCTCTCTTATTGTTCTGGCTTCCACATACCTTGTCCTGCTATTTCCTTCAATGATATGAAGAAAAAAGATTAATAAAAGGTGTGAATTTTTTTGTTTTTTTTTATATTTGTTTATTTCGTATCTTACTCCGTGGACTATGAAGCAGATTCATTTACAATGCTTCTTCTTCTTCTATATCTTAAGGGCCCACGATCAATTTATTGATCATTTTGGCTCCTATGCATGTAGATGGGATTTGCAATGTTTCTGTTACTGGTGTTGATGAGGAAATCATGCACTAGGGGTTTGAATGCTGATTCAAGTGATTAATTTACTGTGTGGGGACACATCCCACCCCCCCCCCACAAACACTCTTTTCCAACTTTTTTCTAACCACCCAAAGTAAACAATCATCACATCTACACATGACAGTGACTTGAAACACACAACACATAAACTCATGAAGCTGAAACATGTGACAATGAACAATATGAGACTAAAATAAATGGCACAAACTCATGACATTTACCTTTGGACTGAATTTTCTCCAGATTTGGTGAAATCACAACACATTTGATCTTCTTGAGCTTCAGGTGTTTGGTTACCTCCCTTAGACCAAGCACGATCCTCCTTTTAGTTTTGGCCTGAAAATTAATATTTTAAAAAGTTAACTTGGTGTAAAAGCAAATATTTACATTTTAAAAAAATTAACTTGGTGTAAGAGCGAATATTAACATTTTTTTAAAAGTTAACTTGGTGTAACAGCGTACACACACAACACACACTGCGCTGACACAATGAATCAGTTCAGTCATCTTCAAGTATGTGCATTAAAAATAATTGTCTTTGATATCTGAATTAAGAACAAGCTTGCTTGCTCTTTTTATTGTAATAATTATGATCATACAAAAAGAAACTATTACTTAAATAGCAATAAAAGTCCAATTTCAAATAAAGATCAAGTACTAGTCGTTAAGATGATTGGTTCCAAAAATCTGCCACATGTTAAGAAATTAACAAATAATTATTCTTCCAAATCCTTCTACCTCACAGTTTATAAAAAAAAAAAAAAAAAACTATAAGGAAAACACTTTTTATGGGTTCTAGTTCTATATCAATGATATTCAATTTCTCTTGCACTGGCTAACCAATACATTTTTAATGAACACTACAGAGAGTGAAAGAGAGAGAACAGATACTATTCTTACCTTGACAGGATCTTTATGGTACATCCTGTCTTGAAACTTGACCAGATCTTGCAGTAAGGAGGTACAGCATTGATCTATTTCTTTATCCAAGATCTGCGTACAGTACCTGTCGAGTGGATCTTATTTTACTCTCAGGTTCAACTAACTGTCACTTTATGTTTTTAGTTTATCAGAGAAAAGCCTGTTAAACTATTCCTTAATTGCGTTTTTGCATTTTCTTAACACTGTATGACCACAAGACATGGATCGGAGTTGAGTGAATTTAAAGTTCATATCCGCACAACGCCAGTCAGTCTGTGTCTATTTAGTGTGGCAACAAGAAAAATTCATTAATAATCTCCCCCTTCACCGTGCACGGCCTCTAACATGTTTACATCCATCCCAAATGGATTAAAATCACAAGATTTAAATGAAAATAGCTCCTTTAAATTCAGACTTTTTACCAAATCTGTCTCAAGGACTTACTCTCTAAATCAAATACTGTTTCAAAATTTCTAAGACTTACTCTCAAATCTAAAACTGTTTCTAGGACTTACTTTCTAAATCTGGTACTATTTCTAAGACTTACTCTCTAAATCTTCGACTGTGTATCTTCATGACCACGGGGTCACGACCTAATGAACCTGTAACAGGGGAGTTAACTCCAGAGTTTCCAGGTGATGCTGGGGACATTGAGATGGGTGAAGTCTGACTGATGGGAGATAAATCTGCTGACAATTCAGCTGCACCACTTCCCTCCCCTCCATCAGTACCATCTGATTTGGAGCTAAGAGCTGTAAAACAAAAAACATGATTCTTACTTTCAAAGGAATATTTAAGGCATTAATAAAACAATCAAATTTGATTTTTTTAAACTAATTAGATTACTTGAAATTTTTTTAAATTTTAAATACGTTACTTTCAATCTTAATAAAATAAAACATAAAAAGAGAAGATATAAATCACATTTGTAACGTGCAATTTTTTTTAAAAAAATTTCCGCTAGCTATGTATGATGCAGGGGACATTGAGATATTTTCTGTTTAAGGTCTATACATTGAAAGTAGAAGTTGTTAGGCACGGTCCTATTACAGGGATCCACTCACTGAAAGCTGTGAACCCTGAAATCCCTTTCTAAAAATTTCTTGAAACCTGAAACTTCATGTACAAACTTTTCCAACCCTGAAACTTAACGAAACTCATAAAATTCATACACTGTAGAAATAATTTCTTGTACAATGATTAGAGACGAAAGCGAGAGGCTTGCAAACAAAAGCGAGAGGTCGCAGTACCTGTTCTAGTTATAGTGAACCTACTTTCGCTGAATAGGCTTTAGTACATTCTTAGACTTTGATTTTTTTTTTTTAAAGCTCAGAATCCATATTTGAATAAACTGAGCTGGTGAATCCGGAGCGAGAGAAAATAGAAACTCGCGAATTCGGAGCTGAAAAATATTTAGCCTCACGAATCCGGAATTCCGGGATAATCCAGAATTCTGGGATAATCCAAAAAATTGGCACACCTGTCTTAATAAAACAGGGTTGTTCATTTTCATTTCTGTTTGCATTTAAAAAATAAAGTTATAATAATAATAATCTTTTAAGCTGGGAATGTCATGAATGAGAAGGGCAAGGTTCATGAATGACAAGGGCAAGGGGCATGAATGAGAAGGGCAAGGGGCAAAAATGTGCATGTGCGGTAGGCAATCCACAAGGGGATCAAATAAAAATTCTTTAACAAATATTTTTTTCAAACAACCAATGACTCACCGTCCTGACTCAGCTCACTCTCCCCTCCAACGATGCCAACTCCTGGTGCACCTCTGCAACACAACAAAACAATGTTATTGGGGTCAAGGTCATTGTACGTTGGATAACAAATGGGTACCACGGCACATCACACGTCTGATAATCAGAGCATCGCCATGCCACACGGTAATTCAGTAAAAACAAGGAACAGTTGTAAGGCAAAAACTAAGAATTTATATTGACAGCTTTAAATACATTTTTGGTCACAAACAGATAACTTAAATTAAATAGGAGGTAATGGACAAGAAGGAAATGACTCGTACAATGGGATTGGTGGGAGGGAGGCTACCTCACTGTCTTGTTAAAAAATAATTTTTAAAAACTTCAGTCCTGTCCTGTGGCAGCCATAATATAAAAAATGACTAACCCATTACTGTCGAACAAATACGGACCGCTACTGGGTTAAAAATACTGACCCTTACTGAATGAGCCAAATACTGACTCCTACTGAGTCTAGACCTGGGGGGCCATTATTTAAAACAAAAGTGATCCCCACCGAGTCTAATACTGACCCCACTGAGTCCAGTCCTGTAGCAGCAGGATCCTCATCAAGGAGTCTCAATCTCTTTTTTTGTTCCCGTTCTTTCAGGATGACTTTCTTCAGAGGACTGGGCTTCTTTGCTTTCCCGACTTCTCTCTCTTTCCCTCTCTTCTGTACGGGAGCTGAGGAGTCCAACATATTTCCTGGCAGACTAGAGCTGTTGCTGGCTGCACCGACAGCTTTCTTCCCTCCCTTTGAAGAGACAGGAGCTGTTGCCAGGCTGTGTTTGTTGTTTGATGATGGAGCCGTTGGGGGCGGCGGCTTTTTCTGAAATTTACAAGGACATAATTTAAAAACCTGTCAGTTGTTTAAATGAAAAGAAATTGACTTCAAGCTTTTAAGTCTATGTACCCTCATAAACCAATGGATCTTCTCATTTTTCTGTCCGGTTCTATCGAGGAGGCTTCGCAGGGAGGTACAGTTGGCATCTGCAAAAAGGTGTAAATTCCTGCTGAAGATTCATGTCGTGGACTTTGAGGGTGTTTGTAACACTGCCAGTAGGTCCACGACTGGTGAATTTTCCTCTGGGCCTGAACCCAGGGTGCCTGCTATTTCAGGCTTGCAATTCAGATGGATTGAACGGCACTCATAACAGGTGATCAAACGAATCACTTTACTTGTGGGCCATGTACTGACCATTGTGTAGCCATCACAAATCAACAACAATCCCAAATTTTTATGTAAACCGCCACATTGCTTTCCTCCTTACTCCTATGAAATTACACACAAAATATAAATTACATCAACATCGACCGGTGTTGTGGCATCATATCAATTATTTTTTTTAAAACAAAAATTTAAAAACAACTTTATTCTGCATAGTTTTTTTTAACGACTATTACAGAATGATTAATACATTGATCGTGGGCCCTCAATATATAGAAGAAGAAGAAATTCATTTTCACTGAGCAGCCTTTTAGCCAAGCTGATTCATGCAAATTAAAATGTTCTATTAATTTTAAATATTTTTTCTCTGTTTGTAAATTACTACGTCCATGATTAAATGCTTTAGCTTTTTTCCTACATCATGATATACAAAACAGAAAGACATTCACAGCAACAAGAAGCAAAAGCCGATGGCAACACAAGGCTCACCTGAATGGCTTCTATCATCGCTGCTATGTCAAAAGCGATCGGCTGCTGAGACTTCTTCCCTCCGGTTTTCACGCCGGCCTGCCGTTTAGCTTCACTGACGACAGCTGCGTCAGTTATAATACCGCCATTGGACTTGCCGCCTAGTGGTGCCTGATGGCCAGATTTCTTCAGCCCCACTTCCTTGAGCCACTGCTGCTCCAGTGAGATTTCTGCCAGTTCGGCCTCGGCTGCCTTGTTGGCGTGCTCTCTGCGTTTCCGTCGCTTTCTCGCTCGTTTAGATTCATTTGTGTTACCTTGAGAAAATAAACAGGTTTAAATTTTGCTACCTTAAACGAAGAAACAGATTAAAATTTATCAGCGTCTCATTTCTGAATTAGTAACCTGAAACAGGCATAGTATTTTTTTAATACAACCAACTTTAAATAACACTTGTAATATTTAACAATCATAAAATATTTACTCAAAATTTATATATGTACATACTAAAATAAAAGCTACCTAACAATTTAATTTCCTTATCATTTCTATATTGTGACAGAGAAGGTTAAGTTAAACTTCAATAAATTCAGCTCTTTATTACTGCTCGAATGAAATGTTTAAAAAAAATAATAAAGCTAAAGAAATGTAAATTATATTTTAATTATGAACTAAAAAAAAAAAAGTAATCATAATTGTGATGTTGGGTTTTTTTTCTGGGTCGTCTGATAAAAAGAACAACCAAATTGGATCAGTTTATAAATCAAGGAATTCATTTCTCTCATGACTGTTCTTATTATAGTGAATGAAATATCTAAATACTGCAAGTGTTCTCAAACAAAGAGGAAAAAAACAACAACCCAGATTCTTAGTTGGTTCTAAATTGTGATACTAACATTTCGTTTACTTTTCATGGCATCCATAAACAATATTAAAATATTCATAATAACACAAATCATGGGACACCACCTACTCGTCAGATAGCTGCCGTCATCATCTTCATTCTCCCCTGACACACAGGAACCTGTCAGGGACTGGGTCCTGCTCTGGCTACCAGCTTTGGAAAATGTCTGCACAGCAAGAAAAAACATTGTCATTAGCATAGCTTCAATTTCTCTCAGCTTTATCAATGCAGCTTGAAAGAATGGCTCTTTTCATGACTGACCAATACCACACTACAAGTCTTACAAGTTAATAGTGTTTAGGGAGCTGCCACACTGAGTGGGAACTGCTAAATTAAAGGGTTAACAAAAGATATTGTAAAAATGTTGCACACTAAAAGAAATTAAAAATTGATAACTGATGATGTAAATATTCTATAAATCTATAAACTTTATAAATAACTAGTTTTTAAAAAAAAATCAAAAATGTATAAATCATAGGAAATAAACGTATGCTATTAAATATAGTTCAACAAATCAACAAGCATGGTAAGACTGGCAAAGAATAGCCCCCCCCCCCACCCTCTTCCCCCCAAGCAAGCAGTATGAAAGTTACACTTCACTCTTATTTATTTTATGTACATTAACACCTTGAATTATGAAGTGAAAATATGAAATATTTGACCCTATAATTAAACATGCCCTAAATAACAAAGTTCTTCATTATAAATCCTTTGTATGCTTTTTTTAAAATTATTTTATTTTACAAAGTGGATGCGTAAACCGCGGCGGTGTACCTAGTGAAATCGTGGGCTTAGGCCTGGGTACACCGTGGCAAAAATGTACCATTGGGCTGGTTTTAAGATATGCTTGTTAGAGAAGATCTTGTGTGGTCAAGTGGTGGAGTGGACGCTTGGCGGTAATATAGTTTGAGATCAATTCCCAGTAGGGGATCGAGGTTTTTTTCCTCCCATTTTTAGTTTTAAAATATTTTGTAACAATTTAAATATATGTTTAAATATTATATTTTATACACAATATAAATATAAGTGTTTCAACAAGTTGTGCCAGCCTTTGACTTTGAAAATACCGGTAAATTTAGTAATAAGACTTTAGACATTTGAAAACAAACTTAAAGTTTCTGAAAGCGCATGTATAGTGTATGTAACATGTATAAGAGAAACATTATGAATACTAAGTGACTAAGTGATATTCTATTATATTTCAACATTCCTCGTGTAGTTGAATATTTAGATTTTACTTTTACGAACACCCAAAGAAAATACCAGTATGAATAATATTCATACCATATGAATATTAATGTCTTTAATGTGCATGGTCGTATTTCAACCTTGAACCATCTTGATTTCACTATGCCTTATGCATTGGCAAAATGTACATACGATATCAAAGGTTCATTAACAACACTCAGTCTCACAGCAAATCTTTTGAAAACACCTCGATTTTAGAAACTTGCGGAGCGGTAGCAAACTGTATAGCAAAGCCATAGGTCTGCGTTTAACCTTTTCATGACAGAATTTGTTTCCAGAATGGCATGACATGTACTATCCTCAGGGTAAAACACGACGTTTTCTCACAGAAACCATTGCACAATGGGCTTGGGACAGGATTTGCGCTATATCAAAGTTTTTTGTATTTGTTGTTTTTTTTGTTAAGAAATCTATCCTTGCCGGGGGTGGGGGTGGTGGTGAGTTATGGGCAGAGACTTAACCAAAAGGGGGCATTCACAAATCACGGCTCTGGATAGGGGTTGACCACAAAGGACGTCCACACAACAAACTTACCTTTTGCATCCCCCACCCCTCCGCCGGCATTTTTTACTAATGTGTAATGCCAATGTAAAACTAAATCAATGATATTTAATTATTGTTAAAAGACTTTTAACAATCACTGCAGTGTTTCGTATTTATCCTCATACTGTTGTTTTGTGTTGACACACGCTTGGTATCACAATGACAATGCCTCAGACAACATTAACTTCACGACTTCATGATCAATGTACGAGTATGTGATTCTCTTCCCGTAGTGTATTTGTGGCGTAATTATAACTTGGTGCTAACAAAATAGATTCACTGGCTTCCCATTCATTTTTACACCACGCCCTGAGGGATCACATACAATGTTATATTTATAATGCCCCCCCCCACCCAGTTTTTTTTTTTTTTTTTTTTTTTTGGGGGGGGGGGGGGGGGGCAGGGGCATGAGAGAATAATTTAAAATTAGCTACCCTTTTTATGCCTATTAAGATTCACAATCATATGATAAAACTTACAACAATTAATAAATATATTTGTATTTCAATATATTGGGGAGGGGGGAATAAAGTGGTTAACTTTAAAAATAAATCATGGTTTAACATTACACCCCCAGCCCCCTCCCTTCCAAAAAATAATAAGAAATGCTTTACATGTACTTTGCCACATATGCGTGGAACATACTCAATATCTTCACAAGGTAATAAACGAATTTTAAATAAATAGTTTTCAGTTTTAACATGAGTATAACATTAAATCTATAAGTACCGGTTAGGCCAAAAAGTTAAAGACTCGCAAAGACCAAAGTTTTGCTACTTTAAATCGCTGCGGTGTACGCAGGCCACAGACCATGATTTAGCTAGGTACACCGCCGCGGTATACGCAGGCCAAATTCAATAGTTTCGCTAGGTACACCGCCGCGGTGTACGCAGTGCCGGCCTTTATTTTATATTTGTTTTTCCAACATCCCACCCCCTTTTACACAGCAGATTTACTTCACCAACTATTTCAGCAAAACAAAAGAAACTATAACGCATCAAACGCACTTGCAATATTTTTTTTTTAAATAATCTCATTTAGTACAGTTATTAGAAATCAGTGGCATCATATTTCCTTCACATTCCCCTTTGAAAAACAGGAAAAACTGATTTTTGGGGGGGGTTGGGCTGAAAGAGTTGAAAGAACGTGTTGTCCTTGGCAAAGAGTCTAAGTGCCAAGTGACT
This sequence comes from Lymnaea stagnalis, assembly GCA_964033795.1. Taxonomy (NCBI): domain Eukaryota; kingdom Metazoa; phylum Mollusca; class Gastropoda; family Lymnaeidae; genus Lymnaea; species Lymnaea stagnalis. The sequence goes on along the minus strand of CAXITT010000133.1, from coordinate 611,532 downwards.
GGAAGTGGGTCAATTAACCACCCAAAGATCTCGCCTTAAACCAACAAAAGCGAAGTTAATATAAAAGGTATTAAAGAGCCTCACACTCACATGTCCACTTAAGGAACATTTTATTTCAAGTGTATTAACTTTAAAGCAGGTTAGTAACATTGACCCGAAAAATTTAGAATGACTGAGAAACACTTTTCATTTTTAAACAAAAAATATCAGGCTTTCTTTTAAGATCTTTGTTAGGTACCGCTATATGCTTAACAAATTTAATCTGTAGCTAAAAAAAATGTGGTCTTGTCAGATGAACACTATGTAACAAAGGACTGGAAACCAATATACAAAGAAAAACCACAGCTAGTTATATGAGCAATATTCAGTTTAATTATACTATTAAACTTATATAAGAATATATAAAATGAAATATAATGATTAAAAACTATTAACAGTGAAAATGTATAATCCTCGAAAGATATATTTTAATATGCACACAAACGGTACAATCTTGTAAGGTTCCCGTTTGTACATTAAGTCTTGTAAGTTTCGTGTCTAGGTAATGTAGCAAAAATCTTTCGGCTGGGAAAGCTGCCTTCTTATTTATAAGGGATGGAGTTAGAACCCTCCAGAAAAGAAATGTATCACTCGATAGTATTCTTTAGAACAAATTAAAATGTAAACAAACGCAGGTTAACACAAAGGATATAACAATCTTGAACAAATTTCTTAACACAATTTATTAATGAACAGAGATAATAAAGAGAGACTTACAGACTTGATGATGTCACTGTAAGTCACAGACATTCCAGACAGAGTCGCCCTTTCACCAACATTCCCAGAATCTTCCCCCAAACCTCGAGAGGCTGGTAACAGATCAGGAAACTCATCAACGTCTTCAAAATGCAGTGTTGACTCAGACACGTTGGAGCTGGACAAGGCGGTTTCAGCTGCCGGCGAGCCTTCACTGTCCATCCTCTTTGAACGTGTCCGCCTTCGCCTGCGACGCCTTTTCTTCTTCTCCTCCTCTTCACTTTCCCCAGCTTTTGTTTCACAATGCTGCACCTGGTCCTTGTCACTCAACTGAATGGTGGCAGTCATGTGACTCTCTGCAGATCTGTGAGCACCCTGTGGCAGATTGTTCATCATGCCCGAAACTGGACCAGGTGGCATGTTTTTGGTGCATGGGATTGTTGCCGCAGTGTTGTAGTTCACCGACTGAAAATTGCCAGATTGTAGTTGGGGGGCAGGAAAATTAGCCGCCAGCGGCACGGAACCATACGACAAAGGGGGCGGTGGTTGATTCAGGTTCCCCGGGTAGAAGGGGAATCCCGGAACCCCAGCCATCGAAAAAGGCATGCCGTAAGGGAGAGAACCGTTTTGGTAAGGACTTTGAGCACTGATGTTTTGACTAGCGCCCCTTGTTGCTGGAGTATGCAGGCCTCTGTGGAAGATTCCAGATGAAGGATTGGCTGTGACTTGAGCTATATTTGCATAGGACCGGACGGCAGGATTACTGGACAATGGAATGTTGACAGAAAAGGGTGCGGCATGCTGGACAGAGGCTGTAAGATACAAGAGCTCATCAAAAACACAGAAATTCCCAATTTGTCTGCCTTGATTATTACTAAGATATGTTAAAGGGGTTTGCAGGGGGCTAATATAAATATCAAAGCTAAGCTGTCTGTCCATGTCTTCGGACGTTGCTTAAAAATGACATCTAAGTTGAAAAAAAGACAGTAATGGCTAACCTAATGCCCAGCTGTTGAATGGTAAAAGGTTTTTACAATACGATTGAGGGGTTATAATAATAAAAATACCAGGCATCTATTTACAGTTTCTAGGCTGCATCACAAAAGCCTACTGGAATCACTAAAATCTCACTGGTTGTATTATAAATAGGATGTACAAGTAACTTCCAACACACACAAAGACAGAATACTGGTTTCAGAATTTTTAAAATACATCATAAAGGGACGGTTAAAGAAGAAATGACCTAGAGAATATTGTATATATCACATAGGGATAATAATAGAAGAAATCAGCTAGAGAATGTTGTATATATTATATCATATAGGGAGGATTATAGAAGAAATTACATAGAGAATGTTGTATCACTCACCTCCCATGTTACTCAAATCAGTTGACCCACTAACTATTTTAATGTTGTGAGTGGTAGGAGTTACGGCGCTTGGCCAAGTCTGAGCCACGCTGTCAGCACCATTGAAGTCCAGGGATGTCTTGACACCAGCTTGACTGGCAACTTTCTGGCCCCCTGATTTCAAGTTTGGTTTACTCTGCTCTTTTGATGTCGTGAGATAGGTGCCGAGGGCAGTTGCAGATTTTAAGGTTGTTGTTGTTGAGGTTGCCGTGGATGCCGATGATAAGACAAATGTTGATGTTGTAGAGGGGGTGGAGTTCCTTGTACTGACAGCTGACAACGTCCAAGCAGTTTTGGACTCAGGTGACGTCCCATCAGATTTGTCTAGTTTACCAACCAAGTCTGTGGTGGACTTAAAGTGTTTGGTTAAATTTTTACCCTGTCTTGTTGGGTCATGGCCCGACTCTGATGCAACACTGTGACTTACTTCAGGCACTGGCATCAGGACGGATCGCTCTTGGTCCAGTCCTGCCCGTTGACTAGACTTAAAGCTCCGCCCAATACAACTCCAGGCTGAGTCTGGGGCTGCACTCAAAACCTGCCCACTGGTCGCAACACTTTTATCCCTGTCTCCAACAGTTGCGGCACACATAGTTTTATCCTTGTCTCCGCTCGCAGACCGGCACCGCTCAGACTTGGACTCGTCCAGGGTTGAGAATTTTATAGACCAGGGGGGTTCATGGGCTGATCGTTCGATGGTCAGGGGCACTCTTTTCTCTAAGTTAAGTGTCTGTGGGGATTTTGATGATGCTGACGATGGGGGTCCCCTGGCTGACATAGGGGGGAAATCTGTCCAGGAGTGGAGGTCAATCTTTTCATCATCATCGTCCGGTTTAGTGCCAGATGAAGACAATGACGATGACGACCTAGATAAAAGTTTAGTATTTGCACCTAGCAATTTTGGAGACCTGGTCCTGTCTCTTTGGTCTTTTTTCTGCCTTTTTTTCCTCTTACCCTCCACATAAGACTCTGAGCCACCATCATCTCCCCTCAACTTGTTCCCAGCAGAGTCGCTGTTCCCCTTTTCCTTGCCCGCATCCTTCTGCCCGCTGTTTTTGAATGAGCGGCCCGCCTTCTGTTCTGTGATCTTCTCTTTGTCCTGTGCCTCGGTGGCACCCGCCTTGTCGTCACTGCTGGCTATGCTCTGTGGGCTGACCTGTGTGCCTATCGTTACATTGTTGGGTTGATGCATGGGACTGTTGTACCCGCTGTCCGAGTCTTGGTCCCCTGAAACAGTTACAACACCTTGGTTATTCACATAAAGTCTGAACACGCACTGCTTGGCTGCCTTGATGTAGGACACAAGACACCTTAGACAACATTCAATATGCTAATGGAATAGCCTGCCGACTTATGACGCCCAAATACAGGACACCCTACACAACACTCAAATGCTACTTGAATAGCCTGATGATTTATGACGCCCAAACACAGGACACCCAACACAACACTCAAATGCTAATGGAATAGCCTGCTGATTTATGACGTGCAAACACAGGACACCATACTAAACACTCAAATGCTAATGGAATAGCCTGCTGATTTATGACGTGCAAACACAGGACACCATACTAAACACTCAAATGCTAATGGAATAGCCTGCTGATTTATGACACGCAAACACAGGACACCCTAAACAACACTCAAATGCTAATGGAATAGCCTGCTGATTTATGCCAACCAAACACAGGACATCTTACACAACACTTAATCGCCAACAGATCAGATGGGTAGGTGCTGTACACAGAGCAAACCATTACGTTGTTCCTTTTGTTGTTCATGGGTTCAAATCCCACGCAAATGGTTAAATGACCACACTATTCATCTCCCCAGTGGCGGCATCATTGAAGCCTTACAAATGTATCACAAGAAAATACAAGGTGAATTAACATACAACACATAACAGACAAAGTTGGATCGGTTGAACTCACCAGGCTTACTGCTGTGAATATTATTTGATTTCTTCTGGTTTGATTTGACCACAACCTTTAGGCCTGGCTTTTCCTGGAGCGTTAAGTTTCGTATCCTTATTGGGAAATCCGTCTGAGAGGATCGGCTAATACATATTGGCGAGGAAGGCCGAACTCCACCAGTCTGTTTATTCTGATTTCCTGTCACCAATTTGGTATCTGAGGTGCAGGCCTTAGTGAAAAATAGGTAAATCCAAATTTCAGATCTTCTTTGTTAGTGAAAGAAATTAAAAATAATTTTTAAAGTGCCTTTCTATTCAGACAGGGTTGTTTTTTTTTGTTGGCTCATCAATACATAAGCGCTGTTGATTTAAAGTATCACCTATCAGAGTTGCTGTCAATGACCTGGTACTTATTATAAGTGCTTTTGATTAGGCAGCACTTCCTGTGGGTGATGTGGATAAGCTAGTACTTACGGTTGTTGGTGTGGTGCCGGTGCTTAAATAAGTTGTTGCCGTTGACAGCAGCACTTGCTGCTGGGGTAAATATTGCTGGGTAGGATGGGGGACATAGACAGGAGGCGCTGCACCCAGGAGCCAGGGTGCCATGGGATCAGGTTGTGGGGTCAGCAGTAAACCTTGGCCAGGGATCGGCACGCCAAGCTGAGCCGGGGTCGGCAAAAGCCCATCGCCTGTGACAGAGTTGAGATTTAACTGACCTGTGTAACGTCATCATAAGATGCTCATTAGAGGAAATTATTCAAATTGAGAACAAAGTCTGTGATCAGAAATGAAATAAAGGAATCAGAAAATATCAGAAACCAAAGTGGTGACTGCACTGAAATTACATACAACAAACCCCATGGACTACTTTTTATGACCACATAAAGATATGAACAAAAGAAGTTTGCAACACAGACAGATACTAAGAATCTTATAATAAATATGTCAGCTGTAGCAGACACAAAAAATTGGTAATAAAAGGGGGACTATTATGTTGGCTTTGAGTCAAGATACTTCCACAGACCCCATTGAAGATTACAATGTTATTAAACTAGGGAGATTCATTTCATGGTATTTCACAGAATGAATTTAATTTCTCATTGGCATGCCTGCTGAGATTTTATATTCACAAAATTTCTGACTCTTACAATGTTATGAAAAGAGCCGTCTTGGCGTGACAGCCCTCCAGATCCAGTGAAGAGATAGCAGACAATGAGAACCAGTCACAATGTGGGCCAAGGCATGGGGTCCTTTTCAAACAATGAAATGTTCCAGAAATTAACATGAATGTGGGGCTGGTATCAACATGTGCCAATTAGGCCCTGGACTTATCACGGTCCAATGGTTACACATCAGCTGGGGTTAAACAAAGGGCTGATGTTACACAAGGGGCTGGGGTTACACAAGGGGCTGGGGTTACACAAAGGGCTGGTGTTATACAAGGGGCTGTTGTTGCACAAGGGCTGGAGTTACACAAAGGCAGGAGTTACACAAGGGGCCGGAGTTACACAAGGAGCTGGAGTAAACAAAGGGCTGGAGTCACAAAGGGCTGCTTTTACACAAGGGCAGGAGTTTAATTACATCTTGACTCAAATAGTTGGAATTTGAATGGAGCACAGCTGATAACACAACAATTTCTAGCAATGACAGACCAGTTTTTTTTTATTATAAATTTTAAGCTACAACTGACTGGGAACAAAAATCAATGCTGATCAGGTGGGATCAATATATGCATTGCAACACACCACCAAACACCCCCCCCCCCAAATCCTCTCAGGCCTTATCAACATTTATAAAGGAAGGGGCTGGATCAATTTGTCTTTATACACAACTACAAGAATTTCCCTTAACACAAAACTTAAACATTATCTACAATCTAATTAATGATTAGAATGGTGATATAAATTACTAAACTGAAAGTGTACAGCAAAATGAAATGTACCAGCACACAAAAAATATACCAGAGGCAAACACACGGCTGACAATCACCAGCAACTTTCACACCAGTAGCCGTCACAAAATGACATTCACAGCAGTAACAATAACATCAGTGACTGTCACATAATAACATTCACAGCAGCAAAAATAGCACCAGTAACTGTCACATAATGAAATTTACAACAGTAAAAATAACACCAGTAGCTGTCACATAATGGTATTTACAGCAGCAACAATAACACCAGTAGCTGTCACATAGTGACATTCATGACATTCACATTTGGACAATCACATCAGTGGCAACAACACCAGGCCAGGGATTATCACACCAGTGACAAAAAAAAACATTAAGAACTTTGTAAGTTGATCTTGTGAATGAATATGCTCAGTCTTCTCTTTCCCCCCCCCCCCCCTCCCCCATAACCCAACCAAAAAAAAAAAAAAAAAAAAAAAAAAAAAAAAAAAAAAAAAAAAAAAAAAAAAAAAAAAAGGAAAAAAAAGAAGAAAAAACTATGCTCACCAGTAACTTTGGTCACATCAATCGGCAGTGCAGAGGACCCAGGAAGTGGCCTGTAGGAAGATGTCGGGTAGCCTATAAATCCCGGCCTCACACCCTGCCATTGTGGGAAATGAACTTGTCGGGATGCTGACACTGCAACATTCCCTGAATCCCAGAAGGAGAGTCGTTTAAAGATGTCAGCAGATTAAATCTGCATTCTACATCATAAGTGTCACATTGTATCATTGTAACAAAAGAGAATGTTGTTATTTTTTTTGTTGTTGAATGGACAACTGGACTAAAGAGTGTCCACTTATGGTCATTTACTTCTACATCACTGAAAGATAGCCTTGAAGCAATCATATGTTATGATTTAACAGTCTGTCTGCCAAAGCTCTACAATATTTTTTGCTATTTCAGGATTAACCAAACTATTATGGGGTTTATAAGTGTGTTCTTGTCATCTTTGAGACGGAGGGGTCAGTGAAATTTAAAAGCCATTAAAGTAATAAAATTAATTATTTATTCATAATTACCAACCCACAACAATATTTTGGTGACCAGCGCAAGCTGGAAACAATGGTTACCATAAATTTGTTTGAAAGAAATTTCGTTGGCGGAAAATTTCGATCGAACGGAAATTTAGTCAAATCTTTTTTCAGTTCACACGTTAAAAATTTGTCAAATTTCTTTTTGAACGCAAATTTCTGTTGATCAATTTTCTGTTGAGGAAATTTCTTTCAAACAAATTTCCGGATACGGGCAACAATACTTAGGTTACCAGAGCTAGCTGATTACAATACTTGGGTGAGGATTTCTAGCTGACAAAAATATTTAGGTGAACCGGTGAGCAGTGCCAGCTGACAAGCTACACACAAGTACAAAGAGAAAGACAAAGTAGGAGTTGGTTATTACCTGAATATGGAAATGGCTGAGGAAATCTCGATATATCAGGCCTAAGGAAAAAGAAAAGTTGAGAAAAAAATTTAGCTATTTCTTGTTAATCTGTGGTCCTCAAATTATTTGATAAGATGGGCTGTATATATTTTGTAAAAATTACGAACATGATTGTATAAGTAAAGGCAATTTCTAAATTTTGCATTGAGGCATGATTTAACTGAGAGGCTACATGAGGCCCAGGTGAGGCCTCAGGTGGTAATCTAAGGTCTAACTGTTGGAAAGTATGTGTAGATTAAGTAGGCATATATAATTGGCAAAACACTTAAAATATGAAGGATATTGTTTATTTGAGCACAATATTCATAAAATGAAATCAATAAAACTATTGATATTAATTTATAAATTTTGATGATTGGATCTAGCTTGCATTTATATATTATAATAGTCACTGATGGATGTCAAGAAGGACAATTTTCTTGCAATAATTTATTGTAATGCTGTTGTTAAGTCATACCTAACCAATCCATCATGAGCGACAAATGGATAGCAGCTGGTTAAATATCGGGGGACTTCGTTGATTTCTACTGGCTTTCCACCCTTCCACCTATGGTCTGCCGTGGACCCAACTAGTGGCTCCTTTGAAGGGTCACAGATAGAGCTGGTTGTAGAGTTGGTTGGTGATGGGGTTCCAAAGAGTGGAACAAATTCTGCAGCATCAGCTGAGAGTGATGAGCCTACACTCTATAACATTTTTTTTTTCAAAGAATGAAAAAGAAAATTAGAACAAATAGGTATAGTCCAAAGAAAATAAATTGTTAAATATTCAGATCAGGGACACAAATACTTCAGGAAAAATTGCATTGTAATTTCAATGGTGGAAATCCTTTATTTTATTGTGGTATTTTCATTAGTAAATTTCAAAAAAATATGAAAAATTTGTTTCATTTAGTTTCAGTAATGTTAAATTTTTCAATGAACCTATAAGGAAACAAGGTTAGATAGCTCATTTTTAAGAAAAACTATATATATAAGAGAACTCTTTTGATTATATGCATTAACTTTTGTAGACTCTTTGATTTTATTCCACAAGAAATGGCCCCACGAAAATTCTGCACATAGAAATTCCACACAAGAAGATTGCACACACAAAAAAACTCCCCACAAAGAATCAAACACAAACAGAAAATGCCCCAAATTGTAATTCGCCACATAGATAATGAGGAACACAAAAAATCCTCACATTTTTTGGTGAGATTGCTGCAAGTGCATATGAGGTGTAAAACTCAAAGAAAAGTATTTGGGGGGCAATACTTCAATGAAATACACATTGTATATTTACAAAAGTGTAAATTGCAGTCTATGGAAGTTTAAAGTAGGCCTACGAATACTTTAAGCTCACAGGTCAAAATCTGTGTTTAAACTGATTCGGGGCCAACCGGGATTTTGTTTTGAAAATTGTAATTTGATTTAATAATGCAGTGAATTGTGGTAATTTCACAAACCCTTGGGAGCAAAGTAAAGGGACAGAGGGTCTAAGAAAGTGTGACAGTTCTTGTCACACATTTTAAATGTTATTTCCATATATGACATATAATACCTGAAATTTACTGTATGTTTAACTTTCTGTTTTGATTAGATTTACTCTGACACAAGATTTCACTTTCATAAATTTAATAGAAAGTGTGTTTTAAATTAAATTTTAATTACTTGTTACTTATAATTTTCTACATTTTTAGTTCAAAGTTAAAAGTGTGACGTACCTGGGGGGGGGGGGGGGGG
>CAXITT010000133.1:589790-600209 GCA_964033795.1 Lymnaea stagnalis | reverse complement strand
GGAGAGGAGGTGTCTAATGGTGCTGATTTTTCTAATTTCGTTATATGCTGATCTGCATATATTCGTGACATGTTTGTCCATGGAGAGGGTGTCTGTAAGCGTGACTCCAAGGTTTCTGGCAGAGGAAGAGAGTGTGATGTCAGAGTTGCCAATAGATATAGAAGATGGAGCGGATTGAGGGAGAGGTTCATCAGCGATGAAGGAAATAGCAGATACGTTTGGGACTGTTCGACCCAAAATAGAGTCTACTATACAACAGTAAAGAAATTGATGAGTAATCAGAAGATTAACTTTTTAAAAAATAACAAGGCTTAGAAGACACCCAAATGAAGTTGATTTTGAATTTCACAAAGTCATGGAGTGGTCGGTATTTGATGTTTTGAAATTCATGGCTGAATGGGACTTCCTAGAACCCCTTCCAATACTCTCGCTAATTTTTTTTTCTTTTTTTTTTTACTTTTTTTTTAACGATCTTTCTGTCTGTGGCTCAATGTGAGCGGAGCTTTTCAAAACTAAGGCTTATCAAGAACTATTTACGATCCAGTATGGGACAGTCAAGGCTTTCTGATCTGGCTCTACTATCAATTGAAAGTGATACGGTGAAGGATATTGATTTTGATCAAGTGATTGGCCGGTTTTTCAGCTTTGAAGACCAGGAAATTACCATTTTAAATAAAGTAAATTTAATGCAAAAATAATTATAACTTAACGTTTTTACAGTTCTTAAATACATTTACCGCCTGACCTTCAATTAATTTGTTTTTGTTCTTGTGATTGTCATACTGTGGCCTTATTAGAACAAGAAAAATTCCATCGTTGAAGGCCGGGTTGGGGGGGGGGGGGGGACACCATGGGTTTCCCGCCCCGGGTAACACTAACCCCCCCTACGCCACTGTTAAAGCTGAGTTCCGAAAAAGATAAGATATTAAAATATCATATACTGTGGCCTTATTAGAACAAGAAAAATTCCATCGTTGAAGGCCGGGTTGGGGGGGGGGGGGTGACACCATGAGTTTCCCGCACCGGGTAACACTAACCCCTCCTACGCCACTGATTAAGCTGAGTTCCGAAAAAGATACGATATTAAAATATCAATTAGTCTACATTACAATTTTATTATTTATTTTTTTAAAATTAGGTAAGCTAGTTTTAGAGGGTTTATATTTGGTTATTGGGACAAAAAAAGTTAACAGTTTTTGAGATCGAGCCGAGTTACATTTAAAAAAATTGTTACGTTATACTCCATTTCATTGTCCAGATAGTCGCATTTCATCTCATACCAGACTACAGTCGTCTATTGATTTTGCATACCTAGTTTGTATTTACATATCTTTCTGTTTTATGTTTTATAAGTTATTTATTGTGTGATTTTACAAAAAATTATGTAGTTTGTCTTCCAGCCATATTTTCTTTGAAATGATAGCTCAAAAAAAAAAAAAAATTTGAACAAAATATTCATAAGTATTTTTATTTTGTTGACGTATTTTTTTTTTTTTTTTTTTTTTTTTTTTTTTTTTTTTTTTTTTTTTTTTTTTTTTTTTTTGTTTTTTTATGTATGGCTAATTCAACATTTATAGAGAGAAAAATATTCCCAAGAAAATGGTTCTACCCCTGATGGTACTGTTTTCTTAATTTAAAGTGTATACATTTTACTGCATATAATTACACATTTTTTTTAAATAGGGGGAGGGGTCAAAATATTGGCCCGCTTCAGGCAGCACTAAACCTAGCTACGCCACTGCCACTGCATACGCATATCATAAGTAAGGCAATAAATTAATATCTATTTATCTAAGAAATAATTAATATACTAATAAATATAAACTAATATCATTAGAATACAAATTGGCTACACATTGTACATTGATCAAACATTAGTTGTGGTGATTGATTGATTTATTTATTTAAACATTTTTTATAACATATTTTATTATATAGGCCTACTTTGAAAATGGCGAAAATCCTTCGACTGCCAAGTAATTATCTTTGCGTGCTCAATTCATAACTTCCATACAGGCCATTTTGTCTTTAATAATGCGTTTCCATCACGACTATTAGTTTTATTTTATAATTAGTACTCTTAGTCTTAGGAGATCCTCATTAAATTTCAAACGAAAATATTTAAAAATCAGAATTTAAAAAAAAAAATCCAACCAAAACCAACTATTTGTGTGCATTTCAAAATAAATGATAATACGCCTATCTGTGTTCAAGTTCATAAAGACGCTCATTTGGGGATAAAATAATACTTTTTAATTTTATTCTCAAAAAATATTTGTTAAACTACTAAAACTCTCTTGTCTTTCTTTAAGACACGTTATTTTTAGTACTACTCTACTAATAAAAAAAAATTCTACTAATTAAAAACTAAAAATTTAAAGAATAGACACCTCTTTAATTCGACAAAACTGCCTTGTTTTACAAATGATTTTATTGCTGAAGCATAGCATGCTCTCTCTCTATAAAAAGATCGGAGATGGATTATTGACCTGAAAATCACAAGAAATAGGTTGTGCTGTTTTGGTTATAATGAGTGACAACTAAAGGTCAAAAGGGTTTTTCTGTGCTACTTTTCACTATTCCTCCTCGCGCCCTCCATTCCATTATATCAGGAAATGGGTCAGGTTTCCCTTGTCTCATTCCGCTCAGTTCAAATTAAAATAGTCCAAATATAATTAACTAGGTCATTGAAATCCCGGTGTCGAAAGAATAGCATATAATTAAATGTCTAATTTGCAAAGAATTTTGTTTGCAGTGAATGCATGAATGCAAATACATATAAATTAAGCGATCCAGTTTGCACAACCGATAGCAACAGGCTTCTGAACCGTGCTGCATGCGTGACCTAAAGTAGTGCGTCAGTCTATTTTTATCTGTGGCCTTCGATGTGACAGTTTTCATCTAATTTAGTAGGTCGCCGTTGTTTTTGAAGTGAAATTCCTTGAATGCAAAGCTGAAAGCAATGTCTTCAAGTCCTAAAGGTATGTGTTTTGACGATAATTATTAGTTTTCAGTTTAATATATGCTTTACAATATTAAATTTACCTAATATTAGGTTGCCATTTCAAGTGCTTACGTGGACTCGTGGTTTGTGCAAAAAGGAAAATGGCGCAAAGCAACAAATCTTCCCACATCGGGTTCCTAGGCTGAAATTAAAGGCCAAAATCATTCAAATGCAATCTTATTTAAGTACTAGTTGCATACAGATGTATTATGTAGATGTTGCTCATTGCAAAAGAATGCTATTTGCCCTATTTCTAATGCAGTTTGAACATGTGTTTTTCCTGCGTAATTTTTTGAGGGCAAGGGGATCACCGCGGCCGACATAACAAACGGCCATGCTGACCGTGCCGAGGCGGGATCGAGTGGAACGAACGGAACCGCCAGCTAGGTTAGGGAACACCCCTGGTTTTATATTAAATTGGCCTCTTGGGGCTCTGGGTGTCATTTGGCTCATTATAGCTCACTGGTGTCACTGACCATTTCAAACAGTACTGATTCAGTTGAAACCGTACTTAGTATCTTTTCTAAGTGGTTGAGTCTTAACAAGCACACTTAAAAACATGATTTTTATTACTTTTCTTCACATTAATTTGTTAGTAGATAGAATCGTATTGATAAAATTTTCATAAATATCACTCATAATGATTCATGAAGTATTAAGAGAGGAAAATACATATAATATTATCTACTATATACTATAGTTATAGTACTATAATAAATAAGTCCATGTTTGTCTGTGCCTAAGACTAATTGTTATTTGTTTAATTATATTTTTTTAAACTTTTATAACAAAAGTGAGTCCTTTTTTATTAGTATTAAATTTAGGACCTAACAATATTGTAAATTGATAATAGGCATAATAGTTTTATACAGGTGCCCTATTATAATTATATTATTGGCTTGGTAATATGATTATCAGTACTATTAGTTTACTATTATTTTCATTTTTATTTAATACAAAATACAGGTTTAACTTATTTTCAAATTAATTGAATTTTAGACTAAAAATGGTTTCAACTAGTTAAATTATATCTATGACTAGACTATTTCTTATTATTTGATGTTTGAACCTCTGTATCTCAAGTTAAATCAAGAGTTGTTCTTGTGACCCAGGGCCTAGGCCATGTTAAGGGGTATGGTTTTATTAAAATTACATAATAGTATTAGTAGTCTCCCTCCTTCTGTCCTTACTTAAGTTTTGGTTTTAAACAGGTTTGGTTTTAAACAGGTATGTTTAAAACACTAAAATGTAACAAGATATTCTTAGTTGACCTGTGTCATAAGAATTTCATAATTTAGGGGAATGCTTAACAAAATATATTTGCATGCAAAGTATAAATTTTATAATAAAATAGGAAAATAGATATATAATATAGTAATTGTTATAATTTGCCTTGATTCTGTTGTTCATAGAATTTGAGTAGAAGTGGTCACTTATAAAGTATCAGAGATTTTAAACTTTAAAAAAAAATTTAATGGTTCAAAACAGCATTTCTGGAGCGATTTAATTTTGACATTAAAAGTGTTGTAGTGTTTCGACCTCCTTGATATTTTTAATAAACCTGATACTGATATTCATCATTATCTAAATTAATGAAGTAAAAACGAATTTTATAACTGTTCAGTTTTTATGAGATGGAGCCAGAGGCGTAGCGTGGTGGGGGCAGGGGGGACAGACGTACCCGGGCGCCAGCTAGTTAGGGGCGCCAAAATGTGCTTTGATATTATTTTATTGATGAAAATAATGGGTTTGAGAGTTGAAAAAAAGAAAAAGGGGCGCTAAAAAGGGATCTTGTCCCCGGGCGCCAAACACCATCGCTACGCCACTGGATGGAGCTGACAGATTATCATAACTCTGATAACATTTGAATTTGTAAGGATTAAAATTAAGCTGTTGACTGTTGGGGCCTAACTAAAGTAAATGGCAGTACATTAAGCATTGCCTAAGTTGAAATTATTTATAATTACACAGTATCGTATGAATATTTAATATGAAAAGGGTATAAATAAGACGATAATATTGCCGAGTTCTGGAAGTGGATTTCCTACATTAATGTTTAACATTAAAGCCTTGAATTTAAATGAGTAAGTCACGGTTGAGTAGGCGTATTTTTCGTTACGGTACCATTTTTTGCTACTTGTAGGCTCCAAATGTATTTATTTTAATTACCATTGTGGCGCTGTTAAATAAGATTTTATAAGGTGTTAGCGGAAAAGTTGTATTTGGATACCTTTTGTTGACGGTGTTGCACCAAGTTCGCTGTGCCCTCTCACCCACTGAGCCTGCTAAACCGCGCGGCGAGCAACCAAGTGAGGCCTGCCACGGAACTAAACCCAGTGTTAGTTGCTGTCAACATCCTTGATTTATCTGGGAGCTAATTCTTATGCTTGGTGCATAAATAAATCTTGTCAAATATATAAAGGATTTTAGTTATAAGATACATATTTTTTAAGCATTACGTCCCTTACGCTTTTGTATTCTCTAAGGGAATAATTTAAATATAAGAGTACAGTCCCTTGTTATTCGTTATCACTTCAATATTCAAATATCAAAGATCCTATAACGTAATTTATTTAAATTAGAGTAACTAACGATGGTATAAGTTAATCTTATCTTACGTACACACCGTTATCTCTTCATAAAGGGGGGAAAGGAAATAATTATTGTTAGATTATTTTTATTTTCCGTTATTCAGAAAATAGCCTTGCTGTTACTGTTAACACATAATTTTTAAAAATCATGTTGTTTATAATTTAACTTCCTTATGTACGTAATTTTTTACATGTTTAATTTTAGACTTTAATTTGTACTGTGGGGTTTCATTAAAGTATTGTTGTATTGTGATGCATGACTTATTTTATGTTGCTGATAAAGTCTTGCTGTAAAATATTGTGGAACCCCCTGTGTCGTTCAGAAACCTCAGTTGATAATGGGCTACATGATTGCCTATAAAGTATTGTAATCCTTATTGCTTTTAGAACTTGTTGCACAATTTAAAGAATTATATTTATTTTGCCTGATTCCTGTTCTATTTGTATGTTTACATTCATAAACATTTGGTTGTTCGTTTTTAATGACAGGATGCAATGGTGGAGGTTGAGGGGAGAGTGAGAATTCATTTGTGTTAAGGAAGTGTTGTTGTTGTTGTTGTTGTTTTTTTTTGCCCTACATATGTTTCAATTAGAAGGTAATGATTTTTTTAGTGGAAGAATCACAAATTCTTTTTGTTCATTTAGAGTTTTAGACAGATACCCAGGGAGTCTATCAACTTAGAGTTATTGAATTGTATATTTGGACAATGCTCTTACATGTATTTACTGTTGATAGTCATTTAATGCATAATGGCTGTGTTGCTTATGGTTGAAATGGCTCGAAAGACGTTGACATTGTATGCTTGTAATTAGTTTTTGTAGTGTTGCGTTTGTTTTAAATGTGGTAAATTATAGATTTGTTTTTTTTTTGACTTTGTACCTCGCTTCGAGCCTTTGGGGCTGAAGCGTGTTTTGAAATGAACTTTATTATTATTTAATGTGTTAAAAAATGCGGTGTTTATTAATGTTAAAAAAAAAAGTAGGTGTTTATCTAATCAATATAATTATTATTTAAAGACTTAAACTATTTTTGTCAGATGTGGTGTATAAGTGAGTGGTCATCTTAGAATATTCAAAGATCACCCATGGGAAGTACAAATACTAGCAGGCACCTGTTATGAGGAATTAGCGTTTGTCATATTATTATTTTTTTAAAGGGTGTTTACGAAGTTTGAAAGGGGGAAAGTTCCAGATAATTGTGATTAACTTTTCCCAATTTAAGGGAACTGATTTTAAAGATTGGAGAGTGGTGTTAGTCTTATGGCTTAACTCACAAGATAAACGGCGCTCCAAAAAGTGTTTAAAAAAAGTTAATTGTTAAATAATAACTATAAATTTTACTTAAAATGTGTTAAAATAAATTAATGTATTTAAATTGATGCCCCACTTTTCTTCAATGTTGCTTTTATATGGATTTCTTATGCCTACCAGTCATTAACAGATGGGTCAGTTACAATAATAAACACATGTCTTTAACGTTAAACACTTAGACTAGTGCCTCCTCAACCACCACTCCCCGCTCTCCTAGATAAAAAAAACAATCTTGATTCTTTGATTGCAATGTATAATACGTCATTGCAGGGATATCACTCCTTAAGAATATTGTTAATAATTTAAGCATGTATTAAAAGAGGGAACCATATGACCAATTTGGTCATAAAGGACAGATTACCAATATATATGCAAAGGGCCAAACACCTTCAAACCTCTTTATGGGGTGCTAGAATTTTTTAGTAAGTATGGAGCGTTTTGGAATAAATAAGTACCGGACAGATTACCAATATATATGCAAAAGGCCAAATACCTTTAAACATCTTTGTAGGGGTGTTAGAATTATTTAGTAATTATGGGGTGTTTTGGAATCAATAAGTTCCGGACAGATTACCAATATATATGCAAAAGGCCAAATACCTTTAAACATCTTTGTAGGGGTGTTAGAATTATTTAGTAATTATGGGGTGTTTTGGAATCAATAAGTTCCGGACAGATTACCAATATATATGCAAAAGGCCAAATACCTTTAAACATCTTTGTAGGGGTGTTAGAATTATTTAGTAATTATGGGGTGTTTTGGAATCAATAAGTTCCGGACAGATTCCATGATTTATTAATATCAGTTTTGTCACTTGGTGGGGTGAGGTGGCATTTCAAGGAGGGGGGGGGGGCGAGGAAAAGGGATTATAAGACTTAAGGGGACATTAACGTTCAAGTTATGGTATAAATGTATGTACCGGTATCTTTAAACATTTCTTGATTAAGAATTTTTGCTTCATTTTACATGTCAAGAGTTTATGTTCTCGTCTGTACAGTTCTCTTTTAGGGTGGTGCGAGACTTGTATTATCAATTGTAGAGGAGCCGAGTATAGAAAAAGGGTTGGGAACCACTGGCCTAGATATAGTTTGAAGTGATTTTAAAAGAGTTGTAAAATGACACGCTTTTGTAGATATATTTATGAATGTCTCATTTTTATAAGTAAGTGTATGCATTGCCGTGATCGTTATGTAAATGACGGTGGTTTTGTCAATTGGGACTCTCTTCACATTTACTGGAAAAATTGGGGGGGGGGGGGGGTCTCAACCTGGTTTGCTTGACCAAGGGGGGGGGGGGGGGGTTTTTTTTTTTTGGTTGGGGGGGTCAACCTGGTGTGCTTGCACCAGGGGACGTGTGGTGGCTTTTTTTTTTTTTGGTTGGGGGGGTGGGTGGTTGCGAGGAAAAGTGATTATAAGTAACAGAGCAACCTAATGATCATAAAAAAGATATGATAAAATTAACATTTCTGTGTGCCAAACATGGTAAAGTAATTCTTAGAGAATGCAGAATAGCGAAAAGGTGGTTAAAAGCATGATATAAAATAATTTCCAGCCACTATTTGACACACATACCAGAGTGGGAGAGTGCTGTTGGAAGTAGACGTACTATACTTGTGATGGTTCTAAACCCATCATAACCGAATTTAAAAAAAAAATAACGGAATGAATATTGAAATGCTACTTATTTAATGTCCAGTGTGTAGCCGCCATTTCTATGTTATAATATGTCATTTCGAGTAGCTGCGCGATGTTCTAAGTGTAAGTATGTACGTCTATGCGAGTGTGGCTCTATTGATTGAAATGTCTCCCGGCCCTAGATTTCAAGTAGTTGTCAAGTCCGTCCGAGCATTGCTCTTCGCGCGAAACCTTCACGTGACTAAGATATAAAAATAAGGTTTGGGGGGGGGGGGGAGATCCGAAAAAAAAAACCCCAGGCCCCCTCCCCCCTCCCCCCCCTTTACGCGCCCTGTCTTTCCATCCAACCTTCCCTCTTATACATATTTACCCATCCGTCCTTCATCTCCTCGCCCAACCAACCCACCCACTCATCACCCTCCCCCCACCTTTAGTACTGTAATAGTAAAATTGAGTGTAGTGGGAAGTCACTGTAGAGCTGTGACTTGCCGAGGCACACCAGTCGTTAGGTGGACTACATAGTACTACTATGCTATTGTAGAGCTGTACTCGAGGGGAAAGTGAAGGGAAGAAGAAGAAGAAAATAACGCGGAAACGGTTTAGGTTGGAATTGTGCTGGATAGTTTTTGTTTGAGCTGTATGGTAATCGTTTGCAAAATCTGCATCTCATGGTTGCTACGTTGAGCCACCGAGTTGATGAGCTCTCCAACAAATGTTTGTGTATTTTGAAGTGACATGTTTTTCAATCAAATTAGGTTTAGTTTTGAGTAAACCTACGTCGACACTCGTGTACGTTTGCATTTTAAAAAAAAATAATTTGTAGTGACATTATTTCTATTGTTATAAATTCAATTTGCGTTTTGTTTATGTTCAGATACTTTTTTTTATGTGCGGATTTTTCCGTTTGTCTTCATGGTGCTCTGGAGTGCGAGCCAGTAACCGCGTTGCCGCACATGCAAAGTGGTGCGCATTTTGTTTTCTTTCATGGGATAACAGTGATGCACTAAGTACATCATTGCGTGAGTTCTAATTCTAATTCAAATTGCTGTGCTGGCAATTTGAGGATACGGTGTTCTGTGTGCATAGTTTATATTGCCGTTTTTCTCACATGCAATATGGAAACTCTAATTATCATTGTTAACTAGCAAAGTAAGATCTGTGTAATTGTTGGTAACAGCCACGTATATTCTTGATCGCCTTGTTGAGTTTTCTGGCGGGGAAATTCTGAAGAATATTTACAGTTCTCTCCTGCGTTCAAAGGTTAAATTCTGGGGGAAAAAATAAGCTTCCTTGTTCACTTACATACAATTTTTAACCACATATTTCATACATTTTTTAAATATTTTTTTGTAGCGAGTGTGATGTGTTTTGAAGCAGGTTCGTTGCCAGGTTACCCAGTGTGTGTTTCTATTGCACGTCCGTCATGGAGAACTCATCTTTGAGATATTCCACAATCGTGTCCTAGCCATGACGCGTTGAATGTTATATTTTGTGCTACTACAGTCAATGCATTTAAACAAAAAGGAAAGAAAAGCCATGAGTCTGGGTGATTATTTTGAACTGACTACCAAATTGTATTTGATGATTTCAGTTTCAGCATACCATTTTTTTTTATTACTCTGACCTCCCCGAATTAAGCCTTAGTAGTAGCCTGAAGTCGGAGAAGTCTTGCGTCTCGGTGGGCTGCATCCCAGGTTTCGAGAAGTCGAATATTTTAAAAACATAAATTTTAAAAGAATCACACTATCAAACTTCTCTTACCGTATCTATTATTTTTAGTTCTTAGAAATTTACCCCCAAACCCATACCCGCCTTGGAAGAGTGGTAAAAAAAAAAAAAAAAAAAAAAAAAAAAGGAGGGAAAAAAAAAAAAAAAAAA
>CAXITT010000133.1:539936-574502 GCA_964033795.1 Lymnaea stagnalis | reverse complement strand
TTTTTTTTTTTTTTTTTTTTGTGGTCATTCACTATAGTTATAGCTAAAATAAATCCAGTCCAAGTTTGCTGAAATGGTGCGCACATTATGGTTTGCGTGAGTGGACTTTCTGTTGTAAATTACATGACCTTCTTTTCTTTTTTTTTTTTAAATAAAGCTCGACCATGGTGGTATAGGTGGTGTAAATGAGGAAGATGGCATGATTTACTTGGTAGATTCGCACAAATGTTACTGGCCATTAAAATGGCTGGATTAATGCGGTTGTAAGTTTTGGTAACTGCGGTCAAGAAATAGCAACACCTAGGGGTAGTGGGTGCAAGTGGAAGTCACCGTGCCATTTGATGGTGTTAAAATGTGTGTGTGTGTGTGGAAGTCACCACGCAAGTTGATAGGTGTATGTGTGAGGTTAACAGGCGAGTTGATGGTGTGTGGGAGGAAGTCAGCGTAGTAGTTGATGGTGTTACTATATGTTGAGAGAGAGGGATGACTAGGCGAGTTGATGGTGTTAGTGTGTGTGGGGGGTGGGAAGTCACCATGCGAGTTGATGGAGATTGTGTGTTGTGGGTGGGGGGGGTAGATGAGTTGATGGTGTTAGAGAGTGGAGAGAGCGTGTGTGGGAGGGTGGGTCATGCATCCCTAACTACAAGGCCACGAGTGGAGGAAAATCAATCTGATATCGATTACATTCCACTGGTTTGGCAGTGGCCACAGCAAGTCAACGTGAAACATCCCACGATCACTCGACGAGCTCAGCCCGAGGTCTCAATCTTACTCTAAGGTTGGGTTTATAGTGGTATGTCCTTGAACCACGACGATGACCCGCCAACCATCTCGAGAATATGACAATAAGCAGGACGCTGAGTAGTCTATTTAAGACACCACGCCGTCGTAGAAACAGGGTTTCTTTCTGCTAGATCTCGGGGGGGGGGGGGGCACTGCCCCCCCGGGGAAACCAAGCCCCCCCCCCCCCCCCGAGCAAAAAGATCTCTAACAATAAATCAACTGGCACTGCCGTCACTGCCCCTCCTCTCCCCCCCAAACAAAAATCTGAAGTCCCACTGGGGGAAATTTCTGAAATAATCACTGTGTAGAAATAAGATCAGCACCTATAGTTAGTCTCGGTCTATGTAAAGGTATATTCACCAAAACGAACATAATGACGGACTGGCTTGTACCGGACTGATTACCCATCAGATATAGGTGGAAAAACCTTACGTCCATATGTTGTCACGTGGCTAGACTACCGGTACTTAATATGTGCCTGTAAATACATTATGGCCTTATATCGTCAGAAGTGCTCAGTACGCGATAATTTTCTGGTAATGAGTTCGCTGCATCAAGCACAATGAGTTGTTGTTTTTTTTAATCAGTGAGAATGCCATTATTGTTATGGTATGAAAATTAAAACGAAAAAACTCGAACCAACCACGCCTACATCAATGTCATGATGTATGGCTTCCCACACATCGCTTGTCAATCCAAAAGGGCTTTGATCACTCCGTGAGCATCCACCGCTGAACTCAATACACCCAACACCGTGGAATCCAGGCTGGTCATCAACAATATCAGACCCGATGTATCCACCCAGCATGTACTCCAGACCGGCCATCCACCACCAAAGACTCAGGGCCTGCCATCAGCACCATCAGACCCAATACATCCACCACCGTGTACCCCTGACCGACCATCCACCACCATAGACCACAGGCCGGCTATCCACATCTCGTCACTGACATCTACCCGTCTCCTTGTCTCGTAGCTCACCCTCGGTGACAGATAAGGCCTAGGATACAGGCACACTATTTACCCAATATCTGGCAGTCTCTCGGTCTCACTGCTAAACCAAGTGTTCAATAACTGTCCTGGCTTTCTCCATTTAATGAAATAATAACACTATCGGTTTGAATTCATGTGTGGATGGGGAGTATATTGCTTGGGTGTAAGTGTAATAATACCGGTATTAAATATGTTTAACGAGGAAATGCGTTGAAATAGAATGTCATTAAAGGCACACCAGGTTATCATGTCACATTCTCTTATACCACTGCCGATTCTCTATGCTCATTGCTGTATTCAGTAATGGTTATAAGCATAAGACCTTTTACCAAGTCATATGTTAAGCTGAAAATAAAAGAAGCAGGTGACGTTTATCGGTTTGGTGGGGTTGACATGAGCGACACCTGTGGCTTTTCACATTTATTGCAATAACGTTTCTAAAATGTTAGTCATTTAGGGACCCGCTGTTATTAGACTATGTGAAACTTTTATGGCTTAAAATGTTTTTAATTTTAATAGAGCACCAAAAAATAATAATAATTATTTCCCCTTAAAGTAAACTGAAAATGTTAAAAAGAAAGAAAGAAAGAAAAAAGTATTTTGGGGGGTGGGGGTGATGGTGTAGTCTGCGGACTTTATTAACGTTACCAACAATTTCATTTTTGTAAATCTGTGTCCAGTTGCCTTGTTGGTGACCGCTTCGGTGGAAGGGGGAGAGTGAAGAACTCCGTCGGGGGGGGGGGGGGGGTGGGGGGGTCGAGTCTGTTTTTTGTTCTTTTGAGGACATTTTATTAAAGGTCTCGTGTTGTAATAAATATCCCATGTCATATTGTTCCGTCGAATCACTGGCCTTTAACGACTGTTACATTTCTATTATGCCGTCCACAGATGACAGCGCCCAGCTCCAGTTCTCTCCGCCGGCCCAACCTTGTACCGAATCTCGGGTGTCCAATACACGTGGTAAGTACGGTCATTGGTTTCTTTTTGTCTTTCGTTGTATGCCAGCTGTCTCGAGTAATTTGTTGTTGTTGTTTTTTAGTATACCGCAGCAAATGTCTTGGGTGCTTTCTTTTATTGTTTACCACAGTAACTGTCGTGAGCGCTTTGTATACTGCATCAAATGTCTTGAGTGATTTGTTATATTTTATACTGCAACAACTGTCTTGAGTTTTGTGCTTCATTTACCATATGTGTAATCTCTCCCAGTGTATGTAACATTGTACCGTTGGTATGACACGTTCTTTGTGACATTCCATCATATGACATGTTCCATGCCGTAAGACACCCCTAAGGCATGACACTTCATCATATAACACGATTACATCATATATCACTTCCTATTGTTAGGCACCCCATTTAATGACATTTACGCCTTCTTAAGCTAGGCACACCATCATACGACACATCCTGTTGTTAGGCACACCATCATAGGCACACCATCATAGGCACACCATCATAGGACACTTCCTGTTGTTAGGAAAACAATCATACGACACATCCTTTTGTTAGGCACACCATCATACGACACGTCCTATTGTATGGCACATTCCCAATCAAATGTATTAATAATGTATTAGAGCAGCGGTTCTCAACTTGTGGGTCGCGACCACTTTGGGTGTCGCGCGACTCTGTTCCAGGGGTCGCCTAAGACCATGTGAAAACATATATCCTTACAGCTATGAAGAAGCAACGAAAATAATTGTGTGGCTGGGGGTCGCCACGACACGAGAAACTGTATTAAAGGGTCGTGGCACTAGGAAGGTTGAGAACCACTGTATTAGAGTATAACATGTAATCCTATTACTGTACGCGGTGATCAAAACATCCCGTGTGTCCTACCCAGCTCACGTGATTTACAAAATAACTGACACCTTCGGTCGACTATTCCCGTCCAACCTGTCCACACAAACATTTCTAACGATTGATCCAACTTGAACTCAAAAAGTCCTGGTCACGCTGTGTTGGCACCTTCAAGCCAATTAAACAATTTTATGGATGACTATTCCTATTGTCTGACTTATTCGCCTGTTATATGACAGTGTTTTTTTTTTTGTTTTTTTTTTCGTGATGCCTCACCTGGTCATATTTAGAACCCCTGGACACGGAGCCAATGCAAGGAATTGCGATATTATTACCTAGGAAAGGCCGGTGAATGGGCGGTCATTGACCTCTGGGTAGTTTGGACAATTGAAGGATTTCACCGCCTGGCTTGGATGAAGAGGACAACAAATACATTAATATAATTGTATTTTAAATGTACACAATATATATATAATATATATAAAATAGCCCAACTAGATCTAAAATGAAAGAAAAGATTAAGAATGGGCTGAATGTAATTGTTCCTCTTGTTGCAGCTAATGTTGATTGCTGTAATGTTCTTCTTGTAACTTGTACCGTAGCAGCTAAAATTGATTGCCTTAGTAATGTTCCTCTTGTAACTTGTAGCAGCTGATGTTGATTGTTGTAGTATCCGTAGCACATCTCAAAATGCAGTCACGTGAGATGAGTCCTGGCACTGAGTCCAGGTTCATGAGCGACCTTGTAGTGTCGTTGTCAGTGATGTTCATTCTCTACGTTGTTCCATTTTTACTTTTGTCGCATACAAGTTTTAAGTAACGCACCGTGCCAACAGTGACCGTATATGCTATGCAGGCTTTGTTAGCATGAAACTGTTGACGTGTACCTAGGTGGAGTGTTGAAGTAACCACTCATGTTGTTTTTTTTTTCAACCTGGAGTTAGCTCCAACGACAGCTGGCGTGTTGTGACGCCTAGCACCCGGCCTAATACCAACCTTCAACAGGTCCGACTGGTGGTGTAGGCAAGGTGATACAACCTGTTGAATAACTCTCAACAAACCTTCATAACGTATAATATATAATAATATACATATGTAATTTTTTTGTACGAAATGCAATCGAAATTGGCTAAATTGCGATTTGACAGTACCGTAATCAACCTACTCGTTTGTGGAACGCATACCCAAGCCATTGTTACTGTGGTTGACTGGTGTACTCTAACGAGTTTGGAGGTTCGCCTTTTAAAAAGAAAAAGAAAGGTGATTTTTATATTTCGTTTTAACAAGTGTGTGTATGTATTAGTCCCGATCGCCGAACGTATACCGGGAATTCATTTTAATTTGTAACATGTGCTTTTTGCGCTATATTACATAAATGTTCATACTTAGTTGGCGCGGTGCGAGCATACTTTAAGGCTACGGAGCTTATCAAAGTAATGTTCAAAGTATTTGCACAAGAATGGCCATTCAACTGGTCTCGGGATTCAACCATTAAGTGTGTGACGTCATATGAAGTATTTCATTTGTTAATTTTCAAAGGCGTTTTCATGATTTGATTGTGGCCAGCACTTAAAGATATTGTCATGATTTGACTCAGGTGGCCAACACTTAGGGACATTGTAATGGTTTGACTCTGGTCGACACTTCTAGCCAGTCATTAAACACGATTGTTGGCATTGCAAGAGCTGACTCGGCCGTCCGTTTTAGTGGACTTTACCTCCGCCCGGTCTTTTGACTTGAAACGATTTAGGAAAGGTTTACCATTATAGAGTTCATGGAGTTAAAACTCGCCTTTACCCTCTTATAGTTATTTTAATATAAAGACAGAGGTTTTGACCAACCATCGATACAGAACTGACCATTTCAGTAAGGTGTATAGCTCTACTGGTCAGGCTGTGGTTTTCAGTTTGACCCTGACCGCGGCCACGTTACCAATGAACCCCCGAGCGCCAAAGTGCCGCAATATTCCACTGTTTGTATTGACAGTTGAACCAGTGCGGCCATCTCTCTCTCTGTCTGCGGTCGTAAGCTCACGCCAAAGTGGAGCATCTCCACAAAAAGGGAACGCGTACTTGGACCACTGCCCCCCCCCCCCCAATCCCCCTTTTTTTCCTCTTCGGGAACACTGGCACAAATGTATTATTAGAGCAACAGTGAGAAAGGCAGGTTCGACGACCGCGCGTCTCCTGAACTCACAAGGGAGGTGAGTGGATCTCAGTCTCGCTGCCACACTGGAAAAGTGTGTGGGGGAGAGAGAGAGAGATTCCAGCGTTGACCAAATGCCATTGATCGGTCCGTAATAATCTACGCACCACTCTTTCCCTCGTTACGGACCTTTATGAATATTAATGTAACGTTGACCAGTTGGTCGGTGAAAAGGAATGGCCCCATTTGTTATTGTGTAACCTGCACAACGAATCAGTTATTACCGTAAGGATTTGAACGCGCATCCCTCCCGCAGTCAAAATTTTTTTTTTTTTTAACCCAGTGTTGGTGGTGACATAGGGTGATCAGAAGGGCACAATACCTACCTGGTCCCGAGAGTTGGCCACCGACGTGACTCCAGACCAACATTTCAAACCTACAATACAGGCCTAGGCCTACGCCCTCTCTCACGTGTATCGATTAGATTCCTTACGTCTTTATAGTCTTCATTAAATGTCTCGTCTGGACGAGCCACGGTATCATTAGGACGTTTTGAATTCGATGCCTGCGCCGGTGGAGTTTGGGTTGAGTGTCTTTCCAGTTGGAGGCCAAGGTCGTCGTAATGAGCAGTATTTTGTAGTGTTCTAACCAGATCTTGCTGATTTTGGTAACAAAGTTGAGTAAACCAATCGCAGGGTATTTTGTAGTGTTCTATCCAGATCTTACTGACTTTGGTATCAAAGTTGAGTAAACCAGTCACAAGGTATTTGGTAGAAAAAAGAAGAAAAAAAACAACACCGAATAAACAGGGCTCAGGTTTTCATTAAATAGCCACCACGTTGATGATGCCCCCATTCATCTTGTTGCAAGGCCTACAACATTCCCAGTTTTATTTTAACATTGTTTATAATAATGGAAAAATGCTATTTCACTTGATTTTTTTGTTTACTATACGTTTATTTAAATTTGGTTCCACCACCAAATCGTTTTTGAATGCCATTAACGTGTGAGTGTAATAATGAATCAGCCGTCACGGGACACTCTCGCCGTGTCCATACCGCATGCGTCACATATCTATGGACACAGTGGTCATCGATCGCGTTAGATTCTTGAGCCGAGATCCGACGTTGTATGAGGAGCCAAACCCCCAGTTCAAGCCTAATGAGGTTGTGCTTTCATTAGTTTCTCTGTCGATAACGTTGGTCACCACGCCCGTATCTTTTTTTTTTTTTTTTTTCATTCCCAGGGAGAATTGAAACATAAAGTTTTATAAAGTTAAATTTAAAATTTTTAAAAAATGCCACACAATCTGTTTACTAGGATTTTTTTTTTTTTTTTTATAACGTCGCCCCCCACCCCCGTATCTTTTTTTTTTTTTTTTTCATTCCCAGGGAGAATTGAAACATAAAGTTTTATAAAGTTAAAGTGAAAATTTTTAAAAAATGCCACACAATCTGTTTACTAGGACATTGTACTTGTTTCATTGCTAGAACCGGTCAAATTTTTCCCTCCCAGTATCCTGTAGTTGTTGGTTTTTTGTGTGTGTAACAATCAAAATTACACTGGAAAAAAAAAATTTGAAAATTAAATTCATCACTAGATGTACTCTATGGTTTGTGGCCCCATTGTCGTCGTCCTCCCCACCACCACCCCCACACACACACCAGTGCGTGGGGACACAGCTGTCCAGTTCTATCACGTGACCCATCGTTAAATGGCCAGACTCGGGGTCAAAGTTCTATGTGACGTCTTTAGTTGACAAGTCTCGCCATTCTTGTCCTTATCAGAGTCAATGGTTTTAGTTGGGAGTCGTTAAAATTTTGAACTCTGATTAATCAGCAGAGAAACAATGGAAATGTTAGGGATCTAATTGCCATTCTATACTGTTATAATGTGTAGAAAATAATCCCTGGTGAACGGTATACCGGGGTTGCTTAATGATATATTTTGTGACACAATGGTACACCTTTTGTGGCTAGATGGTACAACTTTTGTTTACCGCCGAATGGTATACCCTTGTGCTCTGAACTTCGCGCCCGCCCTTGTCTTAATTTAGGCATTTGTTGTCCCTTTTTAGTCTCTGAAAGTTTTTGTGGCTAACGTGGACACATTTTGAAATAGTATTTTGTAATTAAGGACAACAATGTCCAGCTCATTTCTTTCAAGACACGCTACAAAAGAAAGTCATTCTTTATTACACCAGACTCTTATATATTTGTTTCTTTGTTCATCTGCTACAGATTTCTTGATTTAAGCAAAATCATCGACAACTCTTACACTGTAGTTGATAATTATATATATATACATATTTAATTTGTAAAAGAAAGTTATTTCACATCACGACGAACGGTACATGTTATCGCGCGGATCATTATCTCAGCATTTACCTAAAACAAACAAGATGTTTGTACCGTCTTCGTGCTCTGCAGATAACAAGTCAAATATCGAACGGAATTTCTGACATGGGGGGGCTTCTGGCGAAGAGTAAGCTTATCTTAGATGCCGAACTGCTACGAAGTCATGTATAGGTGAGGTGTCTTCTCTGCGGCCACGGTAGTGTACATTTTGCTCGTTGGAGTCTAATTACATTTTACTTTTACAACAAACAAAAAAAACTCTCTTTGAGAGATTCGTGTGTTGAAGGGAGATGCTCTTCCTTTCAACAGGTTCAGGAATATTGTCGCTGTTGTTGTCGACTGTTGAACCATGGCCTTTCCCTGACGTCACAATTTTCCCACCCTCTCGGCCCGCAACGGCTTGGAAAGGTCGTGCAACGTCGTCAATGGAAGGGGGGCAAAGGTCGCGGTGAATAGAAATCTTAAGGACTGTTGCAGCAGACGACGACACTGCGGACATCTAGGAACACCCCCGTCTGCGATTACATTTCTCACGTACGGCTTGACGCAACCCCCCGACCATCATAAAACACCGGTAGCCGAATGGTCGCGACCCGGACAGAAAGGATTCTGCGAGCTGTAAAGGGGGATCAGTGGCAGCTGGTGATGGTGGAGACGGGGGGGGGTGTGGTGAAGCGGAAACCTCCAGGGTCATTCCAGTGACCACAACACTGTGGAAGGGAGGTAACCACAACGTTAGTTAAGGGTCGGTGACCTGCCGTCCGTCCCAAGGTAATATCGGTCAGTTCCGGCCAATGTCAAGGTCGTGCGGTGGTGGTGGTGGTTGGTGTAGGCGGCAGGTTGTGCGATGCCGCCCGCGTATTAGAAGCTCCCGATAATTGCAAGGCCATCTGGTGGTGGTGGGCTTTTCTACGCGGCTTGCTTTTAAGGAGACGAAATGCCTTCCTTTAACTACACGACCAAGAACGTTTCCTATTACCGTTGTTAACAATGGATGGAACCGGACACTGTCCTCAAATGCCCGTCGAGCGTCTCTCACGGCCATTCCCGTTTGTCCACTCGCATCCTAATGTATCGGTTTTAAAACAGACTGCTCAGTGCGTCTAAATTGTAGGCGGGAATTGGGCTTAAGACTTGGTAAATTCATGTCTTAACTAGTCAATTGATTTCTGTATGTAACCCGGTACATTAGCCAGACTTAGTTAGGGAATCATTCGATAACCGTTTGGAGTTATTTGTAATGGAAAAGTGGTGTGTGAGGGGGCTACAAACCTTGCTGCTTTAGTTGTTCGTTTTTAAGGAAACGTTTTGATATGTTAAAATGTATTTTAATGAATGAACATGGATCTAATTAATTTGAGTTTAGAGTTGGGCAGAGGAAATTTTTCTATTTGTAAAAAAAAAAAAATCGATATTATCCAGTAATTTTGACAAATGACACTTTTATAGATAGAAAAGTTAGAGTTCTGTTGCATAAAAGAAACGCATTTTTAACAAAATAAATGTTTTACTATGACTATGGCTCATATTAGTTTTATCCAAGCATTGTAAAATCCTGTACACCTCTAGCTTAACAAGTTTTCGACAGTAAGCCTTGAGAAAATTTTGACGTAACTTACGATTGTTAACAGAATCTAAGTGCCTCCATTTTTTAAATTTTTTTAAAAATATTTCTTCTCTATGTCTTGTATTTGGCTTTTAGACGGAACAGTTAAGCTCTAGGCTTTTCGGTTTATTACTCCTACATGCTTACTGGTGGCTCTTGCAGTGAGCAAAGCAATTCACAAATATCTGATGGTGTACCGTACCGTAACGTGTTACAGTAATAATTGCAGTAGCATCTACTTTTGAAGTAAGTTGATGATTTTGGGTACAGACGAATAAGGGAAACGATGGTTATCCGAGAAAAAATCAGTTTGGAAAAATAATTTCTTTTTTTTAAATGTATATTTATTCGGTCGGGGGGGGGGGTGAGTGAGTGGTGAGAGAGAATAGTTCCCTGGGGTGTCCTTGTGGTTAGGGACAATAGGAAGGGGTGAACGGACTGAGCCCATTGAACAACTCCCTATTTTTGCCACAAACCGACGTGCTTCTTTATGTCTCGGCGATCCCATGGACGGACCCATTGGCCGGCTGTTTATTGTTATCTCAGGCTGGCTGTCCCTCTCCTGGACTTAGGTGGACGATTTCAAATTTCACCTAATGACAATAGGACGACCTTGAAATGACAATGTCCCTGGCTTTGTGGGGGGAGGGGGAGAAAACTTCAAAGTTTGAAATGAGGAGAGGGGNTTTTTTTTTTTTTTCGGTGGGGGTTGTGGGGCCCTGAGTTTTTTGTTTTTTTTTTATCACCCAATGCTGTACGTGGTCCAAGTGCTGACGCCAGTATTCTTTTTATTTCACCCAATTTGAATTCAGGCAATTCTTTTTTTTTTTCATTTCTTTTATTATTTTTTTTTCAATAAATGTATTAAAAATGTGAAATAAATGCTTTTCTCTATTGGCGGGGTTGTAGAGGAGGGGGGTGGGGACATCCGATACTCGCACCTGTCACGTCGGCTCATTGGTTTATTTTGTTGAATCGGGACACATGATATCTGTTAACAGATTCGCACAATACATTTTATATATTTGTGTCGGGAGAGTTTTATGCACCTAATATATATACATATATATATATATATATATATATATATATATATTACATTATATGAAATATATTAATTATATATATTATATTATTATATATTTAAGCCATTTCTAACCCCCCATTGCCGTATATCTCGCCATATATAGTATAGATATATTAGGTGCATAAGACTCTCCCGACACAAACGCCGGGATGGCTGTTGACGTTACTGGGTATATCAAACTATTTAAACCGAATCAACGGCTCCGGTTAGTCCTATGATATATCGCTCGTATGCATGATTTCTGATTCAGTTTGAAAACGTTCCCAGTCATCCCATAAGTACGCCTCCCGCTGTCGGCTAACATTCCAGACAGCTCGCTCCCCGTATCTCGTACTTATATCGGATACGGTATTCCTGTGCACACTTGAAAATATGACTCTGAATAATTGAATGGTGCAACAATGACAGGGGAGATAATTTATTTAAGAGATTGTTTTACAGAGCTAGGTTCTTTAACGTAAAATACCTTAGTAAAGATAGGCTTTGTCGCTAACTGTGGTTCAAGTGTCATCCCCGTTATAGCACCCCGGTAGATAATATATAGTTTATCTTCTGCCTCATTGCACTGTGGATTTCTCCAAATGTTATCCTATTTAAGAGAGCATGAACAAGCACCGCCGTCTGAAAGATATCCCAAGTATTGGCTCCTGACGATCACTAATGCTTTGTTCAGATGTGTATATATATCAAACCCCCAAAGACACTATCCAATCGTACTGGCGTCAAGAGCACCAATTTTGATGTTCTTGTATAAACTAAAAAACCATAAATCCTTTATAAAATTTAAAATCGAGCAATTGGTTGGGGGGGTGGGGGGATATATTTAAAATTTGACAAAACATGCATACAAGTAATGCACTTTATAAGAATACAAATTAGTGCGCTCTCTCTCTCTCCCCTTCTCTCTCCCCCTTTCTCTTTCTCTCTCTCCATCCCTCTCTCTCCCCCTCCCCAAGGCTCGCAACCGCACATTTTATCACGCCCCTGAACTATATTAATATTCTAATGACCCACCCACGTTTACACCACAGATTTATTTCAGAAAAACAAAAGAAAATAATACGCACCAACACACATGCGATATTTAAAATTTAAAAAAAATTCCTTCATGGTCCCCTTGAAAACTGGTTATTGGGGGTTAGGGCTTAAAATTTGATAGGGTGCATTGTCATCGGCAACGAGTCTATATGCCAAGTTTGAGCTCGACAGGTTGGCGGAAAGTTGGTCAGTAGCCGTCCGAAGAATTTGCCTCCCGGCCACAAACAAAAGCGAA
This sequence comes from Lymnaea stagnalis, assembly GCA_964033795.1. Taxonomy (NCBI): domain Eukaryota; kingdom Metazoa; phylum Mollusca; class Gastropoda; family Lymnaeidae; genus Lymnaea; species Lymnaea stagnalis. The sequence goes on along the minus strand of CAXITT010000133.1, from coordinate 562,459 downwards.
GTGAATATAAAGGATTTAAAAATAGAACATCATTCCTTGAAAATCTGTTGCTTAAAGTTTGCAGAGCAATCCCTTTGTTCTAAAATAAGTATTTGTTTGTAGTATAGCATTTATTATACTATTTCCAATGTATACTCCCTATACATTCAATAAACCATTTTGCATGTAAAAAGTCTTTTAATTTTAACCCTTTCAAATCGAAGGAGTAAAGTCGGCGTAAATAAATATATTTTGGCGTGATAGCTGAAAATGTTTCCTGGACCCTAGCCATATCAAATAGCACTGCAAACCCACGTTTCCATAAACCTAGCCATATGGTATAGAACTTTCAACAAACACTGAACATACCTAGCCATATTAAATACCATTTCTAACCCACATTGCCGTATATCTCGCCATACGATATGGTACTTCTAAACCCCATTTCACCTCCATCAAGTCGTATTTCTCATTAACATTTCCAATTTCAAATCACATTATCTGGCAGTCATTCGCATGGCGGCTGATTTTGACCCGACTCCAAACCTGCGCTGAGAATGTGACCTGATTTGAGGGAAGCAACCAAACGAAAGGCTGGAAGACATAAATAGGGAGAGTTAAATAGGTCATATGATTGGCAGGAAGCCCACTTACTGCCCATGGTACGTGGCCAGTGCCATTCCTAAGCTGGCAGTCTGGGGCCGTGTTCACCTTGTTGGTACCTTTAGGACTTTGTGCAGGCCACGATGGACGAAACCAAATGTTTTAGTGTCTTTAGGAATTAGCACGGATCACTGATAAGTAAAACCAAGTGTTTCAATGACTTTAGAACTTTGCACTGACCACTATTAACCAAAACCAAGTGTTTCAAGGTTTTTAGGAGTGTCTGATGAAAGGGTTTTTAAAAAAAAATGTATTACATTAAACATTTATATCAATTTGTATAACCACATATTATTAGACGAGATAGCCAGCTGTCCTTTAACTCATCCCATAAGACCATCGCATAATATCGATGTGCATTAATTGCGCAATTTTGGAGTCAGGTGATTGCTCCATCGTCCAGTCTATAAGAATAAGTCAGATGATGACTCCACCTTGCAGTCTTTGCGTCATATGCTTCCGCAGTCTTGAAGTCTTCAAGTCAGATTACCCCATCTTGCATTCTATAAATGTAATGATTATTCCGTCTTTGGGTCTACTAGGCCGATATTTGATTCGTATTGAAGACTTTGACTGATGTTTAATCTCGCTCTCCTTTAGACCTATAATTATTTCTTCTGGTCGTCCATAAGGCCGATGATCATTTCATATAGCCGTCTACTTCGTGGATCAGCGTTTAATCTGGCCGACCATGAGACGACCGACATTTTGTTTACTTCATCTGGCGGTCCATATTTCCCGCTGTTTACTTCACCAGGCCGTCCATATACCCCGGTGTTTATTTCATCCGGCCGTCCATATACCCCGGTGTTTACTTTATCCGACCGTCCACATACCCCGGTGATTACTTTATCCGGTCGTCCACATAACATGATGTTTACTTCATCAGGCCGTCCATATACCCCGGTGTTTATACTCATCAGCCCGTCCATATACCCCGGGGTTTATTTTATCCGACCGTCCACATACCCCGGTGAATACTTTATCCGACCGTCCATATACCCCGGTGTTTTTTTTTCATCAGGCTGTCCATATCCATATACCCGGGAGTCTACTTCATCCGGCCGTCCACATACCCCGGAGTCTACTTCATCCGGCCGTCCACATACCCCGGAGTCTACTTCATCCGGCCGTCCACATACCCCGGAGTCTACTTCATCCGGCCATCCAAATATCACTGTCCTTAACGCCGTGTTTAGTCCGTTCGATTGTTGCGCTGGCTGACACAAAATTAACTTCTATATTTGGTCCCGCCGTCAATAGTTGCGCTGTGCCTGCGCACGATGTCACGTGACTGACTGTGATGACGGGAATGGCCAAGAAGAAGGGGGAGGACACCAACAATTTTAGACAACGTCGGCCAGGAGAGCGGGTTGTTTTTACTCTTATAATTACAGACGTCTTGTCCCCTGTGTTGGCTGGTAGCACGCATGTATTGGTTTTACAACCTAAGAAACAAAAACATGTTAGTGGAATAACTCGTTGCAACTTGAATAGTGTTGTAAACAGCTCGAACAAGTATTGAATCAATTTTTGGTGTGTGTGTTTTTTTTTAATCAATAAAGTGACGTACGTTATCTGTAGTTGTTCTCTCTTCTCCCCCCCCCCCTTTTCCTTGTGTTCTCTCCCCCACTCCCCCCCCCCCAGACTTTCAGGAAACTGGATAAAACAAATTCATAAAAATGTACACCTTATGAATGGTTGTTTTACGGCCAATGACAAAAAATAATGGCACTCTAAAATCGCCCCATGCTGTTCTAATAATGATAATAATAATTACACCGAGTCTACCAATTATTATTCCACTGCTTAATATCGAAATGAACTCAGAGCGAATTTTCCAACTCTATTCCTAGGATTAATGCGGCCCGCCAAAAAAAATATTTTCACGCGGCCCATAAAGCATACCCACCCCTGCTTTAAACACTTCATTTATAATGTTTAAAACCTATGTCCACCTACATCTTTTATTAGTGCGGCATTGTTATAATCACATTAACGCATATACACAGCATCTAAACCAGTGCAAACTCAAAGCACGCGTAGCAAAACACCGTTACCAATTCAGTTGTACTGTTGGCAGCATGAGAAGTAGCTTACAAACCGTCTCTGACCAGGCCAACTAGATCTGACCAACTCGTTTAACTAGTAGCTTACACACTGTCTCTGACCAAGCCAACGAGATCTGACCAACGCATCAAGCCGATCAAGTAGCATGTGATGCTAGCTGTGGAGAATTGACTCGGTCATGGACACTGGATTATTTGAACCTTATGGCCACCACTCTATCTAATAATCTTGCACGCTGGCCACGCTGTTTGGACAGCGGAATGCCATTTGAACATCTTTACACACATCTTGTCTGTTGGCCATTATGTTTCTATTTGAACATCTATACACACATCTTGTCTGTTGGCAATTGCGTTTCCATTTGAACATCTGGACACACATATTTTCTTTTGGCCATTATGTTCATATTTCAACATCTGGACACACATCTTGTCTGTTGGCCATTATGTTTCTATTTGAACATCTGTACACACATCTTGCCTGTTGGCCATTATGTTTCTATTTGCACATCTGGACACACATCTTGCCTGTTGGCCATTATGTTTCTATTTGAACATCTGTACACACATCTTGTCTGTTGGCCATTATGTTCATATTTCAACATCTGTACACACATCTTGTCTGTTGGCCATTAAGTTCATATTTCAATATCTGGACACACATCTTGTCTGTTGGCCATTATGTTTCTATTTGAACATCTGTACACACATCTTGTCTGTTGGCCATTATGTTCATATTTCAACATCTGTACACACATCTTGTCTGTTGGCCATTAAGTTCATATTTCAATATCTGTACACACATCTTGTCTGTTGGCCATTATGTTTCTATTTGAACATCTGTACACACATCTTGCCTGTTGTCCATTACGTTTCTGTTTGACCGGGTGCCCACACATCTTGTCTGTTGGCCATTACTTTTCTGTTTGACCGGGTGCCCACACATCTTATCTGTTGATTGCCCATTATCCAGCTAGTGTCAAGTGCATACACACCTGGGTGGCCCTCATCCAAACGACCCGCTGCATTGTGTTTAGACTCGTCGCAAAGATTGCCCAGGACGCATACATTGAATACTTTTATAGCGCTTGTAGCCATGCTATTTCAGCATGCTCACGGTGTCTGATGTCCTAAAACTCTATTTAAAGAAAAAAAAGTATTTAAATGTTTGTTAAAAGATTTTTCATCATTTTCAATTTCCTTCAAAGATTGAGGCAAACTGTTCCATAATTTAGACGCTGTAGCCTCAAAGGAGCGCACTTCGTATGACTTCTTTCTGTGTCCATATACACATTGGGAACTCTCAGTAAGGACTGTGTCGAAGAGCGCAGGTTCTTTAAGGATACATGTGCGTAGAAAGCAGCCCTTTAATCCGTGCAGTGATTTTGGTCAGTTAACAGTAAGGCTGAGCCAAGTACTGACCGGATGCCCGGGAATACCGAGTATTAGCCCACTCGGCGTACCCGGACCAGTCATAAACCGGGTTCGGCTGTTTTAAATAAGAGTTATCTTTCTTTTCTTTTTTATGATGTGTTCCACCCTGACGGGGAGCAGTGAAAAGTGAGAACCAGTACATCTTTTTAAAATACCATTTGACCTGAATTAAATAGACAATATTAAATAGACAATAGTAGAAATCTGACTAGCGATTGGTGCGAAACTAAATGTAAGCTAAATGAAACCTCAAAGTCTGAAAATAGTAATGTACCTCCTGCGAATTTTGTGTCACTAAAAAGGTCGTGTGTGATTGTATCATTTCTAAGTTCTGTCATAGAATTCAATAATAGTTTTGTAATTTAACACTCATTCAAGTGAGGGAAGCGATTATCTTGACTATAGGAAGGCAATGATGGTAGCGCTATGATGATGATAAGAATATCTTTTTTTTTTTAATAATATGGGGGTACGTTGTTATCAGGAATAAATTATGCAAATTGCTACCAGTCACACTAACGCATAAAGCGAAGCTCCGACACATGCTTGAATTTTGTTTTGTTTATTGTTTAGGGCAGGAGTGGGCAAACTTTTTGTAAGGAGGGCCACGTAGACAAATGTAAAGCTATTGCGGGCCGCATGTAATATTGTGTCCCATTTTTGCATGACGATAAAACATTTCTCTATATTCAAATCGGTATATTCGCATTTTAGCATTACATGACAAAAGCCGAGGACAGTCAAGCAAGTTGATCAAAAATGTTAAAACAATCATAAAGGTACATGAAATTCTCTAAAATTTAACGAAATAACTTAAAAATAAAGTTGTTGTTTTTTAATTTCTAAATGCCTTCGAGGGCCGCATAATGTCAGTTGTCGGGCCGCATGCGGCCCGCGGGTCGTAGTTTGTCCACCCCTGGGTTAGGGCACCTTTAAGGCAGGGAAGGGTGGGGGGTCGCCCTGACAAAATATCAGGGGTCGCTTGAGGATTTTAGAAATTTGGAGTTGTGCATAAACTTTGCGATATTTCTTACTTGAATTCTCCTTTTAAAATTAAAATATTATTTATAGTAACCGGACTCTAGTTTCTTATTGTTACTACACTAAGACCACATCAAAATAAAATAATGAAAACTAGGATTCATTCGTTGCAGCTAATTAAATGTAAATATTTTGGGAGTTATTTTTATTTTTTGGGATAAATTACCTGTATTTTTTACCCCAAAACTTTAAAAGTTGGCAGGTTACACGCAAAACTAAAGCCATGTGTGTAAATTATCAAAGATTTTTCTGGGCGTATCGGGAAATTTGTTTGAAAGAAATTTGGTTAATGGAAAATTGTTCGAACTGAAGTTTGGCGGAACTGAAAGTTGTTGGAACTGTCGTTGTTGTTTGGTCTTGTCTTGGAGGTGCGAGCTAAAGTTCACGCTCGGTTACATTTTTACCTCCACCAAACCTCCGTTAAACAATTTTCAGGGGAACACATTGCTTTCAAACACCAGGCCCGTTCTTAGGCGTACGCTGACTACGCATCCGCGTAGGGCCCCGAACGTGAGGGGGCCCCCGTGAGGCGCCCTCGATACATGTCCATATATTTCAGAAGTACACATTTTCTCTAGTGGCGGAATTATCAATATGGTTAATGGCTACACGCGAGCAAAGAGGAAACATGGATGAAGGCAGAATGGAGGTGCCCCAGTGGTGGGTGGTGTTTTCTCCTCAGCTCGAGGGAGCTCCACCCCCGGACCCCCCCCCCTTCGGGGCCCCCAACCTACGCTCTATGCTTAGGGCCCCCAAACTCCTAAGAACGGCTCTGCAAACACATTTCCGGTAACCATTTTCTTGGGATCGACCTACAGAGCCTTCTCTAGAGTCCTTTACCCTTGTTAACTCTTAGTTATGCTTTTCTCCGCCACTTGTCAAATTTACAATACCAAAGCCTGTTTATCTACAAATCAAAGGAATCCCCAAGCACCTCTTTCTCCATTTCAAGGTATAATTCTGCTTGTAACATTCTGATTGTGAGCCACCACACATCGGCAAATGTTATAAAGGGGTCGAGTCAGTAAAAAGGTTGGAAATCGCTGCTTAGGGTTATATTATTATGCTATTTAGTTTTGGACCCTTCAGCTTTGATGCCTTCTTAACGGTTACTTGTTCCATTTTACCACCCGGACTCGAATCCGCCGGGTATTCTCTCAAAATACCAAGACCGGTTGTAAAAAAAAAAAAAACTGCACCCGGCTCAGCCCTAATTAACACTAAGCACTATCTCTACCGGGTACTGGACCGACTGGCGCCATAGGTCATTTGGCAACTATGGGCGTGTCCTACTGACCTCAGACAAAATTAGGGCCACCTAGCTGTGTGATTTGTCCGAGCGTACCTGTTTGACGTCACCTAATGCTACGTGGGTCCGGTGCCTTGCAGTGTAAAAAAAAAAAAGAAGAAAAAAATGTAAGTGAATACCTCAGACAGGTATGTGATGGTGGCTGACAGGCGACCCAATAACTCTGTTGCTTTCACGCCGTCCGTCAGCGTTTAAAATAAATCTCTTTGTTACACATTTACACGTACCCCGACACCTCGAGCAAAAAAACAAAAACAAAGCCAAATCACCCAGGCACAGTGTTTCGCATCATCATTTTTTTTTAAATTTAGTTCTAATGCCAAGATCTCATTTCAACTTATTAGGACATATTCATTAAAAAAAAATACGTTTTACGATGTCAAGATTTCAATGCATTGATAACAAACCCCCAGTCCTTCATCATATGGGAGCAAAGCGATTGAATTTCCCCCTGGATTCTTTGTTTATGTAGTAAGTGGGTCACGGGTGACGTATTGGAATGTCCGTAAGAGCCATAAAGAAAACTATTTATAAAAAAAAAAAACCCAAGTGGATGGTAGGTCGGCGTCTATACTGAAAGTATATATTTAGAGCAGACGTGTCCAAACTTCGCTCAGTCCGTGGATCAGACACCAGGTTAACTGGATGGTTGCCTGAATATGGGGGAGAACTTTCCCTTTATCGTGCAGGTAGTGCGGGGGACAATGCGATTTGGCGATTTCGTGTCAGTCAGTAAGAAACGCTAATTGCATGTGGTATCAGTAAATGGTTTAAACCAGTTGATAATCATATAACTCAACAGGGCATTACTTTGACATAGACAGGTTAGCGAGTACGAAACTTATCACACCGGCCGCCTTGTTTTATATATTGAGTACCGGTACCGTACGCGGCCGGGTGTAAACACGCGTCGGGCCGGATCTGGGCCGCGGTTCCATGTATGCACATCGCAAGTCAGCGGTTCTCAAACTTGGGGTCGAACGTCCCTTACACAGGGGTTGCCTAAGACCATCGGGAAACACATATTTATTAAGGTGCAACGAAAATAATTTTATGGTTGGGGGTCACCACAACATGAGGAACCGTGTTAAAGGGTCGCTGCATTAGGAACGTTGAGAACCACTGTATTGAGTGGTTTTGAAATCCATTTTCTCTTGTGGAATTGTTGACATTGACTTTGTCCAATGTTTATATCCTCTACCTGTGGGGGGTCGTGGTGGGGCGCTAGGCCCCCTGGTCGTTTCAGGGGGTGCATGGCCCTCCAGACACTGTAGGGGTGCATAGCCTTCTAGCCGTTTTAGGGGGTTCATGGCCCTCTAGTAATTTCAGGGGGTGCATGATCCTCTAGTCCTTTTTTAGAGAGCAAATGGTCTTTGTGGCATGTAGTGAACTAGAGATATGAGATATAACTACAGGTTTTTATGTAGCAAGCTATTAGTATCACTGTGCGGACCACCCCCTGCCCTCTCTCGAACCGCCCAACAATGTTTAGCCATTGAAAGAACCGGAAGCATTATGACTTGGAACATGATCCAAACAGAATAGAATAGTCCTGGAGTGAGAGGCCATCAACCCCTCTTCATTGGATTCTCATACACCAGAATTAGGTCAACGCTTCTAATGACCCTCGGCGGTCATCCATTGAGAGAAAGGGATTTCATATTGACCAGGTATGGTCGGAATGAGGCCAAGCTTATCAGGTAGCCATGGGGGTGTGGGGCGGGGGCAATGCAAGAGTGACTTATGTTGTGAGGCGTGGATCGTACCTCCCCTCCCCTCATGTGGCATAATCTGTATTGTCGGAATAGCTAGGTGTTTCCCAACCTTTTTTGTGCCATGCCCCACCTAAGCCTTTCTAAAATTTATATGCCCCCCTATGTAATATATATATATTATATACACATGCATACATACATAATTTTTAATATTCAAACATTGGATTGAATGAAAACTAAATGACAGGTTTTAGGAAGAAGGAAAAAGACATTAGAAATGATTAGGATTTACGAAGTAGTTTTGACATTAAATCCACATTCAGCAAAAAATGAAGATGGAAACGGTAACAATAGCTGACTTGCACATTTGGTCGAATTTGAATATACTATTTGTGTTTCCTCATAAAGCCTTTTATTTTAAAAATATTTTTTACAGACTCATCATTTTGCATTTTGTTCTTCACAAAATACCTTGAATACACACTCACATTTGGCATTAGCTTTAACAGCATTGATAAACTTTATAACTGAATTCAGTACTTCATTAAGAACAGGCGAAATATTTTTAGCTACTAAGTTTCCCTTTGAATAACGCATTGCACAAGTAGCATTTCTGGATTCTCATCCTTATCAATTTAAAGGCAGACTCTCCTCCTCCTCCCCCACCCCCCCCCCCAATCATATTGGGAGCACCATCTGCAGCACAAGATGTTATATTTTATTTTTCTTTGAAATATTAGTTTCCCTTTGAATAACGCATTGCACAAGTAGCATTTCTGGATTCTCATCCTTATCAATTTAAAGGCAGACTCTCCTCCCCCCCCCCCCCCCCCCCCCCCAATCATATTGGGAGCACCATCTGCAGCACAAGATGTTATATTTTATTTTTCTTTGAAATATTATTGATATCTAATTAATTTTTTAGCTCATCTATCTTTGGCAGTAGTGGTGCTTTCTAATGATTTACAGAACAATATTTCTTCAGCAAAATCTACTTTATCAAATTATCTTAAGTACGGCCTCACTGTCTCTCAAAGTCGATTCATCCATTTGCACTGAGATTTTTGTTGTTTTCAGCTTTTCAATAAGTTGTATTTCAAAATCTTCACTTATTTCATCTATGTATTTATTTTTTTCAATTATTATTATTTATTTTATTTTTTTGCTAACAGTATTGTTACTGAGCGGCATATCTTTCACGTCTTTGTCATCTTTTTCCAGAACAGTTTTAAGAAATGCTGATATTGATGGTTTGATTAAATTCTCTCCTACAGTATGATTTTCCCCAGATTTAGCTATGTGTAAAGAAATTTCATAAGTAGCCTCAAGAGTATGATTGACAGTTGCAGTATGAGCAGTAAACAGAGACTTTAAGGCTGTTATTTTTCAAAAAAAAATTTTTTAATGTTTGAAAGTAATTTAAATCTGAAATAATGTGACAGCCATGTTTGGCCTTCAATGCGCCTCTAGACGACTGGTTTTCAAATTCTAGACAGTTCATTTTCGAATTGGCCCCCTAAACAATCGAATTGCCCCCCTGTTGGGCGTCGGGCCCCGCGTTGGGAAACACCAATCTAGACCGTCGCATCCATAGAATCTGTATTATTGTAATTGGAATTGCTAATCCGTCTTATGCATGGGCGAGGAATATGTATAGTTGTAATTGGAATTGCTAATCCGTCTAATGCACGGACGAGGAAGATGTATAGTTGTAATTGGAATTGCTAATCCGTCTTATGCACGGACGAGGAATATGTATAGTTGTAATTGGAATTGCCAATCCGTCTAATGCATGGGCGAGGAATATGTATAGTTGTAATTGGAATTGCTAGTCCGCCTCATGCATAAAATCTGTACTGTTCTAATAGCTAGCTGCTAGTCCGCCCCATGCACCATTGAATCATATTTTTTAATTGATATGTCACGATATGATAATACTAATGGGTCTTAGTCTTCTAGATGGACCCTTATCTGGGGGGTAGAAACTTGTAATTAAGAATAAATTGCTTCAGGTGTTTCTAAGTTCTGGGCCTGGTACGACTTGTGTCTTGGTAACGAAGTAACGGACTGATTGATGATCATATAATATGCTGCTGCTGGTCAGTGGATGCCAGGTCACATAATGTGCTGCTGCTGGTCAGTTCATGCCTGGTCATATAATGTGCTGCTGCTGGTCACTTCATGCCCACCACCTTATTTATTTACGACTGTTAAATGACAATGACGCCAAATGCCGACCATTGTTTGAAGTACATTCAAGGAAATTCAAACTATCGTTTTACAGCGCAGGCTTCCTATTATTTAGTAGACGGAAAGATATAATCGTAAGCATGTCAAAACATGCCCAGGCGATGCAGTTAACGGTGAATAAATGGAAAAACAAAACTGAAGTATGAACAAACTTTGCTCAGCACCATCATATTCATTAAATAGCAGCCAAAAACAGCGCCCACATGTAGGGGCAATAAACAGGCACCATTTCTGTTGAAGCCGTTGAGTTGTCTTGCCTGGCCCTGGTGATTATTTTCCTTTGTATTAAAACAACACACAGGCACAAATATTGAAACTTAATGGTCCCTCAAGTTGAGAAAATCGGTGGTGTATGGTTTCTCTCCCGCACCCCCCACCCCCCTTTTTATTTTTTTTTATTTTTTCCCTTCCATCAATGATCCAGCCTAATATAGCATAGGTTCGATTTTCTTAGAAGGAAACTGTCGGCATTGGCTGACCCGCGTATTGTCACAAAGTAACACGTCTGCTTTAACGCATACGCACAAGTTACGACGTTCGGTTAAGTCTAAGTAATAACCGCTTTCTCCTGTCTCCATTCATCAATTCATTGATGTCTTGATAACTTCATGTTCGTGTTAACAGTGGGATCTTTTTTTTTTAAAATATGTAAACGCTGGTTAAAAGACACATTCTTTTAATTAGTGTTTTTAAAATCGCTGAAAGAAACCTTGACATGCCGTGACGTATGTGACTTACGCATGGTGTGTTTGAGTTCTTTTAATACCAAACTCTATTATAAGAAATCAAGTGTCTTATATTCAAAAAAAAAATTAAAAACTGTGTGCGATCTGTTCCTTGTCAACCGTTCAAACCATTGTGGGTTTTTTTTTTTTCGTTTCAAAGGACTGATTCCGCCGTCAAAAATGTCTCAATGCACATATCTGCAGGGTCGAGTCTAAAAAAAAAATTAAAATCTGTGTGCGTTTTGTTCCTTGTCAACCGTTCAAACCATTGTGGGTTTTTTTTTTTTCGTTTCAAAGGACTGATTCCGCCGTCAAAAATGTCTCAATGCACATATCTGCAGGGTCGAGTCGAATAAACGAGTTTGTCGAGAAATGGATTTTCGAGATATTTGACAAAGCAATGACGCAACTCATGGGCGGCCATTGTTAATTTGTTATGAGCGTCTCGTCAAGGCCGACGAGGTCCACGTTACGTCACTGAGACGGTAATTTGGTTAGTGGAAACCCTGGAACGACACCCCAACGATAAACAGAATGGTTAAGGAAAATTGCTGCAGGTGGAACAACGCGGTTCGCTCGTCTGTGATTAACACCGTTCTGGGGTTATTCTGGGGGGGGGGGGGGAAACAACAGAGGCGTGTCGGTAATGCCGGTCTGTGCACCCAGTATAGAAGTTGGTGGCTGACACCCCACCATCCCCCCCCCCATGCCTGTCCAGCCCCTTTAATTGCACTCACCTATTTTCACCCTACTCCCACACATCTCTCCTATTGCACCCAACACCCACAGTGCCCCCCCCACATATCTCCTACACATCACTCCTATTGCAGCCAATATCCACCCTACTCCCACACATCTCTCTTATTGCCCCCAATACCCACAGTACTCCACGCCACATCTCTCCCACACATCTCTCCTATTGCAGCCAATATCCACCCTACTCCTACACATCTCTCCTATTGCACCAAACACCCACAGTACTCCCCCCACATCTCTCCTATTGCACCCAATACCCACAGTACTCCCCCCACATCTCTCCACACTACTCCCACACACGTACCACCGCAAACCTCCCCTCTCATTTCCGCTACAGTTCTCCCATACACTTATCACCAACTCTTCTCCCATACACTGATCACCGACATTGCTCCCACACACTTACCACCGACATTGCTCCCACACACTTACCACCGACACCCACCCCCACCCCGCCCATTTCCGCAACAATGCTCCCATACACTTATTACCAACAGTTCTCCCATACACTTATCAGCTGAAGAGCTCCAACACACGTATACACCCATAGTGCCTCCACACACTTAAACACCACATCTCTCACATACACAGCTCACACATGCACTTAATGAATGACAATGTAAAACATAAATGTCAATCATTGGATGGGTCAACTCACCTGGTCCTCTTACTTTGCTCACCACTGATCCGTGGGCGATCATCTATCCCTATAATCTCTCACATTCAAATTTTCTTTGAACTCCACAGCAAAGCACTTTCGCTTCCATGGACCTGTACAATACTGTTTGTATCATGTATATAAACTTAACATGTTATATTTTGTTGTTTGTTATACTCCTTTCATATATGGTCTTGTTAATATGGTAGTGTTGTCAGTGTTTGTGTTTTTGGTCTGCGTTTTTGTGTTTGCTCAGCATTTGTGTGTTAGGTTAGTGTTTGTGTTGTTGGTTGTTTTGTGTATTTGGTCTCTAATTGTGTGTTTGGTTGGTAAGTGAGGGTTTGGTCAGTGTTTGCTGGGTGTTTGTGTGATTGGTCATTGTTTGGTCATTGTTTGTGTGATTGGTCAGTGTTTGTGTGATTGGTCATTGTTTGTGTGATGTCATTGTTTGGTCATTGTTTGTGTGATTGGTCAATGTTTGGTCATTGTTTGTGTAATTGGTCAGTGTTTGGTCATTGTTTGTGTGATTGGTCATTGCTTGTGTGATTGGTCATTGTTTGTGTGATGTCATTGTTTGTGTGATTGGTCATTGTTTGGTCATTGTTTGTGTGATTGGTCATTGTTTGTGTGATTGGTCAGTGTTTGTGTGATTGGTCATTGTTTGGTCATTGTTTGTGTGATAGGTCAGTATTTGTGTGATTGGTCATTGTTTGTGTGATTGGTCAGTGTTTGTGCGTTGTGGTGACAGACCCATTGTAGAAGCTAATTAGCCAAGTCACAGTGACCAAGACTCTGCATTGCCATGAAATAGCGAGAGAACTCAATACATTTGCCAGATCTTTGTTCTTTGAGCTCATATCAAACAACCGCCATACGCCTCAAACAACTATCTTATTCTTATGTTAAATATTCAGATCGTATCTCAATGTTTTTTTCATTTCACTTCTCAATGTTTTTTTATTTGATATCTTTCACTTCTCAATGTTTTTTTTTTTCATTTGATATCTTTCACTTCTCAATGGTTTTTTTTCATTTGATATCTTTCACTTCTAAATGGTTTTTTCCATTTGATATCTTTCACTTCTCAATGGGTTTTTTTCATTTGATATCTTTCACTTCTCAATGGGTTTTTTTCATTTGATATCTTTCACTTCTCAATGGGTTTTTTTCATTTGATATCTTTCACTTCTCAATGTTTTTTATTTTCATTTGATATCTTTCACTTCTCAATGGTTTTTTCCATTTGATATCTTTCACTTCTCAATGTTTTTGTTTTTTCCATTTGATATCTTTCACTTCTCCATGTTATTTCATTTGATATTTTACAGCTCAAATTGAAGTGATCCCTTGTAAGGTGTGTGGTGATAAATCATCAGGCGTTCATTATGGTGTCATTACATGTGAGGGATGTAAGGTGAGTCATTACACAGAGATATGTAAGGAGGGATAAGACATAGAGATGTGTAAGGGGAGACGTTAGATCAAAAGGTGTTGGTGAGTTAAATAACGTATCCGGAAATTTGATGGAAAGAAATTTCGTCGACGGTAAATTGATCGACGGAAATTTGGTCGAATATCTGTTTTCAGTTTTTACTTAAAAATTATGCTTTTAATTTCTTTTTAAACACATTATTGTGTTTTACTATATAGTAGTATGCGTTCAAAAAGAATTTTGACCAAAATTTGAACGTGTGAACTGAAAAAAAGATTTGACCAAATTTCCGTTCGATCAAATATCCGTCGATCAATTTACTGTCGACGAAATTTCTTTCGATCAAATTTCCGGTAACCGTTAAATAATATATGTATATGTGTACGGAAAGAAATTATATAGGAGAGGTATAAGTTGTTTATGCTTGTTGACTTAAAAAAAAGTTGTAAGAATTTTAAAACTTTACTGAATTTAGAATCTTTGCTTATTTTCTGGATGTTATGCTATGAATCAGTTGTTCAGTGTTGCAATCCATGCTAGGAGAATGTTATTGTGTTGTTTTTAAAAGTTATCAATGCAAATGTTGGTGATTTACTAGATAAATATTAATCTGCAAATTTGGTGCTAGTAGAACAGGGAAACAGAATCAAATTGAAATCAATAAATATATTATGGAAACCACACAATGAAATTGTATGCATTTAGGAAACCACACATTGAAACTTCATGCATTTAGGAAACTACACATTGAAACTTTATGCATTTAGGAAACCACACATTGGAACTTTATGGATTGTTGAAACCACACATTGAAACTTCATGCATTTAGGAAACCACACATTGAAACTTTATGCATTTAGGAAACCACACATTGGAACTTTATGGATTGTTGAAACCACACATTGAAACTTCATGCATTTAGGAAACCACACATTGAAACTTTATGCATTTAGGAAACCACACAATGAAACTTCATGCATTTTTGAAACCACACATTGAAACTTCATGCATTTTTGAAACCACACAAGAACCTTCATGCATTTTTTTCCTTCTCAAATGATCAGCAGATTTAACCCTACTTTACTTTCATTGCAGGGATTCTTCAGGAGAAGCCAATCAGGGCCTGTCAACTACCAGTGTCCCAGGAATAAAAACTGTGTGATAGACAGGGTCAACAGGAACAGATGTCAGTACTGTCGACTGCAGAAATGTCTGACATTAGGAATGTCCAGAGACGGTCAGTATTTTACAATTTAATTTGTAATTACGAATGCTAGATATTTGTTTCTTTATCGCTTTTATCTGGATCTGTTCCTCTTGATCTTGTATTTTCACAACTCCAGGGATTTGTTGTTTTTTTTTGTTTTTAAATTAATGATTAATATTTAGTCTTATTCAGGTCAAGGGGACTTGACATTTGATGTGATTAATGTGAAAGTAGTGTATGGGGGAAGGAAAAAAGGTGGGGGGGGGGGGGATGTTCGCACTACTCATGCACCCTTTGCCATTTCTTGTACATCCCCTGTAATTATTATTGTACGTCCCCAGCCGTTAATTTTGGCAGGTTGTCCAAGAAACAAAGGGAAAAGGTTGAAGACGAGGCAAACATGGTCAAGGCAAGTCGATTAAATGGGTACGTCTGGCCTGCAGGACGCTAGTGTTCAGGCATTTACTTTAAAAAAATATGCACTTTTTCTCAATGTGTGGTAACTAGTAATTTGTGAAGAAGTTTACTTTACAAATATATACTTTACCTCAGTGTGTTGTATAAAGTATTTTCAGCATGGAACACTAAACATATCAATAAGCCTGCCTAACATTGAATCCTGTGTGAGATGTAGTAGCAAAAATTTACATTTAAATTAGAGATAATGTAGATTGAATAAATTTACATGGGTCGTAATAGGCTTGAAAAATTACAAATTTTATACTGTGTAAAAGACTGATGATTTTGAAATTTTGTTGATTATGGGCTTCATTTGATTATTTTTTAAGTAGAGTAAATCGTGAGTATTGAAGGATATATCTTGGATATCACTGCAAATTTGTCACATATTTTTTTAACATAAAGCAGGAATGTTATTACAGCTTTATATTTTAGTGGTGTTATTTTTAATTAATTTAAATTATATTATTTTTCAAGCACCTTCCACTGTGCAAATACAGACCATGTGATACCAACTTGGATAACTATGTTGTGTCTACTTTCTCTTGAATTATATCTAATTTTCTGTGTTGTTATCTGCTGAAACCATAGGGTTGTCCGCCTTCTCTGTATTTTATCTAAATTCCTTATCAACAGGTCTATAATTCAAGGACAATTCAACAGTTACCAAACCAATGGCTACACCTTTCCACAACAGCAGATACAACAGCAACAACAGCAGCAGCCAGCCCAACAACAGCAGCAGCAGCAACAACAGCAGCCAACAGAATTTCTGAGCGAAGGTCAACTTTACTCCCCTAACTCAAATATCCAAGCGGCCCCTCATCCTGTCATCTTGACCAGATCGGTTGAGGTCAATCCAGGTAGGTCTCACAATCAGTGCCGTTCACTGTTGCACAATAATCATTTTATTCACTGCCTCATGAAGAGTCAATTGTTTGAAAAACGGCTTTTTTAAAAGAAAATATAGTATAATTTTGAACTTTCAATATTTATTACAATAGAAAAAAATTGTCTTGAATTTTAACGCAATTGAGCATTTTGACATTCACAGTAATGTGAAACCCAATTCCATTTCCTTATCACCCAAGGTTACCATTGTTAATTATATTTAGATTGGTAATAGCAATAATCCAGGTGTCAGAGAACTCTTTCAGCTGTTGTAATCTATTATGCCCCAAATATATTTGTTTACACCGATGTTAACCCTTGATTTGAAAGCAGGACAGTCATAAACTACTTTCAAAATAATTTATTGAATCTATTTTGTACAGAGAATGTAATTGTAAGTACATAAAGTATATCAAGAATAGGGGTCTAGCCCAAAACGATGTGCCATTGCGCTAACGGCAGAGCCAGGTGCATTGTTGCCAGAATAATAAAAAAAAAATTCTGTCCTGGCAAGAAACACTATTTTAAAAAATTTAATATCTACGGAACCCTCATTACAAACCAGATTTTAGGATTTTTTACCTATTTTGTGGTAATTACCCCTTTTCTTCATCACTTGGTTTCACCAATTAAGCTCTAGGTGCTGAAATAAATTGCAGCCCATTTTAAACAATTAATAAAAACTTCATTTTTTTTATTTATCGTGTTTTAATCAAGTTACTGACTCACTGGTTTGATCGATTCTTCCAGTGAACCTTGGTAAAGCAATCACGGAGGCACATTTAAGAACATGTCTGTACAGCAATGATCAAATCGACCAGTTGAAACACCAGCACTTACCACAGGAGCAGGTGGAAATGTACAAGAGATTAGTAAGTCCAAGAGTCCTGTCTGTCAAAGAGATTAATTGTTTAGTAAGTCAGAGAGTCCAGTCTGTCAAGCAACTGAAACTAGTACATGAGAATTCTCTGCAGATTTACACAAGTTACTTAATTTATTTTAAAGTTTTACTAGTAAATAACAAACAAAAAATGGGGCTAATGATAACAATAATTCTATTGTGTAAGAATGTAACCTTGTTTCCATATCATGAAACTTATGTAAATTTTCAATTTCCGACAGTCACATCGTCACTTGTGGATTGAAATAGCTGACAAGATTACGCTGGCCGTGCAGCAGATCATTGAGTTTGCCAAGATGATTCCTGGCTTTATGGAGCTGTCCCAGGATGATCAGATAATGTTACTTAAAGCAGGTGAATGTTGTTACAAATGTTACTCGAAGCAGGTGAATGTTGTTACAAATGTTACTTGTTACCGTTACTTAATTTAATGGAAGCAGATGTATGTTGCTACAAATGTTACTGGAAGCAGGTGGAAATTTTTTTTCCTACAAATGATGCAGAAAGGAGGGTGAAATTTGATTGTGGGTGAAGTGGGGGTGCCATGAAGTCTGTGCCATAAAATGTAACAACCCATTGTTTTTTGTCTGCTTCAGCTAGATTATTAGCTAAGTTGGAAATCTTTTCTGTCAGGGATCTAGACCAGCAGTTCCCAATCTTGTTTTTTCTCCCGTACCCCTTATTAGACTTTTCATTTATGAGTACCTCCGATGCCTTTGCCCTCACTCATCCCTTTAAAAAAAAGGTATTAAAATAAATTTTCAGTCTCCCTAAATTGAAGCAGATAAAGCTAATGAAATTTAATGCATTTATTTTCTATCTTACATGTTATTTCATTTTTTTTTTTTTTTTTTTTTTTTTTTTTTTACAAATAACATAAACTAGTTAAAAATAAAGATTGCAATATAATATTGGGCCATAAAACTGAGAAAAATCACTAAAAACTATCAATGCCAGACTGCAATACAACATTAGATTGGTCTCATTGTTTCATTGTGTTTGAAAAAATTTAAGGATAAAAGTTGTTAATCTATTGCTAAAATTTTTTTTTTTTTTTTTTTTTTTTTTTTTTACAAATAACATAAACTAGTTAAAAATAAAGATTGCAATATAATATTGGGCCATAAAACTGGGAAAAGTCACTAAAAACTATCAATGCCAGACTGCAATACAACATTAGATTGGTCTCATTGTTTCATTGTGTTTGAAAAAATTTAAGGATAAAAGTTGTTAATCTATTGCTAAAATTTAAAATAAACCTGCTCGTAAATTAACAGGTGTGAAAAATAAACTTTTTTTGCCTTTTTCTGCCATCATCAAAATATTTTTTTTGCGTAACCTAAGGGGTAGATGTACCACAGGTTGGAAACCGCTGATCTAGATAATTTAGTTTCTCCATTATCTCCCCCATACAAACCAGTATAGTTCCATACAAAGTTGCAGTACCGGTATAGAAAGTGTAGGAAAGGAAACAGTTCATTTTTTTTAAATTGTTGAAAAATATTTGTTCTATATTACCTATGTAAACATCAGGCCTTGAATTTTGAATTGTTATCTTGAAATCAACATCTGATTTTTCTTGATGCTACAGGTAGTTTTGAGCTAGCCCTCATGCAGCTCTGCCGGGTCTTCGATGCAGACACAAACCGAGTTGTATTTGGAAATGCGTTTTTACCCCTGGAGGCTTTTGCCACGCTCTGTAAGTCTTGGATGACAGGTTTAACCCCATTTGCCCAGTAACGTTAAAATAGTGATCTTATAGTGAATAAAAGTTGAATTCATGCTAAATAGTTACTCTTTAGGCCATGATCAATTTCTTGCTAGCTGATTTTTCTCTCAAGTTTTACCACCACCACCCTTCCAATGTATTATAAAGGTAAATGAAACTAAATGTCACTCTGGGTTCTGTGCCACATATTTGAGAAACGCTGACTCCTCAGTGATGACTGTTGATTTTTTAAACTTTGTTTCAGCTGATGAGGAGTTCCACCTTATGACGGCCATCTTTGACTTTGTCAAGCAGATCCAGCTGCTACACATCACAGAGAGTGAGATGGCCATGCTTAGTGCTCTGATCTTGATCAGCTCGGGTGAGGATACTTGCTGGCATTCTGGTTCTTTTGCTTCTTAAAAAAAATAACAAGAAAACACCAGAAATGTTCCTTGAAAAGTGATGCTAAGTGAATTATTTCTGTTGCTAATTTTTTTGCTGTGGGGTAGCAAGCAGACTGAAACAGTTACCTACAAATTTTATGATTTTAATGAAATTTCATTTTTAATTGGTTTCTTAGTAGAGTTTAAATAATTTTATAATGTTGCATAAATTTTCAATGAGTTTTCTGTTACTGGATTTTTATGCATTCTGGTCTTGCGTTCCTTTTATTCTATGAAATGGAGTCATGAATTTAAAAAAAAAAAAAAAAAGGTTTGGCAACCAGTGTTACAGATAGATTACTTCTCAAGTTAACTCTTGATATGCATAATTAATAAACAAGTTAAAAACTGCAATGTAACTCTTCACCTTTCACAGATCGGCCAGGAGTGAAAGAAGTTAGTGAGATACAACAGCTTCACGATCGGATCCTGACAGCTCTCAAACTAGAGATGGGTGTCAACCACGCTGGGGAGGAAGACATTTTGAAACGGTTTGCTGAACAAGCTGGGGTCCTGAGATCTCTTAGTGCCCGACACATTCGGGTTCTTAATGCCTTCAAGGAAGAGGCTCCGGATATTGAATTCCCCGCCCTGCACAAAGAGCTCTTCTCTATAGAAACTGAGGCAGTCATGTCCAACATGTAAGGGCGAACACCAGGAATGAATCTTTCATCACAGGCACGCTGCTCATACCACAGTAAGATTGTCCAATCATGTTACAACAAACACACGTTGGCAGCTGTTTATTCTTCTTACTAATTAGGCTTTGCCTGGCCATTCACTGGAATCTGCTGTAACAAGTGTTGAGAGACAACACATTGATACTTGTTGGCCGAGCTCTGCAGCTGAGAAAGGAATTTTTAGATGCTCTTTCCAATGAATCCAGGGAATATGAGGTGTTTCTTCTCGAAGCAGTTCTGTAATAAATGCTCCTTTTTACTCAGTAATACATGGTGTTCTTGTGGACTCAAGAGACTATGTTGTGTTACCGAAAGGCTGTTTAAGGTGGGTATCATTCACTCACAGCATGCAGCACAATGCTCTAAACTAATGTTACGTTTGACTTGAAGTGAAGTGGCCGTGATAAGCATGTCTGAAACTAAAAGCCACCTGAAGTTATCCGGATCTCAAAACAGTTGATGTTGACCCGGGGAAGGTAGCACTTGGTTTTAACGTGTGACACAGTTTTTGCTTCTGTCTGTGAGACAAGTATAGGATCCAAGTTTGTGAAATATGATGCAACTTATTGTGTGAAGAGTGACGTTGGAAAAAACGATTAACACCAACACTCAGTCTGGTCGTTTGTCTCGTTTAAATTGTAAACTGGCTTTTAATGCTACCAAAAAAGCAAATATCTCATCTCTTAGGGCCCTATATCATATTTTTGTTAGGGAAATTGTGTGAAACTATTGAGAAGTGCTAGTGTCTCGCTACTTAATTAAGTATCATTACCATTCTGAAGGGAACTACATAGTGCTGGTTGTTTTGTTTTTTTTCTCTTGTGTTACGAATTTCGATTTGAAAAATGCACTCTTATTTTTTTTTGTTTCCCCCATAGATATAAATTAAATAACCTAACTGCTTGGGATCTAATTTTTAAAATGTAAATTTTATTGTTTATTCCAGCATGGTTTTATATTTTGATAGTGAACTCATAGCCTGTCATTTGACCTTCTGTAAATCTGAATGCATTAATAGTAAACAATACACTTCTTTGTTTCAACATTAAATTGATGGGCACTTTCCAAAACTATTATTAAGAAAAGACTAATGGAGAAAATGATGGTGCAATCTGATATGTAATTAGTTTATCATTCTACTTCCCCCACTTTTTTTTATGTTGATTTGTAACCTTGATATCAAAATCTTGCAATACACTTATTATTATTCAGCAATTCACCCGTGGTGGCATTGCAACTTTTAAAATTGCTGCTTAAAGAGTAAATAAATATATTAACCCAAAAGAAAAAAAATTCAAATCGATAGAAACAATAATAAAATGGTGGTCATTTATTTTTAGCATTTCACTGAATTGGCGCCCTTAAAAAAACACTCTTTTAATCCAATTTATAAAATATCTGTGCTTGGATTCTATAGTATGTCTGTCCTTGGCTGTATGGTAAAACAATGTTTTAGTTTACACATGTCTTAAATGGTGTCTGTTTCAAGTTCAATGCTACATCATACCGATTTGTCCTGGCCATTGTTTCTCTCATTCAAAATACAAAACATGGAGCAGCATCCTGAAATTCAACAGCTTCAATCACATTTACTTGGGTATTCAATTCATTTTAACATCTGTTCACATTCAAATGTATAAACTTTTAAAACATGTTAATATGTTCGTATTATGAGATGACAATGACACTGACTGAGCTGCATGGTTGCTTGTGAAAAGAAATGATTCCTCTGTGGTGAGTCACCCAAGGAATGCATATTGCACAGCTTAAAATCTCATATTGTCTTCTCTAACACAAATTGAATAAAGAGATATCCCTCACTGTGTTTGTTCTCTTAAAGAACTGTACAACTTATGTCAAGGCATGAATACCAACAAAAGTTTTTTGGGGGCAGGGTGGTAATAATTCGGCATCATAGAAATTTTCAAATGGCTTGATAATTTGGAGGTAAAATTTAGCATCTAATGATTCTCATTGTTTTTTATTTGATACTGTTAGTTTTTTGGGTTTTTTTTTCAAGTTGTAATTTTTTTATTTACTTTTTAAAAAAACAGGAAGTTTAATTAATTGGCTCAATAAGCAAACAGTATTTGTGGAAGATTGGCAATATGAGTTTTTATTTCATGTGATCTTTGATTTTAAACTAGTTATAAAAAAATTGCCTTTATTTTAGTCTTGGGGGGGGGGGGGGGGTCCAAAT
>CAXITT010000133.1:477760-539800 GCA_964033795.1 Lymnaea stagnalis | reverse complement strand
GGGTGTAAGAAAAAAACCCCCCCCCCCCCCCCCACCCCCAAAAATCAGGTTGATTTGCATTTTTATTAGCATTTTTAATTTTAGGGATTCTGGGAAAGATTTTAAATCAAAAGGGGTGCGGTGCTGGTTTTATGCCAGTTGATAGGATCCTGTTGATGAAACCCCTTTTTGCGGAATGAGGAGGAAAATGAGGAATTGGTCTTTTATTAACAGTAAATTCCACACGAAGTAATGTTGATCTCACGTTTCTAACTCTTTCACATGGCTATCTACAATGATGGCATGTTTTCTATATATAAATATATGATTTATGTATGTATGATTTATTTTACGGTTATGATCTGCTTACGGTAAGCAACCCCTATTCATAGTCATTATAACGGTACTTCCCTGATCAGTTTCACCTAAGAAGTGTCTGATTTTTTAAGTTGGTTGTACTGTTGCATTACCAAGCTGAATGCTAAAACCTAAGCAATGTCTGATTGATAGATTTATCGGACGGTCGAAGTACTAAACTAGATGCTAAATCTCAGGCCATGATTTTCTACTATTTGACTGGACTCTTTGTCGGATTAATCCAATGTTGCCTTGATATTGATCTGTATCCTGACACCACTAGGTCCATTTCTTACTGGGATGGTCCTGATCAGCTAATCCTCGTGCTATTCCTGATAGGATTATCCTTAATCTGCTAGGATCAGCTACTTAAAAGGCTTCATTCAATTACTGCATTTTATTTTTTTATTATTAAAAAAAAGGCCAGTGCTCACCACTTACCAATTGCCTGTGTTTAAATGAATGCTGCGCTGTTTAAATGCATGCTGAATGATACTCTGTTAAATGTACTCAATGGTTTTTTTTTTGGTTTTTGGGGGGGGGGGGGGGGGGTTTTGTGGGGGTTTTTTTTGTTTTTTTTTTTGGTTTTTTGTATTTTTTAAAATTTAAACTTCATTTTTTTTTTTTTTAATAATTTTATTTTATGTTACTAAACATACCACCAACATCAGCCAATGAAAGTTATGGTCCTGGTTCAAATCTTCAAGAAAACTGACTCTATTGACCATGTTTATTATTGGACTGCAATAAATGTTATTTATCTACACATCTTAGTATTAACTTGTTTATGGGTATACACAGTTTTGGTTATGAATATTTCTGTTTTTTTTATCACTTCTGTTTTTACGTAAAACAATTGTACTGACAAGCTCATAGATGATAGCAATAGCATCAACATTCTATGTGCAGCTGGCCACTCCAGTATAACCAGATGGTTGCACAAACCTTCAGGACTCAACATTTGATTGCATTGATATTTTTTGTGTCTTATTTTTCCTTTAGATTTGAATCATTCCTTTTTCTGAAGACATTTCTTGAATGTGGCAATTCACATTTCATGTTCAACTAAAACTTAGCATCAGACCATTGATGTGTAAATACTGGCTCACCTGCCATGTCTTGAATGTATGAGGTTCTCAAAAACATCTAATGAATTGAATCCCTTTTAAAAAAAATGAATTTCTTGCCAGATTTAAAGATTTTGCAACTTTTGATTTAAAAGTTTTTTATTATTAACTCTCATGTGTTGACACTTAAATTAATTATACTTAAAATAATTATTTTAACAGCATGAAACCAAATTGGCTGAAAGCTGTGTTGTGGTCATGTTTAAGGGAAAATTTTCTTAGTTAGCAGACTATCAACCATTTAACCCCGCTCTCGGGCAAAACAAGGTTGAATGTGTGTCTTTATAAGACAATGGGGTAGGACATTAATTTACAAGCGCTAGAAAAGACTCAACCTAAGCAGTATTCCTGCTGAAAACCCATCTCCAGTTGTTAAATAGGAAAATGGCTTATGCTAAATTACAAATGTCAAGAAAAATTTCATTTGCTTGTGTCCATTAGAAACCACTTTCTAGAAATGAAGTTTGTAGTATAATATGGAAGCCTTATGTTCTTAGCATGGGGAGAGTCATAGATAAATTGCTTCAACAGGTTAAATGATAGGTTGTACTTGCATTGTTGGGGTTTGGCGTCTTTGAGGAAATAGTTCTGTCATAGACAAATTAGTTAGTTTCACTGCATAGTCATTTATGTTGGCATATTAAATTTTTATGTATTTTTTAAGTCTGAGAATTGTAGATTTCTTTCCACGGTGGTCTTTTCTCACCAGTGAACCTGACTAGAAATGGCAAATAGGAGAGAAAAACTGTAAAAGTTGAAAGGGAGATATAATTTTGAATCACATCTGCACAATTTTATTATTTTACATTTCTTCCCCCCCCCCCCTTTTTTTTTTTTGACATCTTTTTTTTTTTTTTTGTTTTATTTTTTTTTTTATTTTTATTTTTTTATTTTTATTATTTTATATTTTTTCCCCCCCCCCCCCTTTTTTTTTTATGAACTCATTTTTGTTTATTCTGTATGAATCTTCTTTCAATATTCAATTGTTAATATTTCTCATGAGGTCAATTTTTATTACCGAAGTGGGTGCTTCTCAAAGTGAATAATATCTTGGTTGTTAAATGTTAAATAAATGTAAGAATGTATTGTAAGAGATGGGTGAACATCTTACAAGAAGATGATGTAAGTGTTAGAACATATTGTCTGAAAACGTCTTACAATGAGATCAATGATAGTACCAAACCTTACAATGGAATAAATGTATTGTATGATCTGGGTGTAGCCAAGTTGCCATATATTGTTATTATAATAATGATAAAACCATGTACATTTCATTTGGTATGATGATGGCTGCTTTACATTTGCCTGTGAATTACTTATATTTTTCAAATGATATTCAGAAAGGTTCAGTAATTACCGTGTTAAATGCTTGAGTTCTTTCCCCTTGAATAATCCCAACAGTGTTATGAGAATGCTGCAGCTCTGATGAATTGATTAATTAACCTTCGGCATTATTGTTTTAAATTTGTTTTTATGATAAGGAAAAACAATTGATATTGGAACTGTACATTTTGTCATGTGTGTTTCAATTAGTGTATACAGATTTTAATTCATATATCTCACTTATTGTATTGAAGCTTTTGCTTGGAAGCTCAGTTAACTTCATTTAATTTTTTTATACAAGAGCTGATGTTATAGATTTTGTTGAACTAGGGATTGGTAAGCTGCCTTCTTCAACGTTAATAAGATTATTCTTTTTGATTAATTGCTTTTTGCTGTATTAAACAGGAAATATTGTCAGATAAACCAGCTTGCTTTAATTAATAAGATCATTAACATCCTAGCATTATCAGTACCACAATTTGATATAGGGTAAAACCTGAAAATAATGAGTCTTGAAATAGTGCTTTTTTCCTGGCATATGAGGTCACCCCGGCATGTAACAATAATTCAATGTTGGCTGAACCTAAAAACAGCACCATCCCTGCAAAAAGCAACACCACAACATAGAGGATAAAACATATATATATATATAATATATATTTATATGTAATTTTCTTTGTTAATATGTATAATGTATCATTGGTGCCAACAAAGATGAATTTACGTTTGAAGCTGGGTGGCCACAGGTTTGTGGGTTTGTTGGACTTCAGAGCAAGGCACAGCCAACTGGCTTGCTACTGTACTAATGCCATAATAACTATTACAACTAGGGTGTGAATAATGTTGCTTCTGTAACAGTACCAGTATGTGTACAGAATTTGATCAAGGAAAGTGTACATGTATTTCTACCGTGTATATATATAAATATCTATTGCCCTCTCACTAGCATAACCTTATACTACAGACTAATGAGCCTATCTCTGCTAGTGTACACAACTATTTACCAATGTTGCTCATCTTGTTATCAACCTCTTTTGTTTCAGTGTCTTGTTAAATGCTATTTAAGGCTGTAAATCACATCCCATTGGACTGTGACCCTTTGATGATATGGAATTATACAAACAGTTTCTTATTGTGGTGGGGTATTACCTGAAAATTTTGGGGGCTGGTGTATAGGCTTCAAGGATTGGAAGGGGGGGGGGGGGGGGGTGACAAAGAAAAATATAATTATCAAGAGTTTCATAAACTACAAACAGAATGAGGTCCTAGGCATTAGTAAACAATTTCAAGGGAACAGTGCTATAAATAGGTTTCAGAACCACTGCTCTAATATATAAATCATATATAAAAGGAAGGGATGAAATCACCTATTCATTATACGGGGTACTTCCATTTTCAATTATATTCAATTGCCAAGTGAAAGTCGGTGATCTATTTACTTTTTCCAAAAATCAAAACATGAAATTTTTAACAAAACTCCTAAGACATTGAGAGAGTTGCTTGAGATTGTGTGATGTGTGTCCGAGTCCTAGAACAGCGGAATTGATGGTGTGCAGCATATCCATGTTTGTACAGTATTCGTAGTTGTAGTTAAACACAGAGAACTCTTGTTGTCACAATAAAACATTACAAATTTAATGCTATTTTTATTATTATTATTATCACTATTACTACTACCAACTCAGGGTCGGTCCTCCGATGTAAGGGAGACAATATAAATATATATTTGTTCCTGCCTTGTTATATTTCATCATGTATAGGCAGTTATATTTTCCTCACCTTATTTTCATCCTCATCATTGAGTTTATTTCCAGACGCCACTCTTAACCTTTAAACCCCTCCCATTATGTCTCTGAATTTCATCCTATTCAATTTTTTAGAATTATTATTATAGTTATACTCAATAACACAGTTGAATATCGCTTGTCTTCATCAATCATATGATGTGTTCATAAGTCATGATTTTTTTCCTTAATTAAAAATATTGTAGTTATTCTTTTCCTCTCTGTCATCATAGCTGGGTGCCACGCCACCACCATCCCCCCCCCCCTCTCTCTTTTTTCCTACTGTCAGTCTATACCTGTCCGCCTTTTTTCTCTCTCCCTTCATCTCTCTCTATTTCTTCCCTCCTATCTTTTCTTCCCCACATAAGAAAAGGTTGTTGTTTTTTTTTTCTGTTTTTTTTTTTTTTTTTTTTTAATTATCAAATCCTCATGAATGTATATCTTTCCAACGAACCAATTTTTATTTGAAAAAAAAAAAAGAATATAACTCACAACATGCAATTTAATTCATCTACATTTTAATATGCGAAATTTGAACTGAAATTGCTTTGTGCTTTCTTTATATTGTCAAATGAACACAATATTTTACTAGTAAAGTTCATATTTTTAAAAAAAAAAAAATTTCAACTTCAACTAGTTGATAATTAATGAGGTGGCAAGACTTAGACTTTGCCCTTACTGAATGTTTCTCACTTGTGGCTTTTTTTATAGCCAGAAATAGACACTAAGGGTACTAGATCTAGCTATATTTGAAGTCTTACATTCATAGTTTTCACACAGACATTGAAACTATGTGAACCTACTTTTTTTTTTTTATAGGGAAAGGAGAAAATGAATGTTGAAATTTTTCATGTATATGGTCTTAAAATGCTTTTGACATAATAAATTAGGAAACATTAATTGCTTTGTTCTCAAGTCTGATTTATTTCATGTTTGTTTTGTGAATCCCCTTTGTGTGGTCTGGTGGGAATTAATTTATGGGCTGGTTTGTTTGTTTTTGTGTGGATTCAGTTGTGGGTTCTTGTGGATTTTTTGTAAGCTGGTGTGTTTTTGTAATGTTGTTTAGTGTTGGCTAGCTGTTTCTTGTGGATTGTGTTGTTTGTGAGAGCTGATGTTTTGTGAGGGCTGGCCCGTTCTTGCTGATTTTTTTAAATGTGTGGGTTGGTGGATAGGTGAGTTAATGAAAGTGAGAGAGTTGGCAAGATTATGGCATGGGCGCCCGCAGGGGGGGTGGGGGGCACTTGCCCCTCCCCCGATTGATTGGATCAAAAAAATTTAAACAAAAATAGACACAAAATTAATTAAAGCAAAGAGAAAATAAAGAGAAAGTAACTAAGCTGATGTCCGTTCGTATACCATACAAATACGCTACAGTAAATTAAAACTATATTAAAACATTACTAAAAAAAATTTGCCCCCCCCCCTGGAAAGTTAATCGATTTTNATCAAGTGGCACTGCTCCCCCCCCTCCCCCCGAAAAAAATCTGAAGTGCCCCACCCGGGGGAAAATTTCTGAAATAATCACTGGTCAGGACCAGCAGGTCTTTCAGCACTTCTGATCAGGGCCGTGGTACTGAAAACAAACGCTGCACCCAGGGCAATTCCTGAATTTAGGAGCCCTCTTTCCAAAAAAAATTAATACATATATGTGTCATGAACAAAAATAATATTTCCTATGCCTCTGCGCACACCCCCCCCCCTTTTTTTTTTCTAGCGTTGCCAGGTACCTTTTCCAAAAATATGCCTAGGCCAATGCATGGATTGTGCATGATTCATAATGCACCATCCCCTCTAAAACCGGACAACCCGACAACCCTCTCACCCCACACAAAATACGGAAATACTGGATTCATTCATTTATGCTTACTAATCTTTATAATTAGTAAGCTGTGACAGAATCATGTATACATAATCTCTAGTGTCGTGTACATTAGTATTAGTCATGCTTTGTGACATTGGTATATATATAAGAATGAGCTTGGGTGACATAAAGCCAAAGGGGAGATACTATTTAAGTACGTTCGGATTCCTAAAAACAATCATAGTTATTTTCTATTATTTTACGGAAATTGAATGAATTTGAATGTGCAAAAAATATTTTACATCCGCTTTTATTTTAGTAAAAGTTTAAGTATTATTGTTATATATTACAAATACATTTAAGTATAAACTAAGGAAATATTTTAAGAATTTTATATGTGTTTAAAAGTTATGAACAAATAAAAATTATTAAAAAATCATGATCAAAGAATTACACCGTAATCACATTTATCGGGTAAATCCAAACATTAGTCGTTTTAGTGCGTCTTTTAGTGCGTTGTTAATATTGCGAAATAAAATTTTTAATTAATTTGTTCTAAATAATCACGCAAATGATGTTATAGTGCGAATAGCCTATTTCACCAAAACTCTTAGGTTTCTTTAAATTTAATAACCATGCGTGACAAAACTGATAATGTATTTTCCCTTCTGAAAAGTAAAATTAAAAAATACAATTGATTGCTTTTTTAAATTGTGAATAAAAACACACACACATTTCTGCTGTGTATATTTTAACATTTAAAAAGTTTCGCCTTTTTTAAATTCCAAAAATATGCCTTTATTAAAATTATAGCGTAATAAAAACTAACCTTTAAATATAATTCTAATAAGAAAATGCGGTGTAAGTCAAATAGTGCAGCGCAACTCCGTAGCCAAATAGCATTGACTAATCCACTTATAACTAAAACAAAAAAGAACGAGCCATATGAAGTGCAAATTATTTTAGTTTGGGTATGGAAGGGACTACGATTCGGGGGAAGATTTCTCTAAATTTATTTAAATCTAGGTGGGGGAAGGGGGGGGGGGTTCTTATCCCCATGCAGCACAATATACGTCTCAAAATAAAGGAATAAATTTGATAAATAATTAATATTCTTGGGTACATACATGTCGGAGGTAGAAAATAAGATGTGTACATTTTTACGTTGATGACAATATAGTTAACTCCTATCGTATTACATTAGTGAAAAAGTGAGGTTACATTTTCTTGTTAAAAATATGTGAATGTTCATTTTGCCCAAGTCAGCACAAGATACGTCTCAAAATAAAGGAATGATTTTTATAAAGATCTACTTTTCTTGGATAAATACATGTCGGAGGTAGGAAATAAGATGTGTACATTTTTTCCGTGGTTGACAACATAGTTAACTACTATGGAATTACATATGTGAAAAAAGAGATGTTACATACTTTTTTTACAAATATACATATGTTTAGCAATTAAGAAAATCAATGGCGTTAGCAAATCTTGTGTACATTTATATAAGTATACCCATGAATATCAAAACCCAATCATTTTACACACTTGAAAAAATAATTTTGAAAAATAGAGATGGGTTAATATTTACTTTAAAAACTTATAATATATTTTTATTTTGCAAAAAGTAAAGAGATGTTTATTTTATGAGATTAACCATTTAAATTTTAAAAAATTTTAAAAACACTCACATTTGTTATAGACGTCAAAAATGGTTATGTGATTCTTCTTTAGATAAACGAATTGTTTAATGTGTTAAATGTGTTTAAATTTTTGCTGAAGATATCAATATATATCTAATTCCCATAATATAAATTTATTTTTTTATCATATATAGAGTTTTTGGTGTAAATATAATGGACATTTTTTAAAACAATTTTTAGAGAAAAAAAAGTTGTAATACAAGGGCACGAAAAGGGGTAAATCAAAAGTATTTCTCTAACGTAGTAATTGTCCCTCAATTAACTTCTTTGGTGACAAAAGTAATATAATTAATGATAATTTAGACTGTGTAATTTAAGGTCGTGTTTAGAGGGGGGGGGGAGTAGTTTAGTAGCATGAAAGGGAGTAGAGTAGGCGTATAATATATAGCAAATAAATGCTTCTAAAATTTTAATTACGTTTGAAACGTAAATATCATTACATTTTAAACATCACATTTGTGATGAGTTTTTGTAATAACAGTTAGAAATTATCGCATAAGATCTACCATTATTAACCCGATAATATCGGGTCATTTATTCTAGTTTAATATGAAAAAAACTTTTAGTTTACTTTAAAATCAAATTTAATGCGATAATTGAGGTCACCGTGATTTTTATTTATTTTTTTATTGTTTTAGAATTGAATTTTAAGAATTAAATATAGTTGATTTGTATATATTTTCTTCACTATTCTAATTTTTAAAAAAAAAATATTTTTTCGTGTTTATTTTAATGTTACAACATTTTTTTAACCAAAAACTACTAATAGCGATACATCAAGCTCGTTTGATATTACCTCTATTTATAATCACTTCCGCCTTGATTAGATCATTGATTACGATTACCAAAACAAACCTAACACTGACAGCCTGGATGTAAAGTTTTCCGTGAGTAATATCAGTTTTTTTAAGCATCTGATGTCAAATAAACTTTTAACTGCAGAATTATCTCTAAATTATGTTATTTGAGGAATTCCTTGAGATACTTATAATATAAATATAAACTAATAAAAGTTATAAGAATAAGAAGATTGACGGTGACGGCAAGTAGTTTTGAACTAGTTTTGATTTTTTGAAGTAACAAAAAAAAATTAAAAAGTAAAAAAGGTAGACGTGGTTTAGTACTTGATAATAGTAACTTATACTTAGGGAATAGTTCACTTGAGTAGTCTTTAGTTGGTAGTACTTAGAAGTAGACATTATCGTGGTATTAGTCTTAGTTATTTTATGTAGATAGTAAATAGGCCGGCCTACTTGAAACTTATTTATTAAACCTATACTTATACTTATAGGACTTGATTAATATTACAGTTACAGTTAAAAAGTTTAAGACTTTTCAGTTTCAGTCTTAAGTTTTTTTTCAGTTATGGAGGGAGTAAGACCAGTGAAACATCTGTATGTGAGATGAGACTGAGATACTTTATTTTTATTTAGCCTAGGTGTAGGCCCTAGAACTTAACTAGAAGTTAGAAGGGCCTCTAACTCTAATGTTTCAGATGTTAGGATTAGCCCTATGGCATTACTTTATAATTTATATCATAGGAATCAGAAACTCAGTAGACCGAGTAGGAAAACCCAATGGGACTAAATTATTAATTTAGTGGTATCTTGTCTACAATTTACTGATTTAGTCACTTAAACTTAAGTAAGGTAAACATTGTCAGCCACTGAGACTGAGTCACAAGTACAAGCATTTCATTTATAATTATACTTTATATTTTAATTTAAATCATTAGGCCAGGCTGGTACTAACTTAGTAACCACTATATTAAATACCGAGCCTACTATCCATTTAAAGGGTCTAATTATTAGATGAGATAAAAGCTGGAAATATTTATTACTAAATAACTAACTACTAATACTTAAGAGAATACTAACAGTGGCAGAGAAGTCTTCACTTCACGCTTTTACATTTGACATTTCTGTGTCACAATTTACACATTTTTAACAGACAGCACATTTTTCTGCCTTTGCTGGACAAATTCAACAAATAACCTGAATAGAATGAAAAAACAGCATACAGCTGTGTTCATAAATTTTTCAGAAAATAAATACTTTCTTTTGACCAGGTTGTTCACTTTAGGGAGCCATTAACTTAATGCATTAACTTAGCGGTACCCAAACATTTGCTTAATCTAGGTTTTCCTCTGTCACAAGTACTCTGCCAAATAGCAAACATTTATTTTTAATGAAAAGTTTAATTTTTTTTAAAGTTATAAAAATGAACACATACAAACAAAATGTAATGGAACAAATCGAACAAATTTTCCACCTTGATTTTTTAAAAAAAAAATCAGCTTTAAACAAAGAAGAGGTATTGAAAAGCTCAGATCTTTACCACTCCGAAGAAGATTTTTCATCCTCACTATTTAAATAATTTCACTTAACTTATTTTAAACAATAATATTTAGCTGATAAAGTCTTTTTAACTCCAAGTATCAAGTAAGTTTGACAAAATAGTAAAAGAATCGATTCAGTAACCTGTTTGTTGAAAGTCATATAGTAACCATTTGCAGAGTTTATGCAAACAATTATTAGTCTGTGAGTGACTAATCTGATTACATTGAATTTGAAAATGGAAATAAAATCTTGACCCACTGTTTCTTTAAATAGAATCAACATACCTGGAGAAAATTATAAAAAAAATTCTCCAATGACCCAATCATAAGCCGACCACCCCATTTTTTCCTCTGAAATATTTTTTTTTTTAAATTTCAGCAAGAGTGAGTCTTTACCATGCACTCTCTTTCTTTATTCTTTTAACCATTGTAAATGGGATCAGTATTTTTCTCATAATTGAAGTCTAAACATAGATTTTTCATATTGAATGGGTTTATTTTATAAGTTAAACTGGCTGCATACAAGATTTTTATCTGAGGAGTTTAAGCTGACCTGAATGTTGTAAAATACCATCAAATCACGCATCCTTTTCAGAAAATGATAGACTATAGTGCCATGAAATTAAAGCTTGTGAATTATTTGAACACTTCTTTAGAATACCTAATAGTTTGCCATTATGATGGAGCATTGGATGAAATACAACATTCATAATGATGTATGATGTTTTCTTCATTGTAGTAAATCAGTAAAAAGTCAAAGAGACTTAAAGAAAACTCTACTAGTTAATTAGAATCAACTAATGCCATGGATTATTCAAGATACCAAATATTTCATAGATGTTGTATTGGGCGAGGCCACTAGATATTGAAAGATTCTGAGTGGCTGTGTGCTGATCTTTTTGGCAGTCACTTCAGCAAACAAACAAAACTGTTTAAAGACTTCTGCAAGTGACAAGTAACCTTCACCTTAAACTTGCAATACTGTAAGGATGGGAGCATATTTGGCTTCATGTCTTGCGTTGGTCAATGGATTAGCCCAGGGCATCTCAAATTATGTCATCTTGCTGCACATTCAATCATTCAGTAATTTTTCATTTGTTTAAGAATACAGTGGAGTTTTTTTTAATAATGGAAAGAAAAAGAAATGACATTCCTCTTCATTCATCTTGAGTGTTCTGATAAATTTGGTACTTTGAGATAAAGAAGGCTCCATGCAATCCAGTTTATTTCACACTAGGGATGAAATGTTTGTCATTGCTTTTGAATCACTGGTTTTGTTGATTCTCGGCCCAATTATATGTAAATAGCTTGCTATGAATAGCATTACACTATTCTTGATATTGGATGATGATGTAGTTTTCGTCCTTTACAGACATTATCCATATTAAACAATGGATATATTTAAAGACATTTTGTTTTCTTTCTTTTATATTGAAAATAGTTAAAGGATGCCTCAAATTTTCCTTCTGTTTTTATATATATATATATATGTGTGTTTACATTTGTATGTGAGTGTGTGTGTGTGTGTATGTATATATATATGTAAACACATATATATGTATGTATATGTGTATATATATATGTGTATAATATATATATGTACGTATATGTGTATATATATGTGTGTGTATATATATGTATGTATGTATATGTGCGTATATATATGTGTATGTATATGTGTATATATATATATGTAAATAAATATATATATGTATATTTATATATATAAATGCCAATGAACTTGTTAATCTGTTTCAGCTAACCATAGACATTGTTCAACTTAGTCTTAATGAAACCTACATTTTTTTTTCTTTTTGCATTCTGTCTTTGGTGATTAAAGCTTTTTACCTACAGTAGTTATGTTTTTCTTCTGCCTGAGAAAATCTGGGCTGATGAGTCCACCCCACACTACTACCAGTCTTGTAGCTGTGGACGACCCTGAAAGAATTGGAACCTGCTACACCTTAGTCAAAATTTAGACTTGTCACCAATGCACCACATGGGCCATTTCATTCCCTTTTATAAAGGTTATGCTTAAGGAAATGAGTGGTAGTCTTCTGATCCTTAAAATGTGTCAATTCTTTTATCATCCAGGTCAGAGTGCTTTTAAAGTTCAAAGAGTCATGCATTAACTGCAAGCAGAAGACGCTTGACTGGATAAATAGAGCAAACATTTAAAGAAAGAAGGGTTGTCTATAACTGCAATGCAACAAGAATTTCTGACTTGAATCATCAAAGATCAAAGTATTCTCTTGCTGCAAGATCAGTTCCTTTAGAAAGAAAGTGTTGTGAGGAATAATCCTACTGGTGCACATGACAATGGGGTCCACAGGAACAGACGATCAGTACGACTATATCTGGAAAGGTACTTGATGCTTGGATTTTTATTGGCCATTACTTGTCGTATTATTTCGTGTTAAGGTTAATAAAAATCAAATTTTCAACCGAAGTATCAGTCATATTGTCAGGTCTCCTTGCTCAAAAGAAGATGAAGTCAGTTAAGCAGTTAAGAAACCATAAAATAATTATTTAAACTGTGAATGGTTGCACATCAAATGATTTTTATGTGACTCTTTCATTATTCTATTTTATGATTTATTCATATATTTTTTTAGTTGTGCTTGTTGGTGACTCTGGTGTTGGCAAAACAAATCTACTGTCTCGATTCACCAAGAATGAATTTAACAGTGAAAGTAAAAGTACAATTGGAGTTGAATTTGCCACAAGGTTGGTACATTTTATTGACTTATAAGTTGGAGGTTGCAAGGAAAACTTGATTTATTTTTTCAATCAGGAGGACTGATAAATTCATAGAGAGGTTGATTTAGCATGCATGTAACTATTTAATGTTTAAGATTTTTTTTTCTTTTCGTTTGCATTCCAATTCTTGGGTCTTCCTAACATTTTAATGATATGATAAACAAATTCTTTAGTTTTAGATCAAGGTGGTTCAGTACACACAACTTGAGGAATTTGGGGGATGGCCTGGAGGGAGAGTCAGTTTGTTTATCTCACATGTGGGGTGGCCTGGAGGGAGGATCAGCTTGTTTATCTCACATGTGGGGTGGCCTGGAGGGAGGATCAGCTTGTTTATCTCACATGTGGGGTGGCCTGGAGGGAGGATCAGCTTGTTTATCTCACATGTGGGTTTCGTCTAGAGGGAGAGTCAATTTGTTTATCTCACATGTGGGTTTCGTCTAGAGGGAGAGTCAGCTTGTTTATCTCACATGTGGAGTGGCCTGGAGGGAGAGTCAGTTTGTTTATCTCACATTCGGGGTGGCAAGGGCGGAGAGTCAGCTTGTTTATCTTGCATATGGGTTTGGTCTAAAGGGAGAGTGAGCTTGTTTATCTCACATGTGGGGTGGCCAGAGGGGCAGGCTGTTAAAATGGTGTTACTGAGGTTATTTACTTGATTTTTTTTTCTCAAGGCATGTCACCATTAAAGGGAAAACAATACGAGCCCAAATCTGGGACACAGCAGGACAAGAGAGGTACAGAGCAATAACAGCAGTGTGAGTACAGTCGGGATATTTTGCGTTAGTTTAGTTTAGGAATCTTTCTATATAGGTTTACCAGTAAACTTGGTTGGGTTAGTATGTTTGCGAATATTTTTTTTTCTAAGAAAAAATAATAATTTACAAAACATACTATTCCAAACAAGTCTACTAGTGCCCCTATGTATACCAAAAATATTCCTAATTTCATCCTCATTCTAGTTTAATACTTAACAAAGACAAGAATTTCTGTGCAAAATTATAAAGATTATCTTAAGCTCTTGATATTTATTTTAACTATAAACATTTTTTTTTTATAAATAGCATTTATCTGTGTTATTACAAATCCTATCTTGGATGAACTTTGAACCGTAATTGCTAATTTTTATGTGAAGTGCAGTGAGCCTAGCCCTAGGCTGGGGTACCTGCACTGTATAAAACCACCTTAATAATAATAATAATAATAATAATAAACTAGGCCAGATTTTTATTTAATTTATGTGTAGTCTATTGTCTCGATCTACAACAGCACCCTTGAGGATTCTGTTTGTTTATACATATATTTTTTCAAAAAGATAGTTTCTTGTCACGTAACTGTCATAGGTTACTGTTGTTGAAACACTGTGCAGGTCATCCTGTTACCATACAAATCAATTCACCCATTTTACAGGTATTACAGGGGAGCGGTGGGGGCGCTGGTTGTTTATGACATCACAAAGAGTCAGACTTTCGACAACCTCTGCAAGTGGCTCCAAGAACTGAAAGAACACGCCGACAGCTCGGCCAGGATCATGATTGTCGGGAATAAATCAGACCTTCGTCATTTGAGGGCTGTCACTCAGGAGGATGGGCGTTTGTTAGCAGGTGATCATGGAACTTTTGAAATGTGGTGTACTGCTACTGTTGCATATCTAGCCAGTATCTAAATTCTATCTCTACAGCTATACTGTTTTCTCATCTAAAATCTATCTCGACAGTTATACACTCAGGACGACGAGCGTTTGTTAGCAGGTGATCATGCAAATTTTGAAATGTGGTGTAATACTGTTGCATATCCAGCCAGTATCTAAATTCTATCTATCTCTACAGCTATACTGTTGTCTCATCTTAATTTTATCTCTACGGTTATACATTTGTCCTATCTACATTTGATCTCTTTAGCTGTACATTTGTCCCATCTTTAATTTGTCTCTATAGCTATAAAATTGCCCTGTCCAAATAATTTATAATGTTAAAGGGAAAAAGTCCTTAAGTTGTTTTAAATGTAATAATTTGAAAATGTTGAGCTCTTTATTAAACTTATTTTTTATTTTTTCTTCTTAGAGAAATACAAGTTTTCTTTTATAGAGACCTCAGCTCTTGATGCCACTAATGTTGGGGAAGCATTTAATAATTTGCTTGTCGGTGAGTTGTCTTGCCTTATTTAAAAACATCAACCAAACATTATAATCTACTATGTAACTTGCCTGCAAAATGGCCTTGGACAGCTCCCATAAAGAATGTAAGCCATCCTCATCCAGTGAGCTGCAGCAGTTCTCCACTATAAAGTTAAATGGAAGAGTTTTTTTTGGTTTTTTTGGTGATAATCAGACCCTATTTTTAAAACAGATATGATTATTAGATGAAAAGTTACAGAATTAAAAATTAATGTTAGCATAATATCCAAAAGTTCCCCCACTCTTGTGGCACTGTAAGCCCATAGAAACTTTAAGAGGAAATGGTCTAAATGTGCCATTGGTTTACCTCACAGTTGAACTTTGAACAGCCCTTCTTTGAATGCATGTCTTGTTTATCCTTGGCTGTGGTCTGCAGGTGTGTTTAAATACCAACGTAGCCTATGATTAGTCGGACACTCTTTTTTTTTTTAAAAATTTTATCTTTCATTCCAGATAT
Organism: Lymnaea stagnalis; assembly: GCA_964033795.1. Lineage (NCBI taxonomy): Eukaryota > Metazoa > Mollusca > Gastropoda > Lymnaeidae > Lymnaea > Lymnaea stagnalis. The sequence goes on along the minus strand of CAXITT010000133.1, from coordinate 524,004 downwards.
CTTTAAATCCCAAGTAGAAGATCCCAATGCTCCGCAGCCATCACATCCTCAAGGCTCTAGCCACAATGGACAAAACTTGAGTCGGGTCCAGCTCCCCAGAGAAGAATCCACTCCCAATCAGCAGGAGGGATGTTCGTGTTGAGTTGATTTCACTGCTGCGTGTCGTTTGCATTTTTTTTAGTGTCAGATTAATTATCTTTTTGGTGTTGTTTTATTGTCTGGGTTTCAGAATGACAGCTATAATTTAAAAAATTCCTTTTCTTTTATTGAGGTTATAAAAGTTGTCTGCAGTAGTTGAAGCCCATAGCCGTAATGGAGTGGGTCTGATTTTAATTTTTTAATTTATTTTTAAAAAGTATTATTTTGTTAATTTATAATTATAAAGTCAGTTTTCTAAATTGAATTAAAACATTAAATCTAATGTCATGGAAAGTTTGATCTGTATGTCACAGAAAATTTGATCTGCATGTCAATGAAATGAGTTGTTGAAACAAAGTCATAACATATCTAGAAAATTTTTAAACTGTGATTGTCCATGCTTTCAAATAATATGAGATTGTTGCTGCGGAAATTTTCTATTTGAGCTAATGCTGCTTCTGATTCTTATTCATGCCTCTGATTCTTATTCATGCATAGATTTGTAGATATTGCAGGCTACATAATCATTTTTGTTTTTTAAGTCAATTTTTACACTATGAATCATTTGTACGTGACATGAGCCATCTGTTCATATTGTGAGTCACAAGGATACATGATGTGACATGTCGAAAAGGAGTCACATGTACACATCATGAGCCATTATATCAAGAAAATCATTAAGATATTGCATAGCTGTAAAAATTCTGCGTCCAATATTTATTAATCCCCCCCCCCCTTTCCATTCAAAGGAACTGAAAAATTTTAATAACCTTTGCCTTCAGCTTGTAACAGAGTCATTTCATAAAAGGAGTCACATGTACACATCATGAGCCATTATATCAAGAAAATCATTAAGATATTGCATAGCTGTAAAAATTCTGCGTCCAATATTTATTAATCCCCCCCCCCCCCTTTCGATTCAAAGGAACTGATAAATTTTAATGACCTTTGGCTTCAGCTTGTACCAGAGTCATTTCAATTACTGTCTTAGCATTGCATTAAACTGTCTTGAGGATCATCAATCTTAATAAAGTTCAAATATAAACCATTCCCACAATGAATCTCATGAATACGTAGCCAGCCTCCAAGGAGAGTATGACGAGATGATGACAAACCAGCATGTTGATTTTTTTTAATTCACATACCCACAGGAATATGCTGGCTTCTTATTTTGGGCCTCATCTTGTATAAATGGGGTGGGGCCCTTTTTTTCTTTCTTTATGGCCATAAAATCAAGAAATTGGAATGACATGTGAAAGGTACAGCCATAAAGATAACAAAATATCTGGATAATATTTATTGCTCGTTCAAAAGCTGAAAAGTTATTTTAAAATTCTGATTTCAATTGAATTATTGCTGCAGATAGTTGTCATTTGATGAGTCTGTGAACTGTAAAATTCACCATTGGAGCACCAAGCCAACATGAAGCAATATTTGCTACAACTCTGAAGTGGGTACGGGTATTGGATAAGATATCTCATAACTAGAAAATATCTCATTATCAGTGCATTAGATTTATCCAGTGGTGCTTGAGCTGTTAGCATGCCTTCATGGGTCAAAATTTATTTAAATATATGAACTAGCAGCAGTGAACTTATCCTGTCAGTTGTAGAAATGGTTTTGCACAAAAAGGAAGAGCTCTGTTTATTTCTCTCTTGTTGTTGTAAAGTTGTATGCATTATTATTTACTTTTCCTAGATAGCTCTAAAAATTGTTATTGCATTCTACACATTTTTTTTTTTAAAGTGTTGTTGGTTTCAACCGTTATAAATGTTAGAACGGAGTTCAATCACGGTTTTGGTGCAAACAAAAAAAAGAAAGAGATGCCAAAAGTTAAAAGAATACATTGGTTCATAAAATGTTAAAAAAATTATGCTGCACACATTAATTACTTGACAACATGAATTTACAAAAAGCGCTAAATGGAATATGTACAATTTTCTTCTTAAAAAATTGCAGTCATCAACAAAATTTAGTGTTGCTTGCGCTGTACTGCTTGCAGGCCAGGTGGTACTCCTGAAGGTCTGATCCATCTGATTCTGCTACAAGCATATTTTTTTTTTAAAGATAAATTAATTGCAATGATTCAACCTTTAAATATAAAATATTCAACCTTTGACCTACTAAATTTTGTTACGATTCAACCTTTTTTTAAAAAAAACAAACAAATTCTTTGCATGCTTTATGTTTGCTTTGCATTTTTATTAAGGGAAAAGGTGTAGCTCTTCGTGTCCCTGATTGCTGGCTATCTAATCTTGTATTTTTGAAATTCAAAATCCTAAGTCAGTCCAAACTCAAAAGTACTTTTTTCCCACTTTTTAATATTTACAAAAATTTATGGTTGTATGCTGTCTCTGCAAGTAAAGCATATTTTTACACATGGTATTGTACTCGCCTTCATGTTTCATTATCGAAAACATGGCGTTCAAAGATGACAAAGTATTTAAACAGCACACCGCTTGAAAAACAAACTTAAATGTTGAAGTTATTGTAGAATAAGATCTGCCCAAGCTGTCTCTTTGTCCAGCATATATGAAGTAAAGCTTTTTGGGGGAGTAGGAAATGAATTTCTTGTCAGAAATACTATTACACAATCAAAGGATGTTAAGCTGAGTAGAGGACATAACTATAATTTTTTTTGTTAAAAGGAACAGGAATGCTATCATTCTAATTCTAAACTAAATTACTTTAATTACAATGTGTAAAGACCAGAAGGCAAATGATTACAATTACGTAATTTTAATTTTTGAAGAAGATTACAAACTAAAATACCCTTGTTTTTTTTTAATGCAGATCTTGAAACTGTTGTCAAACATTGGTAATTTCCCTTGCAAGCTGAAAAAAGAGACTTAACAAATAAATATTTTTAAGTACCGGTAGAGAAAATTAGTCATATTTATTCTCTGGTACAAGTTCACCATATAATATAGCAATACAAAATCACGAAAGTTGAAAAAACATGATTATTGAAGAATGTCATTAAGTGATATGTTGATTTTTTATTATACTATTTTAAAATATGAAAATTGTGAAACGTTTATAAAATATAAAAGTTAACTGATATATTGTAATTTTTTTTTTAATTTCAAAAGCTTTCATTATCTAAATGAGGAGTTCTTAACCTTTGTAGTTGCATGGACCATTTGCCAGTCAGTTGAAGGCCCTGAGCTGCTTCCGAGATTAAAGGTTTTCAAATGCATACCGGTATTTTAAAATGACAAAGGAAATTCAGATATCTGGCAGAATGGAGTATGTGGACCACAGACAAAGAACCCCTGACTTAAATACTCTGGTTTTTCATGGTACTAGTTATACATAGTTTATGTAGCATACTGTTGTGGTCGGCATTTGTGACTTTTTTTTTTTAGTACCAGTGAGAACAAGATAAGCTCAGGTTCACATGGCACGTCTTATCATCTCTGACAGCTTAGTGAACTGCTGTCATTTTATCTCGACCACCAGCGTGATAACAAAATTTCATTTTGAGTTCTCACTGTACCCAACTTATGTATGACGTGAGCTCTCACTGTAATTAAATTATGAATGTCCTTTCAGGTCATACTGTGCCCAGTTGGTGTCTACCGCTAATACTGTTTCAGGTCCTCTCTGCTCAATTTTATCAAGTCAGTCTTTAAATCTATGGCCGTCCATGATTACCCTGGCTCCTGGGAGACTTTCCTCAATCAATTTTTCTTTTTATGAATAGTCAATATGTTTGATGGGGGAAACAACACAAATTTATTTTAAGAGATGTAATATTGAAAATGTTAATTTATAATATTCCTTTCATTTAACATATTTTAAATTCTGAATAAAAAAGCTTGGTTTTTCCATACATTTTTTTGTGGTGTATCATTTGGCCTACTGGAAAAAGAAACACCACTGCAGACTTATTTAGTAAAAAAAAAAAATTTTAATATTTATTTGAAAAAAAATATCCTGTGTTTGAAAGTAATATTAACATGTGATTAATACAATGTCTGTTTCTATTTACAATTTCTAAAACTATCATTTAGGTGTCTTAATGAAATTGTTTTTTATCTATACCGGAATCTCTTGATAGATTTTTCCCCCGTGTATTATGATTTTGATTAATCCTCAATGATTTCAATTTTTACATAGTTTCTAATGCATAACTGATTTTACTTGTATTGCATTTGTAGCTTAAAATGTCAGTGAGACATCTCTTTATTCATAGTTTTTGACATATTTGATGAGAACTGTTTTACTGTAAATATTTTATATATTAACTATTCAAGTTTTATTGTTTTATATTGATGGATTGACATTTTATTTATTTAAAACTAACCATACAAATTAAATACATGTTGCATATTGTGACAGTGCGCATGAGAAGTTGCAGTCATCATCTTTGCTATTTAACGGTAGAATGTCGGGTGTGGGTATGAATTACCTTTTCAAACTTGAATAGCAGCAGAGGCATTATTCAAATGAAAACTTAGCCAAGGGTTTTTGTTGCTTTTATATATGTTGTCTTCCAGAACAGTTTAAGATATTTTGTATCTTTAAATTATGAATGCAAACCGAGTTCTCTCAAGTTCTCTCCACACCAACTCCTATTAACTTTCTTGTAACATTAATAGTGATTTTGGAAAACTGAATACCGGTACCTTTTTTTTTTTTTTTTTTTTTTTAAAATCTTCACTATATCTGAAACTCCCATCAAATGGAGAAGCATATCCCTGGCATATCAACTAAGCAAAAGCCCCACCCCCTTTTCAGTACTGTTTATGCATCTGCACTCTAGATGATAAACATTAGAACTGAGTCAAAGCTGATATGATTAAATATATATAAAAATTTTAAGCCCCTTTTAGAAAAAATTAATGCACATTCTATAATAGAATCATGCTTTTCAAACCTTTTCACTGTGACTGAGTCATCCACATTACAGCAGAGTGCGTGTGGACTGGTATCATGACAGACCACTACAAGGTGAAAAGCAATTGTACTTCTAGAAACCCTAGCCCACCGCTGTGGCCTGGTATCATCACAGACCATTAACAAGATGAAAAAGCACTGTTCTTCAAAGAGACGCTAGACACAGGCTGTGCTTAAGAACTGTTGACAATGCACTGCATTTGCCTTTAGTGCTGTTGTTTGCTTATTATAATGTATTTACAAAAAATGGTCAGGAAAAGACATTTAATATTTGATTTTATCTATACATCTGGATGCAGTTTGCATTTCTCAGCTCTTGTACATAAAAGTTGGAAAGGTAATTTTTTCTAAAAATAAACTACCTTGTAACACATTTATGCTCATTTTGTTTTTTTTTCATCGAACAATATTGAAAATCATTATTCCTAATTATTTTATTGAAATAAATTAACACTTTGGTTTTTGAAGTTACAAATAGCTAAAGCAAAAGAAGTCCATATTTAAATGCAAATATTTTAATATGAAAATGGCGAGTTTCAAGCTATTCAATTGAAAAACAAAAGTTATGAAATTAGTCATTAAATACATTTTACACACATCACAACAGTAGTGGCAAAGACTGATCTTTACTACAGTACAGGCCAGTTTGAGTTCCAGCATTATCAAAACTTATTTTTAACTGTCACAATATTACATGTTATTTCATGAAAATGTACACAAGGACTAATCAGTAATTTAGACATTTAAAAAATTTAGAATTTAGAAAAATAGCACATTCATTAATACTTTAGAGTTTAAAAAAAGAGGATAGCTTAATTTGAGTTCAGCATTCACGCACATAATTTATTTTTCCATAAACCATGCAACACAAGTTGCTATGTACAAATTGTTTACACAACATTGTTCTTATTTGCAATGACTGAAAAAATTCAAAGGATACCAATCTCTTTAAGTATATTTTTCAATAAAACTTCCCTCTATAAGTATAAATAAGTGATTGTTATAAGCAAAAATTAATATTTAGTCACATTTAAAGTTAAATGAGCATTTTTTTAAATGACATGCATTTGATATTGAATAAAAGAATCTGTATGATCCCCATTAAAAAGAAGTAGCATCTCAAAGAGGCAGTGATGTGGCATATTATTGTGAGGATTCACTGTTATCAAATGAAATATAAAGCAAGAAATTTTTTGCGAATTTTATCTTGAAAACAAAGTATTTTTATTTAAAAATGTTCATTTTGAACCGCCTCAAAGTGAAAGCAAATTAGCTAGGTTCTTCACTATAGGGGAAATCCTTTTAATGAGTTACTGGCTTAGTGATGTTGCATATTGTAACTTTAATTGTCAGGTATTCATCTTTTTCGTAAGGTAATTTGTCTTAAGATTGTGTAATTTAATAAAATATATGCAAATACTTTTTAAAAAAGAATTAAATGAAAGTAAAATTAAACAAAAACTTCTTTAAAAAAAAAATAAACAGAAAATATGCTAAATAATTTAATATTTTCATCTAATATTCCGCTGCTTATTAATTGTTCATAATTAAACGTGATTTAAAAACAAAAAGCAAGCATACAATATCTTTTCTCACTTTACAAAAGGCTGAAATAAAAGGAATGTCTTTTAAAATAATGATCTTCTTTTACAAAATAACTATTGATGCAGAAGGGTAATTTTGAATAACCGGTATAGGACATTTTCCCTAGTTAACATCTTACAAACAGGAACATCCACGGGGGATATAAGCATTGCAAATTTCCGACAGTTTCTTTTTCAAGCATTCATTACACGATGGATTCTTTGTTTGGAAAAAAAAAAAACAATTACTCTACAAAATCTATTTAAGACATCATTAATGAGATGCACACTGTACCCGCTGACCTCCAGGATGTTCATCATCAGAATCATAGGCTTCACCTGGATGACTTCCTCTATGATGTACGTGATCCTGGCTTGAATCAAAATTTTGTAAAGTACACTCCTCAGCTGAATCTGGTATTATAATTTCCTGTGCAATCAAAAAAAAATTTTCATTCCAAGGATATCCTTATAAAAGACTGATGAGGGATTATTTTAAGTCCCTCATTATCAATAGTTAACTCGTAACAAAGTAAGAGCTCTTCAGGAGCAATAATGTTATTTTAATTTACCAATGCCACCATGATCTTGAAACATTCCAATCAACCCTTAACAGATTTTTTTTTTTTTTTAAATCTATAAATCAACCTCACCAGCTCACATTAAATATGTTAGATTTTTAAAACAAATTTTACCTGTCTTGGTGGCAGAACTGTTTCTAATGTAGGAATGTCACTGGGAGAGATTTTTTCAGGGAAGTTCACCAAAAATTGAATAATGAGTCGTCCTTTCTCAAAAGGGTCTCTGTAAACTGGCATTCCCTCCCCCATGACACACTTGACATCCTGATGTTTAATAACTTCACCTGAGGAAAAATTTGACTGTTAGATAAAAAATTGTGAACATTCTGAGAAATTCTATACATCAGAGAATATAAACAACACTTGTCAACTTGAGATACTGAGAAAAATTTACTCAGGGAATCACAGGATATTGAGAAATATAGCTCTGCTTTGAGCATCATTTGTTTTAGTATGAAAATTAACTTTTTTAAACATGAGATAATTGCATTTAGTTTGGAAATCGTTTTTTATTTATAATTGCATTATTTTCCAAGGTTATGATGATTTCAATTCTCTACACAATGTCCTATCATCAGTGTGGTCTCCTCAATTAGGCCAGTGGCTTGAAAATTGCCTGCTTCTCTGTGAAAAATTTAATGGCAATAAACTCATGGTATAAAGTAAGCTGAGTGATGCAGGACACTAGACCCAGAGCTGGTACCAAAGGTTTCATCCCAGTGACTTTCTTCAGTTAGGACTGTCATATTTGTTCAATATATAAATATAAAAGAATATATCAGCCAAATCACAAATCCACAAAGACAATATATGTATCTTGTCAAATCACAGGCTGCAAGAAATCAGTTTTAAGTTCTCTGGTTGCCAATAATTAATAATCTTTTCTCTACTTTTAGCTGACACATTGTTTTTTTTTAAAAAATCAAATATATCAACCCTGCTAAAATATAATGTGAATATTAAAAAAAAACATACCAGGTAAATTAGTGATAACCAATGTCCTGGCATCTAGAGTCTGCACAGTTTTCTGAAACCCGCACAATGCTTCAACTAATTCCAGATTCATTGTCATAATGAGGTCATGGCCACGCCGGCGGAATCTCTCATGTTCTTCTTCGTCTAGTACAATAACAATATCCCCTGGTTCAAGGTCAGGTTCTTGGTCCCCCTCACCAGAGAAACGAATTTGTTGATTGTCACGCATACCTATTTTTATGAAACAAAATAATTTACAATTAGTTTTGATTTATTTTTCAAATGAAATAGACACTGAACTTTCAATGATTCATTCATATTAAAATCAAATATTTCCTTATCAAGGACTTGCTTCATATTATAAATTGAAGATCACCCTCAAACAATCTCATGGAAATTATACGGAACTACCTTAGTTATTTTATGTAAATCATTAAATGAAAGACATTTTTTACACATTAAAAAATATTGAGGCAAAAAAATTATCGCTTTCTTAAGTTCAAGCTGCTGAGCTAACAAAATAAAAATGTCCTAATGAGAAATATCTTACCTTTGTCAATGTGCACCTCCAAAATTTTACGCTCTTTCACAATTTTTTTCCCACTGCAAGTTTTACATCTGTGTTTAGGATCAATGACTTCACCTTCACCTCTACACTCGCCACACACTGATTGAATCTGTTGCACCATACCAGGCCCCAACTGCTGTATGCGTACTTGCATTCCTGTACCACGACAGTTGGTGCATTTCTGCACGGAACCCTCTTTTCCTCCTCTTCCTGTAGAAGTAAACACAACAGTTATACATGGCCGATTTAAAATTTCAAACCCCTTTAAACACCAATAATAAAAATAGGATGACCCCAAAATTTAATTTTGATGTTCTGCCATGCCATCTACAGCTGATCTTAAAATTCGACCCCAAAAAATCACAACTGAAATACCCATCATGGTGACAGGGCTTAACTTTGTTAAATGTCGTGCTATGTTTTGGAACAAAAGTGAAGACATAATAAAGTAGGATCCTTAAGTATTTCATATTAAAAACGTACTTGCTCTATCAGAAATTGCACTTGAACAACAAAGAATTTTTTTAAAGATAAACTAATAATTTACCTTCACATTTGTTGCAGATCACATTTTTCTGTAAGGCTAATTTTCTAACTGTTCCTTGATATAAATCTTCCAGAGAAACCTATGGAAGGAAAGATCCCCGGATATTATTTCATTGCCCTAAATATACACACAAAAAAAAACAGTGACTAACAATTGTGAGTAGGATATTATTTCATTGCCCTAAATATACACACAAAAAAAAACAGTGACTAACAATTGTGAGTAAAAAGATGCTAAATTTATCCTACTAGGTGTGAGTGAGTTATGTTCATTCATAATCCTATAACTGAGATCTCTGCATGAGAGGAGCTGCCAAGAATACAAACCAGGTAGCTTTTCAATTATTGTTTCTCAAGCATACCTGCTAGTTAAAATAAATCACAATTATCAGAATCCATTTACATGTAAAATATACAATCAATTTTTAATATGGTCTACAGAGAATTGAAAATTAATATTACACTAATTTTTGGTGAGGTTAATTAAGTATTGCAAAAAGGGCTACCATCCCAATGTAGCATGTACCTAACAAACCACAATAAGAATAAGAGCATAAGTTTTGAATAAAATGAAAAAACTAGAAATTTCTTATCTTTAAACGCTGCCTTTTATGGCATGGTACAGTTTCAAAGATAGAATTCATACAGAGCTATATAACCAAAACATGACCAAGACAAGAAAGTCTTACTTTCATTTGATGAATTACATCTTTCCCCTTTCTAGGTCCTCTTTGTGCAGCTCGTCGACCCCCACCACCACCAAAGAATATATCAAAGATGTCCATAGGAGAATGAAAGTCAAATCCACCACCTGATGCTCCACCTTTTATAGCTTCTTCTCCCCCTTTATCGTAAATTTCTCTTTTCTTTGGATCAGAAAGTACCTCATACGCCATACTTATCTGCTTGAACTGTTGGAAAACAATGATAATGCATATATAAATACAAATGCACAATTTAAAATAAAAAAGATGTTATGAAATGCAAACTTAGAAAATCAGTTAGACTTTATCCCACATATTTATAGAAGAAAAACAAAAGGTTTACAAAAATTAACTTTTTAGCACATACCTTGTCCCCAGCATCTGGATTTTTGTCAGGGTGATACTTTAAAGCTAATTTCCTATATGCCTTTTTTAACTCTGCATCTGTAGCTGTGGGTTTAACTTCCAATATATCATAATAGCCAGTTTCTTTCACCATTTTTCAATGTAAAACAATACTTTTATATTTGTGTGTGAGACCTTTCACAGGAAGCTGAAACAGAAAAAAAGGTCAAATTGATAATTAAAGTTTCTAGAGATGAGTCCAATTTAAGAAAATAAGCATTATGCACTCCATTTTAATTTAGTTTGGTAATGTGAAAAACTTAAGCCAGAAAGAATTTCATGACATATTTCAAACAAACAATGCAGTAGGTTGAATAGTCTTATTATGTCAGTCAGTCCTATCTTCAAGGCAAACACAATGGATAATCCTTTGTCATATAGAGAAGTCGGAAACCACTGTTAATTCGCTCAGCCGATCCCTAGATAAATAAATACTGAATATGTTAATATTTTCAAATGATCTGAGATACAAAAAGTGTATCATAAAAGTTTGACTCCGAATTAAAACTATTAAAATACTATTAGTAGAAGGCCTAAAGAATGTATTCTAGTCTATTTGAATCAGACTATTAAAAAAAAAGTCTGTAATTGGTTAAATATCTTACAAAGCTCTACCTAGCAACCTAAATTTAAAATATGAACCAAACAAAATAAGACCAATACTTGCCAGTTGACTTTCAATAGACCTACCTCAAATTTTTTTTTATTTAAGGCAATTAATATTGCATGAGAAGTAGGCTACCCCAACAGCACACCATATTGGCCCTATGCCTATATTAAGATGTAGGGTCTATTTCTTTGTGAACTATCCACCGCCCTGTCGCTTTCTCTCTGAATCTCAGTATTTCTCCTTCTAGTATCCATAGCTTTACCCCCCCACTTGTTGAAATAAAGTGAACTCGTCGCCCATTTGCATCTCTTGACGCCATTTGTCTGACTATTAGTGGTCATGTGACAAGAGTGACAGACAATCTATCCAGCGCAACTTTGTTACAGCAGTCATGTGACTTGGTCACAGGGCGAATATCTTGAGAACTTATTCATCCGGTCGCAGACATGTAGACACTTCTATCTTAAATCTCTGCCCAGTTTTTATGTTGGTCATTTTTTTAATACTTTCCAGAGTCCAGTTTGTCTCCATTAACAGAGTCATTCCAAAAAAGTTCATAAAAAAATCACACTCTTTTTTAAGAATTAACCTACAACCATAAATTTGTTATCAATGAATTGCAGTTTTCAGGCACTATCTTAACTATCTAAACAACTAGCTCTTAGTCTTAATGTTGAAACTTCATTTTGAAAAATTTTGCCCTACTAAACGCGTATGGAAAAAGTACCCTAGTAGCCTATTTTATTTTAAATTTATTTTAAATGATGAATCATTTTTTGTCATTTATAGTTTAAAATTTATGGCAACCGGATATTTAAAATTTCTGTCTAAGTACTCAAAAGTCTCAAAAACAGTACCAGAAGTACCTAATTTAACTTACTTTAAGTATCCAATTTAAAACACAACTTTAAACTTTAATTGCAAAAGGTCATGATCAGTTAAAAGTTAAAAGTATGTGAAAAAACATCTCATTGATAGGTAGGCCATGTCCATAAAAATTACATACTGTTAGATAGTAACTTAAACTTTAAAAAAACATGATTAACCATGTATGAGTTGAGTATATTATGTATATTGATAATTTTGTATAAGTTATAAGGCATAAAAAGTAGTATAGTATAAAGTATAAAGTATAAGCCTACCCTGCATGACCCCAAAATTTTAATTTTAATTCCTGATCCGGCAGACTAAAAAGTCTCTATCTAGTCAGTTTTCTTGTTAAACTTCCTAGATCTAAATAAATCGTAACAATGAACAAAGAAGTATAAATAATCTTGTCTTAGAATTCATCGGGTTTTCATTTTATTAGACCCAAAAAAAAAAAAAAAAGTAGAAGACTGAAGACACTGAAACTGAAGAGGGATACCATGATGATTTTCATTTCTGACGGAAGAGCATTTTCTTACCTCTTTGACTGCCTTGATTAAAAACCACTATCCAGTCAGAATAGAATTGTTAAGGAAGTTCTTTGGTGCGCCAATTAAGAATTAGCCGATATATTATAAACACTGCCTTTCTTGTGGACTATAACATCAATATATACCACCCCTAAAATCTAAAGTTGGAGAAATGCTAGGAACAGACTAGAAATTTCGAGGCATAAAAGAGCGCATGCGCAGGTCTTCCTTTTTTCTTCTGAAAAACCACGATGACGTTTTACAAGGGAAAAACTAGCCAACGTTCATTTGAGTGGTCTCCCCTGTGAACAAATAGAAACAATGTTTATTTGAAACTCCTGGGTATTTCCCAAATCGAGGGAATTTTGTATCAATTTTTTTTAGAAAATGGGAATTTAGGAAAACTGAATTTAAGTTTAACAGCCGATCTTGAAAGGAAAATAAAGGCGATGGAGATGAGATGCTTCAGAAGCGTTTTTGGCATCTGGTATAGGGACCATATCTCCAATGATACAGTGAACGAAAGGGTTCGTCAGGCAATAGGGGAGTACGATGGCCTACTGGTGACAGTGAAAAAACGCAAATTTCAATGGTACGGCCACGTAACAAGGAAACAAGGGCTTGCCAAAGAAATATTGCAGGGAACCATAAGAGGAGGGAGAAGCAGAGGAAGACAAATAAAAAGGTGGGAGGATAACATCAAAGAGTGGACAGGACTAACACTGGGCGATGCAGTGCGTAGTGCTGAAGACAGAGAGGAATGGAGGAGGATGGTTCACATGTCATCTGTGGCACCTCAACGGTCCAAGGAATAAGGGACATGAGGATGAGGAGGATGAGGAATTTAAGTTTTAATTTCAACTAATTTTTTGTACAAATTTGAAGTATGGGAAATTTAAAATTAAAAATAAATATGTTTAGCTTCCTTCTGGCTCACATTATTACGAGGCGAGCTCAATTTTGCTCTCTATGAAGGCACGAACAACTAAAGAAAAGAAACAAATCCCGAAAACACTGTTTGTAATCTGATTAACATTATTTTTTTCCCCTCTTAATTAATTTTATTTGTTTGCGACTTAATTTTATTGGAATACTAGTAATACTAAGCCAACGGTGGCCAAACCGCGGCTCGCGAGCCGCATGCGGCTCTTCTGTGTTCACATTGCGGCTCACGAACAATTTATGAAATTAAAAATTTTTGTTTGAAATATATAATATCTGTGATGGATTTCTGGAAGCTCGTGCCAGAAGTAAAATATCCTCAGCTTAAGAAGGCTAGTTGCCGACTTATATCCATTTTCGGTACAACCTACTGCTGTGAATCTTTGTACTCCACAATGAAGTTCATCAAATCAAAGCATCGAGCAGTAACTAGTAACCAGCATCTGACAGAACTTCTTCGCACTACAACTACTAGCCACCAACCATATTTAAATAAACTTGCTAGTTCAAAGGCTTCTCAGCAGAATCATAACAATTAATGTTCACTATAATTATGAGTAGATATGCAGTGTGTTTCTATTCATAAATTTGACATATTTAAATATTTGTTAATTGTGTAACTGTAACGCAAATATTTCTTCAATTGTGTAACTGTAACGCATGCATTTCTTCAACATACGGTTAGGGTTAAAATAATTGAAATGTTTAAATCATCAAATTCGAATAAAAAGTAATTTAAAAAAATAAATCACAAAAGGAATTTTTCATTGCGAGTGGGGTCGTGACCCATAGTGCTTCAATGCGGCTCTCAACAATTTTTTAAATTTTATAAATGGCTCTCAGTTAATACAGGTCTGGCCACCCCTGTACTAAGCTAAACCTCAACACCTTGTTCTCATGTAGGCTAATGAGCAAAGCTATCTGCACCGCACACACGAAAGGTGCTAATTTTTGTGCACCTATAAAACTTACATTCATTAAGGGGTCGTCCATTAATTATGTCAACAAAATAAGGGGGGGGGTGGTTTGGAAATTTTTGAAAGTTGTGTTGACAAAGGGTGTGGGGGGGGGGAGGGGTATATTAGTTGACGTCAACAATCATGTTTTCTCTATTAAAATTTGTATCTTAAAAATTGACTGGTTATTAAATTATTTTAAAAATTGTATGAGTGTAAATTAAAAATTAAAATAGTAATATGATTTTTAGTTATATAAATTTTATATGTTGATTAAAAATCTAAAGATGTAATAAAATGTTTTTCCTGCAATTTTGTGTTATTAAAATAGATCAGCACAAAGTAAAATGTATTTATATTTTTATTTATATTATAATTCATTTTTTGTTTTTGTTTTGTGGGGTATAGAAAAATGTTGACATAATTACTTAGGGTGGTCATTGAAAGTTTGACAGTTTTTGCTTTAAAATTGTTAACGCAATTAATGGACGCCCCCTAAGCGTTAATGACCGACCTATCCACAGCGCGAGATTACAATTGGCACTTCTGTCCCACAACCAGCAATAAATGCAGGGAAATACTAAAGATGTAACCACCATTTTAGCACAGCTCTTACTCATAATAAATAAAAACAAGACAAAGATCATTAAGGTAGACCCAGCCAACCAAAAGCATATCTGTCTGGTAGGAAATGCACTGGAGGACGTGGAGGACTTCACATAACTAGGTATCACCATTGCCATTGACTTAAATAGTGAGTCCGAAGCGAAAGTCGGGGCTAGATTTTGAAACGCTAGATTAAAGAAAATATGGGAGTCAAATGAGCTGACTCTTCAAACCAGTCCCACTACATGGAGCCGAAACTTGGAGAACATCAGCGAGCATTACGTAGAAAGTACAAACCTTTATAAACGCTTGCCTTAGAAAGATCCTGAACATCAAAAGGCCAAATACAATCACAAACAAAGATCTGCTGGAAATGACATATCAGGTGCCCCTTGATGAAGACATCATAACAAAGGGATTGGGGTGGATAGGGCACGCTTTCCGAAAACCACCAAATAACATCACGAGACAATCCCTACCATGGAATCCACAAGGGAAAAGAACGAGGGGAAGAATACCAAAGAATACATGGAGACGCGATCTAGTGGCAGACACACAAAATAAGGGATACACCTGTAAGCAACTGGAAAGGAAAGCACATTGTGATCATAGAAATTTAATGCACTCAAGACAAAAATCCCAAATGCAATAATTGACGTCTTGTCTCGCTTCAAAAGATGTTTTAACCTCGTGCCTTGTCTCCTTATTTACGTACCGGGACATCCCTAAGCAGTTACGGACATTTACGGACAAGTCATTTTAAGTTAAATTTTCACGGACTGTCCGCAAATTTACGGAAGTTGGCAACCCTGCAATGGATGCATGTCAAGCTATAGCTTCCATCAAAATCATACATTCACCCATTGATCTGTTTGCCAACCCAGTGGCGTAGCCAGCATTTTCTTTTAAAATAAGGGGGTGGGGTGGGGGCGACGGCAGAGCCGCCGAACGTGAGTAGTTACTTTCTCAACCAGGGAGCCGCTTTTTCCTCGCCAGGAAAAAAACAATAAAAAAATTACGCTATTTCGTAGTACTCTTGTTCGATTTTTACATAGGTTACTTTGGGGAAATCTGGGTGCGGAAAAGACACTGTGATTCGAACAAAGGTTTGTAACCACTATATTACCAGTGCCTTAGGATAGGGATGCGGAAGGGGAAGCTTTTTTCTGTATACCTTATTTGTGGGGCAGAATTTTCAGCTACCTGTGGAGTTTATTTCGTGTAACTTCAGTGTAAGGGGGCGGGAAAAAAGCGTGTCTCACCCCACCGCGGGTGTCACCAACGGTGGCTACGCCACTGTTTAGTAAACCTATTTGTTGAAATTGATTGAATGATTAAAACAGGGTTCTTAGTATTTTAACGAATAGAAGTACCGTCTCCAATCAATATAATGCCTTTTTGATATCAGTAATATCACCCTGTGTCATTCCTTGGACTAGTGAAGGTGTGCAATTTGCATTTATTTATGCTTTTACGTTACCTGCACAGGTGATAATAAACTAATGAAAGCTCTTCGCTTCGCACTTTATTGCACTTTTACACTACAATAATATACGCACGTTATATATACGTTCGATGTGTTTACTCCTAATGAATGATGGGATTCAGCATTTCTAATGTTAAAATAAATACATATTTGTATGTATATATTATGACTATTTAAAAAAACCGTAATATATGGATATTATATGGTGCACTTGCAAATCACGTGACCACAAACTAGCACAAATCAAAGATGTACGACGAAACAAAGGGTTATCGTTCTTAGCCAACTTGGAGTTTATTGATTTTTGAGGTAATTAACAAGATGCAGTGTACACAAACCGTAATATATTACTTTGTTCATTCTAGACTAAGATCAAGCATTGGCTGTTGTTCATTCTTCTTCTTTGTTTGCAATATATCGATAATATAATAATGTAATTCGCCTCCTAGACTTGCCGCCATTTTTTCGCCATGAAGTGGATTTATTTACATTATTTTATTCATGTGTATTTTTTAAAATCATTTGTGGTTTAGGCCTTTTAAACTACCAAAAGTAGTACTAACTTAAACTTAAGTTAAAACTAAAAAAACAAAAAAAAAAAAAAATAACAACCACTACCAGACTTTCAATAATATTAATAATTCCGCCAGTAGCTTAAGATTCTTATTAATTAATAGTAATATTATAATTATACTATACTTGTTTCTTTTACAAGTTTTTAATTAATTTTATTTTGAGTCACTCACTCTCAGTCTCAATATTGTCATTATTTAATTAAATTTTAAATACTTATCCTACTAGGCACTAGGTCTATCCCATATTAATAATATTTATAAGGAGGCACTGGGTAAGAGCAGTAAGAGTAAGGCAAGTTAAAACTTTGTGGCATGGCCTGTATAAATTATAAATTACATTAAAAAAATAATAGGTTTCCCAAGGGCAGTTGGCGTCCACTTTTGTTATTATTATAATTATAGTTATTTATATTATGCACACTGCTTACGCATTAATATAATAAATTTTACACTCTCCATTTCCTGCCTTTTGCTGAAAACTGGTCATTGTCATCAGATTATAAATTACTATAATTAGGCCCTTATTAACAAGCATATGCAGTGTATGTAGAATGAAGTATTTTAAAAAATCCTCAACTGCACTGTGTAGTGTAAGGGAGAAACAGCATTTCATTAACGGGTGTTGTTGCATATCTTAGGGATATAATCAAGTTCATCCTGAATTATGCTTAGGCCGCAGGCAGCATTTGTCTTGATGTTGGAAGCATTGAGCTCCACCAATTGGCATCGGCATGGCATATGGTTTTATGCCATAGTCTTTTAGGGCCTATCTCGCCCTAAAAATCACTGGCCTACTTATGGAAATAAGCCTAGGCCTAACGCAACAAACTGACCAAGTGCATGATCCCATTTTGAGATAGGCTACTGATGGTAATAAATTTATTAGGGCTAGGTTAAAGAATTCTGCATATTTTTAGTTGTTCTTGTTATAATTATAGGGTCTAGCTTTAACTCCTAAATTAAATGATTAATTATAAAAATGTATAGGCATAAAAATAGGCCCTATGGTAAGGCTGGCATAGGCACGGTCTGCTAGTCCTATTTAAAGCATAATTTAATGAATTAACATTTTATTATAAGAAAATGCCTAATTGAAGTTTAAGCAGACTTGACTCACTTGTAATTTGAAAGATTTGCCAGGGTCAGACTTAGTTTATTTTTTTTTTAATATAGCTGATTATTTTAAATTAGTCCCTTTGAACTTTTAAGGTAGCTTCATGTAAATCAAATGCATAGACTAGGGTAGTGCCTGGATTATATTATTTTTAGATCGGCCCTTTGCTTTTTTGTTCATTTAATAGGCTTGATATAATGCCTAAAATTACATAGACCCTAACTGGCAAGCAAAAGCTGTGCCTTGGGGAAAAGCCTTATTACCCCCTTCCTCATCAAACTTCTATTTGAAGCTTTTTTGCAAGGACTAATTTTCTAGTGGTAGTAGAGAATTACTTAGCATTAATGTTTACTAGTGTAACATGTGTTAGATCCATCATAATAAGATTTCTTTCTTAAATAAATTTAGAAGTGACATTTTCTTTAGAGACATGAAAATGTGGGATGCTAGTAATGTTAGGGATAATTTATCTTCAAATCAATAAAATAAACTTATTTTAATACCTGTGTAAAGTTGGAGCTTTATAAGAATAGATAAAACAAGGAAATACCTCATACTAAATGATTCTAAGACTCAAAGCAAAACTTCAGCTTAAGGTTGCCCAAATAATAGCAGGTTTCATGTCCAAAAGTATAAAGAAACACCATCTAAGTCACATAGTAGATACGAGGGCTGAACAGACGGGACAAACTGATTCAAAAAAAGCAAGACTCTGCCAACTTCATTTACCTTGTTGCACTGCAAGGAGTTATTGATCAAAGATGATTAGGTACTTTTGGAATAATTACAATAAAAAATCATGATCATCGCTTACTGAATGGTCAAAGAACATCTCGCGACATGATGGGAACATCAGAAAACTAGTGAATTATTGGCAGCTGGTAATAAATTGGCAGAGTTTCAAGGAGAATTACTGGTAAATGCTCAGCATTGATGTTTGATAGAATGAGGTGACATCAAGCACTTTTAGGCCATCAACACATTTCCTTTGATGTCTAACGACAGTTTATTGATAGACAAGATAATTTAAAAATAAAAATGGGAAAATAAAAACTTTCTTCTTCTTAAGTACTTAACTTTTGAAAAAGTTTCAAAATAATTACAATTATTATATCATAATTTCTTTTCCGCACCATCTCTAACCAAGTATCTCTAACCAGAGAAATACGCACCGGGGCACCACAAGGCTGCGTTCTCTCTCCTGTACTGTAAATAATATATACAAATGGTATTCAAAGCTCAAGCAACACCGTTCCAATCTTAAAATATGCTGATGATACCACAATTGTTGGCTTAATATCTGAAGGAGAAGGCCTATACCGTAACTTAGTAACAAGCTTTATCAATTGGTGCGATGAAAATTTTCTCCAGTTGAATGTCTCAAAAACAAAAGAAATGGTTGTTGATTTCAGGAGGGGGAAACACCTGATTACAGATCTCAACATAAAAAATAAAAATGTGGAGAAAGTGGAGGCGTTCAAGTACTTAGGTGTCACCATTAATAATAAGCTAACATGGCATGAGCATGACCAAATCCTGTATAAGAAATTCAACCAAAGACTGTTCTACTTAAAAAAAACTGTACAATTTCGGCGTAAACAAACAAGTCGTTAACTTATTCTACAATGCAACTATTGGAAGCCTGCTTAATTTCAGTATTACCTGCTGGTGTGGGAATTCAACGTCTGATATTAAACACCGCATAAACCGACTAATCAAGAAAGCTAGAAACATATCACAAACTAAACATCCTTCACTTGAAGAACTATTTGAAGAAAGATGTTTTTGCAAAACTAAACACATTTTGGATGATACATCCCACCCTCTTCATCCTAGATACTTAGGATCGGGCAGTTCGGGACGAATTCTTTCCATCAGGGCGAGGACTGACCGATATAAAAATTCTTTTGTTCCCCAATCTGTACGAATTTACCGAAGTGCTTCCTCTGAAGTCACACATCTGAATGAGAACTAATAAGTCCCCGATTTTGCTAAGAGAACTCACCGAGTGGCTGCTTGAAATAATTTATTATAAATGTCTTGTGTTCAAATTGTTTTATTTTTGTGCTGAAAATGTATAATGCAATCAAAAAACATTTCCATTTATTTGGATCAATAAAAGAATCTTATCTTATCATCATCAGTGGGGCTACACCTCATGTAGGGCCCTGGCCTGCTCCACCACATCCTTCCATTCAGAATGATCCATGGCTTTCTGCCTCCATGCAGGAACCCCCAACTGGTGTAACTCCTTCTCTACATCGTCGCTCCATCTCAGGTTTGG
The DNA here is from genome assembly GCA_964033795.1 of Lymnaea stagnalis. NCBI lineage: Eukaryota > Metazoa > Mollusca > Gastropoda > Lymnaeidae > Lymnaea > Lymnaea stagnalis. Next base: position 503,632 of record CAXITT010000133.1, on the reverse strand, counting down.
GCGACCAGTGAGTTGTCTGCCCCTAGGTTTCTGCCTGTATATCACTTTTGCTGCTCTACATTCCGGCATCCTTTCAATATGTCCGTCTCAGCGCAGTCTGCCTTTTTTTTATTGTTGCGACTATGGGTGGGTCTTTGTACAATTTAATTTCTTTTCCAGATAAATCAAAAGAAGTGAAATGCCCAGAGAAATAAAAACTCCATTAAGGTATGTTACTGGAACAGATCAACAACCAGCGGTGGTGAAGAAAAGGGGAAGGCCAAAGAAAATTGTTACAGAACCTGTTGTTGTTATTGGGGATGGGGAGGACTCAGAGGTAGAAATATTAGATGAACCTAAACAACCTTCAAAAAGAAAGAAATGTGATGATGATCCAGACTGGGCTGCTGGGAAAAAGGTATTTTAAAAATTTTTTTACATTCTTTTTTTTTTTTTCGCGTTAAAAAAAAATTTAATTTATGATTGCGTGAACTTTAAAAAAATTAAATGAACTTGTTTTCAATACTTGGATTTAAAAAGGGATAATTAATTCAAAGTTATATGCTTCTTGCACAAGAGGTAGGGGGACTATAATAATTAACTCTAAGGTCCTGCTGCTATTGTTTTGGTTGTCAACCTTTTTTTGCAGGCATCTTTAAAAAAAAAAAAGTGAATGCAATTTCAATAATTATAATGATGCCTACTGTTACTCATTTGTTAAACGTCATTGTGCAATTCTATTACAGACTACCTCGGGTCGACCCAGAGGAAGACCAGAAAAGTTGAAGGATAAAACTCACCTACCCACCATCCCACCAGCACCAACAATACAAAAACCAAATGAAGTTATCTTACCAAGTGTTCAAGCTCAAAAGAAGCCAGCGCCAGCTTCTAAGCCAGCACCAGCTTCAAAGCCTGTGCCAGCCTCTAAGAATGTGCCAGTTTCTACAGTGGTCGAGTTGTTTATGGAATGCAAGGATGAACCTCTTAGTCAGATCCAGGTATTGTATTCAAATGGGATACATAAGTTACATAGTACATAGTCAGATCCAGTTGTTGTTTTCAAATGATGTTCATTAGTCGCCTAGAAACAAATGCAGATCCATGTATTGTTTTCGGATGGGCTGCATCAGTGACCTAGGCCAAAAAAAAATTTGTAATAAGAAAACATTATTTGTCCTACGATGAGAGCTGTTTTTCTCTTGGTGATTTAGTCAAAGTCGTATTTTTTCACTTTATATTAGATACCCCAATTTTGCAGTAAGAAGATTTTTGTCCCACTTCAGAACACTGACAATTTACAAACAGTCGTATAGTATCACTATGTCTTTTTAAGTTAACGAACATTATTTTATTGAGAGCATTGACGAAGTCATTATCAAATTTGCTAAGAAATTTTTCTGTACAAATCTAGGTGGCAGTATTACATTAAACAAAAATATTTTTGGAAGACATTTTTTGTTTTAATTTTAGATCCAAACTGCCAAGAAAGAACAAGCTCAGTTTGAACAGTCACAGACACTTGTTAAAGCAGCAAGAGAAGGTCGCCTTATTTTTCTCCCAGGAGGAAACACACAAATTCTCGGTTGGTTTTCAATCTGCTATTAACTTGGTCATGTCAGCGGGTGGGGGGGGGAAGCCACCATTGTGATAATCAGTCATTTTCAGGGATCCAAATGTCAATTTTAATAAATTGATAAAGGCACTTAATGTTTCAGACTGTCTCACATCATCCTTCATGACCACGCACAGTTAATGTATATCGGATATTCGTTGCTAAACTCCTTTTCTGTAGGATAGCCACTATTTTATCAGCAATGCTGGGGGGGGTGGGGGGGTTGACAAGATTTTCTTATGCTTTCCCTGTGGTTTGATTCTGGGGTTTAAATCAGTGTTAGTTTTATAATGAACTTGAATTCTTATTTTAAGCAAGTCGCTAGTACGGGAATACTATAAAAAATTGTTGGTTTTTACTTTGTTTCAACTTAAAAAAAATTATTAATTTCAGAAAAACCTTTCTCCATGGTCTACACACCCCAGACACCACCAACACCAGTAGCAAAGCTGCCAGCTACAACACCAGCACAAACCCCACCGTCGTTGAATACCCAGATCAGGTAGGGGGTGGGGTTTTTTCTGCTTAGAGGTTATTTTGTGATGAAACAAATCAAAATAGGGTATCATCCAATTCAATTCTGGAAGTCATAAACTTGTAGAGGAGGTGAACTGTTGTAAATGAGCTTGAAGTGTGCGTCAAAGTATAACTTTTGTTTGTTTCTGTTTTGAGGAAATTAAACTTTTTTTATATTTTTGTTTTAATATTTTTTTTTCAATCATTTTGCTCGGTGACTTGAAATTGGTAAAGAAAAAAAATTGCTTTTGCTTAATTTTAGTACCTTTGAACATTTGAAGATGAGTTGACTTTGAGATTAGGGGGTTGGGTGATGTGGTGTGATATTTACAATTTTTATGATCCTGTTAAAAAAACAAAAAGTCATTCGCGCACACTCACTGCATCATGGATTTTGTGCAAATTTTATGCCGTGAGATTTTTGTATGAAGCTGGCATCATTATGCACTATAGAAAGAAGATCTATAGATGTACAGAAAATTGCATAAAAAGTAAGTACTGTATTTATTGCAATATATAACTTTGTTTTGTACATTCCACTTTATTGTGTTTAAAACCTTTTTTTTTATAACCTCAATGTTTTGGCTTGTTTTAGTGGGTTTCAATATGTCATTTGATACTAAGGATAGAGTACTCTGTTCTTAAATTACCACACCAGTTTCAATTGTTATTAAATGAATTTCACCACATTAAAAGGAAAAGTTATACTCTAAGGTAAGAATTAGTACAGGTTTTTTGGGTAAAATTTAAAGATTTGTTTAAAACCACATCCTTGTACATTTACATCATTTAGGGCTATAGTTACAGGCTGCTATTGCAGGTGGTGGTTACAAAGAGGTGGAATCTACTGGCCTAATAGGGAGAACTGTTACAATTGATTAGAGAGCAAGCCATGCAGAACTTTCAACCAGCTGACACTGACATATCTTTGATCAAGGATTATGCCTTGATCTTATTACAATTAGTAAACTGATCTATTTTATTGTTGGAAAGCAACAAAAATAGGAGCACTGATGTAAATAATAATGAGACTGAATCTTTTGAAACTCTGGCCATTGGTTCCTTGAAGGATCGAAGGATGGGATCAAAGTCTGACACTTACAGATTATTTTTTTCCCTCAGTTTTTACAGAAATTTAAAAAATAAAATTAGTCAACATTGTTATTTCCAACAATTTCTGCTTGAGATAAAAACAATTAATTTTTTTTATATTTGTAAATAGTTGAGAATGCAGTAATTCCTGTTATTTTTTTTCCAACATGCCCTGATGCTCTGAACTTTAATTGTTCTTCAAGTGAAAGACAGATTCTTTTTTCCCTTCATGATGATCATAACAGTTGAGCTTTTACTAGAGAGACATGTTTTTTTTATTGTTCAAAAACTTGTTTTAATCTACAAAGTCTTTGGAAAAACTGTTACAAAAATGTATTAAGATTGCATTTTTATTTGAGCACATCTCTATTTTGCAGTTTTTTTAAGCTTGAGTTGTTTTTTTTTTTTAGTGCTGTCCAAGCATACTTAAGCTTACTTAAATGGTTATTTTCATCTTGAAATCTTTAACATTTACTTTTGTACATTCCAGGTCTAAAAAACCAGAAGCTCCAGTTCAAGAGTATAAGATTGGTGGTTGGGGGAAAAGGGATAATGGTGCTTCTAAAACACAGCAGGGCCAACAAGCCCATTCCAAGCCCCAGCAGGGCCAACAAGCCCATTCCAAACCACAGCAGGGCCAAGCCCATTCCAAGCCCCAGCAGGGCCAACAAGCCCATTCCAAGCCCCAGCAGGGCCAACAAGCCCATTCCAAACCACAGCAGGGCCAACAAGCCCATTCCAAACCACAGCAGGGCCAACAAGCCCATTCCAAAACGACAGTGGGAGGCAAGGATAAATTCAAAACCAACAAGGAGAACATAAGGATGAAGCAAAGGCTTCATGAGAGGTCCAAAGCAGCCAAATTTTCAAGGTATTGCTATATTTAATCTAAGGTAGACTAAAAAATTATTATATATTTTTAAAAAAAATTAACAAGAGTCATCCTTTAGGGTATTCTGATAATATTTATTTTTATTACATGTCGTTTTCTTTGATGTCAAACATCACCATAAGAAGAAACTCTGATGTAATTAGCAAAGCCCATGTAACACTGTTAGGATTTTGTAGTCCATTTCTTAATTTTCCCCAAGTTTGTGCTAATGAAAGAGAAAAAAACAATACTTCTTCATAGTTCAGAGATAAATACCAAAAAAATGCCAGTTTTTCTCTTTATGTTTTACAGCAGAAGAACAGCCACCAGACTGCACAGACAGCTGAGGAGACATGTGCAACATTCAGAAAAGTATGCTGCATATCTTGAGGAGAAGAGGGGAAAACTAGAGAAGAATGGGAAAAAGAAGCCACAGAAAGATGAAAGTGAAGGCGCGCAGTCAAGGGAAAAGAGCTTAAAAAGAGAACCCGAAAACAGGCAGCAAGTAGCACATAGCAAGAGAGTAGTTTCCAAAAGAGAAAGGTCAGCAACAGAAGAAAAGATAGTCTTGTTAAGGTTAAACTGTACACATAGAGTGAGAGGAATCTATTGAAAACTCAGAAGTGTTTATTAACAAACTTTGAACTAAGATTAATTTTTTTCAAATTTGATTTTTTTTTTTTTGATAACCCAGTAGCACTAAGCAATGTTGATAACCAAGAAGCGCAAAATTTAATTCTAACATTTGAATCACTCACATGTTCACCTCTTAAATGAATAGCTAGGTGAGGTACAAATCCATTTTAATACATCTATGGTGAACTTGTATGTGTTGAACATCAAGCAGATCAATAGTGCTGGAAAATTTTTAACACTTGTTCTATTAACGTTATCATGATAAGGAATTCACCTTAAGAAAAGAGAATCGGTTCATTACCTGCCCTTGGATTTTCATAATTAATTTGGAAACGAAAAAATTTGGTTGGAAACCATATATTTCAGCTTGAGGTGCAAACATCATCGGCAGTTTTGAGTTGCTAAAGGAATGGAGGATTTCCCCTGCTATTCCTTGAATGTCTTGTTACTCAATTTTAACGAAAATGTTGTTTTAATAACTAATAAACTTGATGAAACTTTAAAATGGATTTGTTTGTTCCTTTTTCAGCTGTTTAAGTTTCTGTTTTAGTGTAACAAAACTTGTAACCCAAGGTCAGTGGTGCTCAAAATTTGGGTGGGGATCCTGTTTGGGGTTTCTAAGGGTTTTGATTTATATGGTGTCCATAAGAAAATAATTTTACGATGGGGGTAGGGTACCACTAAAAGGTTTGTGCACCACAAAGGTTTGTGCACCACTGGCATTTCTTATTTCTAAAATTAAAAAAACATGCTTTTTTTTTTCTTTTTTTTTTTCTGTTGTATGTTTGTTTTGTAGCCGAAGCTGTTGACATTTCCAACTTGATAATCAGTTTTGCTATCTTTCAATGGAATTTTTGTGTGTCTCTTCTGCAGTGCCAATCGTCCTGCGTCACCAGATCTTGTCATTGTTGGTGAGACACCTCCACGGAAACAGTCCTCTGTAAGTGCCTTTTACGTAAGTGGCACCTGTTGTGTCAGTGCCTGTCATGTAATTTACTAGCCATTTCAGCACCCACTTTGTAATTGCTTGCTATGTCAGGGCCTATTGTGTGAATATTATCTGTTATTTACAGCTAACGTTATGATTGGCGTTCTGAAAGAACTCTGTGGCATTTTTATGCCTACTTGTATGTGTTAAAAAGTCAAGCTGTTGAACCCCTCCCAACCCCTGTGGCTAGATTTGGTTGCATTGGTTCTGATTCACACACATGGGAAATAGACTACAGAAGCTTGTAAGTTGTCTCTCTCGGGTATTCTGGCGTTAAGACTGAAACAGGTGTGCTACAACATTGAGTAGTTGTCATTCTGTGGTCTTCATTTATTGGTAGTCCGCATAGAATTGGGTGCGTACATGTCTGGCCATGGTCTTAGCAATTTGTCGCTTTGCTAGCTTCATTTTTCTGCATCTTGACATAATAGAGATAACTTTAGTGAAACTGATGCACCATCTTGATATCATTGTGGTTACTTATTGGTATGTTGTTTTTTTTCCACAGTCACTAAGAAGCCCAGGAGTCCCTAGTCCAATAAGTCCTGCAACTCCTACTGGTAAGCATGTCAATATACTTACACATTAATGTAAACAAATTTATTTAAAAAAACCTCTAGAGGCTAGATTTTTCTAAAGTAGTACTAATTCTCCCTCCTCGTCCTCCTCCAACTAGTTTTAAAATTTATGCCAGAGAATAGTTGCCTTGTTTGTTCAGTCATTTTAACAAGCCCAGTTCATGAATCTGCACCTTGCTAGCTCAAGTTTCGTACTAAAAAAAAAGCTGAAATTAAATGTTTAAAAGATTTTCTGTAAATCACTTTGGTTTCTTTATTGTTCCATGCTTTAAACTTTGCTGTCGAGTTAAAACCTGGGATTTGAGCAGGCTTTTTTAGGGGGCGTTGAGCTCTGCTCCTGATTCCACTCCGAGCTATGGCAAAATAAAAATGTGGGGATGGGTTGGCATAGTGTTAGCTGGTAGAAGATTGGGGCAACATAGCTGGTAGAAAAGTGGGGCAACCCTAACATAGCTGGTAGAAAAGTGGGCAACCCTAACATAGCTGGTAGAAAAGTTGGGCAACACTAACATAGCTGGTAGAAAAGTTGGGCAACACTAACATAGCTGGTAGAGTAGTGGGGCAACATAGCTGGTAGAAAAGTGGGGCAACCCTAACATAGCTGGTAGAAAAGTGGGGCAACCCTAACATAGCTGGTAGAAAAGTGGGGCAACACTAACAGCTGGTAGAGTAGTGGGGCAACATAGATGGTAGAAAAGTGGTGCAACAGCTGGTAGAAGAGTTTAGCAATAAAACATTTTAACAGCTGGTAAAAAGACCCTGATCCAAAGCTCAGAACTCCGCTCCAAATCCAATGTCAAAACCCTCACTCATGAATGACAGTTTTGCTTCTTCTTCATAGGCAATTTTGTACATGGTACACATGGAATGGGCGTGAAGCTACCTCAGGGATGGCAACCCTTGGAGCCCAGCACATCCAACACTCCTCCCAGCCAGCAACTGATGCCCGTTCAAACAGCTCACTCGAAATCTCAGGCTTTCCCAGAGACAATAACATCTGTGCAAGCCAAGGCCCAGTCTGAGGCTATTGCCTATTTGAGGTAATGTTGTCCTTTGGTTGTCTGTCTGATTTTAGGCCCGGTGGAAATTTAATGTCAGGGAATCTTACCACATTTTAATTAACGGCAATCACATTTATCACTGAATTCCCTATAATAACTTGTTATTTCACCTGAGCCATGACTCTTTAATTACTGAGACATTAAATTTTTTTTTCACTTCAGACAACAGATGCAGCAACAGGCCCAAGCCAAGGCAGAATCAGAACCCATGAAGAAGAGAACCAAAAAACTGGCCCAAATGGAAGCAGATGACAGTGGTGAGATGATGCTCTGATTACATTTGTTTTATTACCTTAAAAAAACTGCCGCAATCAGATTTGGGATAAGTCAGTTTAATTATACTAATCCAGTGCGTTTAAACAATTAAACATAAGAAGATTGGATTCTTTTATTGATCCAAAATGACAGAAAGCGAATGTCTATATTTTACGGACAGTACAAAATATATAAAAATTCATCTTTTCCCAAATCTTTGGAGCCTTACATTGAAGGACAGAATTCGCCCAGAACTAGCTGGTGTTAAGTAACTGATGAAGTGGGTGGGGTGTATCCTCCAAAATTCTTTTTGTTTTGAAGTTAGCAACTCTCCCCTGAATTATTCTTGAGGGCATGCCTAGTGACCAGTTTCCTATGGCCGGATCTACAAATACCAAGGCTGCTGCCATCTTGTTGAAAACGGGTCTCTATTCTTGTTTTCACCAAGATATAAGGGGATTAACAATACCTTGTTTTTATTATCCATATAGATTTTTTAATTTAGGCAGCACTAATTTTTAATTATTTAAAATGCTTCGGTCTATGTCTTTGTGAGGAAAAGATATAAAATGTACATTACTAATTGTATCTGAGATTCCAACTTGAGCCAAATTTAAAGAATCTAGTAATTTTAATACTAATATGATACCTGCATATTGGTGAGTTTTGAATTTACGATTCTAAAGGTACAGAAACAGGGGTAGCTTCTTCTTAATATAAAATAGCTGTTATTTTCTCTTTAATGTATTTGGAAACTTGGTGCTAAAAAAAATATAAATAATTAAGCTTTCCTTGGGTACTAACAAAAATTTGTTTAGGCTTGATATACGATTTATGATCCATTTTTTAATTGACCAATTTGTTTGGTGCTATTATAATGGGAGGTAAGCAGAACAAAGTGTTTTGAATATCCGATTCTAAAAATACGTAAACCTGTGCTTATGTGCATTGATGTTTTATTTAAGGTAACTGGGTGCCTTTAGATGAATACTATTATGGCAAGATGGAGGGAAACCCTACCTACCAAGAACAGAAGGGAGAGCTCAGATTTAAAGTAAGTGCAATTTTATCAGATTCTTTCTAGATGAGATTTGTTATTTCAGTGTGTGGATTAAAAGTCACTGTTTTCAGTAAAATCACTATACGGTGCCATAAGGTGCTGGATGGCCGAGTGGTCTAAATTGAGCAAATCTCAAGTTGATGGTCTGTAGTTCAAAGCCACCAAAGCCTCTTCAAGCAAAAACATCACCAGCATCCCGGGTGGATGGGACTCGTTAAACTTGAATGGCAACTCATCTAAGAGAAGGAAACTCTGAATTCAAACCAGGAGATGGAGTCCAGTAGGCGGATAACATTGGTACAATGAAAAATTCCAACAACTCCTGCAACGCCACTGGTGCCAAGATTTATCATCCACATGATGTCCCCATGGGTTATCCAGAGGCGCGGAGAGAGGGGATTTGCTGTTGGGAACCAGCTTATAATCCTAGAAGAATAATCAGGTGCCAGAATACTGCAAGTTCTTAAACGGGGAAGAGTGTTGCATGGTCCTGCATAAAAAATATTTTTTTAACCCTTTAATTTTAGTATTAGCATACATTTTTTTAAAAACATGCAATATTTTTTGCTCAAGACCTCAATATTTAAGTAATTTAACAGATGTGTTGCTCATTAGTAGTTCTCTTCTACATTTTTTTATAGGGATTTTCTCCTAATTTTATTTTGCGTTCATGAAACAAGAGCTTTAAAGTCAAATTTGGTGTTGTGGATTCAAATATACAGCACCTTACCCTACACATACAAAGTTAAATGATAGTCCTAATGCTGAACCTTTCCTTCCTACTAGTGTTGGTACTGTAACAAGATGCTGTACAACAATGTGGCAGCCATGATGCACATCCAGGGTCACATTGACTCTGAGCGGCAGGTCAATCTGGACCTGAGTGACCTGACACAGTGCAAACATTGCTACAAACAATTCGACACACCATTTGAGATGCAGACTCACATTGAGAAGGTGGTTTAAATTTTTCATTAACCTATTTTTTAGTTGTAAGGTTACAAAAATATCAAGATAGATGTTCCAGACCTGTTTACGCTTATGATTTTGGCGTACAATGTACGATTTTGAGGTGTACACATTATATATACTCTGTTTATTTTTTACTATTAATAATGTATTGAATGATATTGTAGGATTTTAAGAGTTTGATGGTAAACAGGTCTGATGTTCTTATGTATCAGTTGTAAAATAAAGCACTTTAAAAAATATATACACATTAGTCTGCTACTTTGGGAAGCAACCTTTTTTAGATGTTTGATGATGTAAGTAGTTATTGTAGACATTTATTTTTATTTATTTGCTATTACCATACAATACTGTGCGTTTTGAGAAGATAAAATACTATTCTGAAACGATATTGTACTATTTTGAGAGTTCCAGGGCAGCCAGGTCTGTTGTGTGTTAATTAAAATATCAACGAGATTGGTGCTCTTAGTATGTTAACTAAAATATCAACCAAATAAATGTTCTTATGTTTGTTGTATGGTTCCAAAAATATCAACCAGAAAAATGTGATACATGTTAGCTTGATCACTAAAATTAAGGTGCACACAGTGTCCGTGTAGTTCAAGTGTGAACACTATACAACCCTGGCAACTTGGTGTCTCACTTGCTTCATTAATTCCTTTATAAATCAAAGAAATCAAGATACTGAAATCAATATGGGATGTAAATCAAAATACAAACAGAAGGCCTAAATGATTTTTAAGTGTCTTTAGGCATAAATTTGAGTTTTTCAGTCATAAAAATTGAGCTGGTTAACCCTTAAAAGTTGAGCTGTGCAATCATAAAAATATATGGTTTTTAATACCTTTGTACTTGTGTGTCATATTTGTTCGGTGCAATGAAATCATTGTCTTTCAGGTTCACATGAACAATACCAATGTGCTTCTGTGTCGTATCTGTGAGAAAGACCATGAGAATCGCCATGCCTTAACTGACCACATGAGGAGGAACCACAACGCCTGCGAGATGCCCTACATTTGCCAGCTGTGCAAGTTCAGGTCATCGATGTACAGTGATGTTGTTGATCACTTTAAGAAGGTGAAGATGTAAACAGCTGTTTTTTAACATTTCCGACTTGTTCCTAAGGCAAGCTGCACACAACTTCAGCAAATTAAGCCACAGCACTGTGACACATTTTGTTGTCACAGTATGTATGCTCTGTAGGGAAGTGTCAGTGTAGAATTGATATTTAAATTATTTAAAATAGGTTTTAAAAAAACATTTTTATTTGACTCTCTCCATAAGCATGTGATTCTCTCCAATCCACTGCTGGCTGAAAAAACTATGGAAATTAATTCTGTCTCAGTTTTGTTTTTCAAAATTCAATGCCAGCAGGCTGGAGTAAACTAATTGAAAATGAATTTTTAAAAAAAAATAAGATGTCAGACCATAAGTATTTTTTAAAAGCTTTGTCTATAGTTCAGTCTGCCACTGTCATGACATTTGCTAATAGTTTGCTACCATTGTCATGTAATAGGCTGAGTTCAAGCTGCACTAATCATGTAATGTTTTTGGTTACTTGAAACATGCCTCTTTTTTTTTTTTGGTCCCCAGAAACACAACAGTTCAGAGTCCATGCTTTGTCTGTATTGTCTCAGGGTGTTCCATGTTCGTTTTGTCAGCCAGGGATGGGGTCAGACCTCAATTTATTACAATCACCTCATGAAACATCAGGTTAGTAACTAATTCAATGGCACTTATTTTTCTGTTGATTTGAACAAAAACAAAATTTGATAGAAAGTGAAAGGGATACTTAAAAGTAAGTGTTGAATCATTGTCATAAATGTATACATTAGATGAAAAATACCATTTAATTTTCTCTACTACCTCATAGAACTTTACCTTCTAAACCACAAATATTAAAAAAAAAAAAAATCCTGATTGTAATGTTAGCAGCTTACAAATCAAATGAAATATGGAGATAATTTGAATGTAACATTTTAAATTGCATGATGTCTTGTATGTCTTAAGTTACTGCTCTCAAATAACCAAAAGCTATAAAAGGCTCTAGGTGAAAATCACTCACAGATGCACCTCACTAACAACGTCCGATATAAATAAGCTCAGCTTTTCCCTTGTATTTCAGATAAAAAATTGCTGTAGGAAATGCCAGCACTGTAAACTAATATTCTTAAACCCAGGTGATCTCAAAGCTCATCGTAAACTGGACCATATGCCAAATCAGAAAGGAGTCATTGGTAGGTTTGTGGCTTTAGAACCATTAAGTTTGGATAATGATTGCATCCATATTTGTAACACCTTCATGAGCCAAAGTTTCATTAAGGTCTGTTTATTTCAGAAAGTAGAAATGTGGAAACTGCATAACTATCTTGGTACATTTGATACCATTGAAAGTTTGGTGGGACTGTCATTTTACCTTTTTCAAATACTTTGTCGTCAACATTTCTAACAGCTAATGTTTATAATTTTATATATGCGTCTGTAAATATCAGAAGCTAATGAAGGGATTGGTTTGCGGTTGTTTACATGTTGCTGATAGAAAGCGGAAATCACACTATAAAAATTTTCTTCAGGCTGCAATGCCATGGGAGGTTACTGCCAAATTCTTTTGATTTCATCGAAGAATTTACAATAAGAGAACTATAGGAAAATAAGGAAATAAACGCAACCAGTTATGAATTTTATTTAATGTTATTATATCACAATGTATAAAATATATGTTTCACATATTTTTTTTCTGAACCCATTTACGTTTTTTTTGTGTGTTTTGGCTGAGATTTTAATGGGTAGAATCTCTAAACAGTTGGGGTTGAATGTATAAAGGCTTCATACTGAAACACATTTGTTGTGGGGTGAATCCTTATTCAGGACAATTTATTTTTATTCTTCAAAATTTTATTTTTTCCTAATTAGTTTCTAAGCTAATATCAACAGTGTATGCTGTTCAGTCACATTTTTATTTAGCAGGTATGTTCTTTAAAAACAACCCACAGAAGTATATAAAAGTATATAAAATATATTTATTTATTGTTGCTATTTATTTAACCATAAATGTTATGCTATTTTGGAGGCGCTTTTACACACACACACATACGCACACACCACAATACTCACAAAAAATATAGAAACCCTCGTAAGGCAAGGCATAGTCACAAATTTGTGGGCAACACAACAAACACACACAGAAAACACCCCCCCTTTCCCCCAATTGTGATGCCGTTTTTGGATGGCAGAATAACCTTAACTCTCAAAAGAGTTAAAACTGGTATTTAAAAAAAAAATTAATTAGCACCTGATCTCTTCTCTTGTTACAGGTATGAATGCTAAGTACACCACCCCTCATCAAGTGATGATCAAAGTGACGGAGAAATGTGACAGTGTGGGTGGCATCAAGTCCTTGAATGTTCCAGCCGTCAAGAAAATCATGGATCATAAACTGATATTCCCACCCAGCCTTTACAAGCTCAAGTGCATCGAGTGTAAGATGCTCATGGGAATACCCGACCACTACAAGTATGTATTATATTATGATCATAGTTTTATATAAAAAAAACTGCATATCCTTAGGTAACTACTGAAAATATACCTATAAAAATTGACTTTATGTGCATTTTTAACATTTTTGGTTTCATGTTGAATCCCGTCCACATGCACCTATTTCAAACAAGAGTATGTGATATATATTTTTTATCTTTAATTACGAAAATTAATTGCAGCTGTTTCAGTTTTGAAAGAAGCTAGTTTAAATGTGACCTTAATAGCGGTAGACTCTGTCCACAGATTTGTAACCCCATATATTTATTTATTTATTTATTTAGACATTTTTATATAGCGCTTATCATAAAGCTCTAAGCGCTTTACAATTATTAAAACATGTAAACTAAGTAAATACAAATGAGACACTAGGATAGTAACTACTATTCTATAGAAACAATGAAAATGGCTATAAAACGAGGACACTTTGACACTTCAGGATCAACCCGAAACAGAAAATGAGGTAGGGCAAGGAGGGTGCATCACAGGTCATAGGCGGACCTAAACAGATGAGTTTTAAGGGACTTTTTGAAAATGGACGAGGTTTCACTATGACGTATATGGAAGGGGAGCTGGTTCCAGAACGTGGGCCCATGGAAGCAGAAGGAGCGTTCACCGATGGTCTTAGTTTTAGTTCTTGGGATTGAGAGGGTTCTACTGTCAATGGAAGAACGTAGTTGTCTTGTGGGGATGTAAGGAAGCAACAGTTCAGAGAGATAGACAGGAAAGTGAGGGTCAGTGAACGAGTTGAAGCAAAGATTGGAAGACTTGTATTTGATGCGAGAGGATATTGGAAGCCAGTGGAGTTGCCGCATGTGTGGTTGAATGTGGTCATGTTTCTTTAATTTAAAAATGAGTCTGCATGCTGAGTTCTGTGCCTTCTGAAGTTTTTCTATGTGGTGTTGAGGAATGCCTGAGAGAAGAATGTTACAGTAGTCAAATTTTGAAAGAATGAGTGAAGAGACGAGAGTTTTTGTGGCATCAAAGGAGAGGAGGTGTCTAATGGTGCTGATTTTTCTAATTTCGTTATATGCTGATCTGCATATATTCGTGACATGTTTGTCCATGGAGAGGGTGTCCGTAAGAGTGACTCCAAGGTTTCTGGCAGAGGGAGAGAGTGTGATGTCAGAGTTGCCAATAGATATAGAAGAAGGAGCGAATGGAGGGAGAGGTTTGTTTTGAGAGTGGATGAGAAGGATTTCCGTTTTATCATCATTTAGCTTCAGTTTGTTGCAAGTCATCCAACGCTTTACATCGTCCACGCACTCCTGTATGCGAAGGATTGTGGCATCAAGTTGATCAGGAAAGCAAGAGTCACTGATTTGAGTGTCATCAGCAAAGGATTGACTGGAAACTGAGTGGTGGCTAATGAGAGATGATAGAGGTTTAGTATATATATTACGATATTACTGAGAGACACCTGTCTTGTTGTTTCAGGAAGTTCATCCAGTGTTCAATGTGCAGATTTGCCACAAGTTGTTCCTTTGCCTACGCCAATCACATGATGGGCTTTCACTCTGGTCAGATGACTGCAGCTGCATCCCACACACCCACTGAAGGGAAACTGGAGGAGCAGTTATACTGTGCCTGTGGGTTTGTCAGCAGTTACGGAAACCGTATTGGTGAGCCTTGAGATATCTCTCTCCCTTCATATGTTTTTGAGTTTCAATTTTTAGAAAGTTAATTAGAATTCTATCAAACTGATAACAAAAACTATTGATAGAATAATTACTAAGATTCTAATCGAAGACATTTCCCTTAAAATTTTTATTTTCTTTTAAAAAGTTAAACTTATTACAGAAAATAATTTTATTTTACCACAGCCAATCATCTGGTTGCTTGCTCTAAAAGTTCGTGCTCTAAAGATATGCCTCCACCATCAACTTCAGAAGAATTCGGTAAGTTAACAAACTTTGGAAACTAACTGTTGAAATAAATTATTGAATTTAAAAAAAAAAAAAAATGTGCTTAAGATCTTAAAGTTTTTTATTATCTAGCCCTGATTTTACCTTTTACCCATATAACATTTCATTCCAGTATGGATTCAGAAACCTCTGGAAGAATTAGTTAGGATCAGTGTTTATTCATGCACACATTGTTTTGTCTTGTGTTGAGTTTTTTTATTTCTTGTGATCATAAAGTGAATGTTTTAAAAGCCCTCCTGAAGTGGAACGAGCTCAATAAACATAACCTTGAAGTGAAAAGTTTTAAAAGTGTTAACTGTAAAGTGAATGTTTTAAAAACCCTCCTAAAGAAGAACGAGCTCAATAAACATAACCTTGAAGTGAAAAGTTTTAAAAGTGTTAACAATAAAGTTATGTTTTAAAAGTGTTAACTGTAAAGTGAATGTTTTAAAAGTGTTAACTGGTGTTGACAAGAACCTCTCCTTTCACAGGACTGGAGCTCCAAGATCCCAGAAAGAAACCCGATGCTTCATTGCTGGATGTTCTTGGATTGGTCAAGAAAGACACTCTGCCAGCATCAAGTACGTTCAGTGATCCAGAACCTCCATTAAGTTATCAGAGATACACATATATAGGCCTATCGAAAATTTGCTATAAAGAATTTGTCTGATAGGAATTCGTTCAAATGGAAATTTGTCGGGCGGGAAATTATTCAATTGGAAATTTGTTCATACGGAAGTTTGTTTCAAAATAACATAATGGGGAAAAAAATGAAGAAGAAGAAAATGTTATTAAACAATTTACATTTTTCCCATCTCTCACTCATAAGTTCCCTTAAGAAAAAATTTAAATAAATAAATCTCCTTTTAACAAATCATTTTGTTTTAAACAAACACCTCCGTTAATTTTATCAGAGATACAAGGAAGAAAAAATGCCAACTGCAATTTTTTCCAGATTTATTATGGTTTTTGTACCATCAAATTTATTTGTGTCTAACATTGCAAGATATAAACTGAGAAACTATTGGAACCTTTTTTTAATGAGTGTTTTATTGTGTGATATTACAGTAAAATATCTAATATATCTGTGTTCTTTAATCTGGAACAACTTGTTTTAAGGCATAAAATGTAAGCTGTGCCCATTCTGGGGGGAACACCACCACCCCCCCCCCCCTCGCCCCATCACACCATTTAGTGTTTAAAAGAACATGTTGATTTTAGCTCTCACCAAAGCCATTTTAACACACAAAGTATTTCCACCACAGTGCCCCGTCGTGACTCGCCGCCCCCTGAACCGGTGGACATGCCAGAGGTGGCAACATTGGATGTGTTGCCAAGGAGGCCGTCTCTCCTGAGTGATTCCAAGAAGAAAACATGGAAGAATACACCCAAGGTGAGGATCTATATTACAGGAGTCACAAATTTTTTTATTTGATAATAAATGGGATTGGGATAAATTGTTGTGCCTTGAGTCCTACAGATCACTTTGTTTCTTTTCTTCCTTTAGTGGGAAAAAGACGTGGAACCGTCTGAATCAAAAAAGAAAGATACCACGGCAGGGGCAGAGAATTTTGAGCAGGATGTCAAAGAAACGGATGCAAAAGCAGAAGGAGAATCGGATAAAGAAACAAAAATGGCAGATGTAGCCACACCGTCAGACGGTGATTCCAAGGAACCTAATGATGATGTCAGTGAGGATAAGCTGAAGCTAGAAGATAAACAAGATAAAGAAATTGAGATGATTGGAGACACCAACGAAACCCTTGAGTCAGATGACAATGTTTTGCAAGACAAAGGGGATGAGGCAGAAGGCGGTAAGTCAAGGGTGGAGGTTGCATCAGATGAGGAGGACAATCTTTTGAAAGATGATGTGAGTACTCCTCAAGATGTGGTTGAAGAAGAGCCTCTTGGAGAAAAGTTAAGAGTCAAGGATTCAGACCTTAGTGAGAAAGATGCTAAAGAAAATCAGATGGATGAAATGAGTTCTGATAACACAGAGTCGGTTGGCTCTAAAATTGGAGATGTCGAGAGAGAAACATCAAAAACTGAGAACACAGAAAGTAAGGCGACAATGGAGGCAGATGATGAGAACGAAAATAAGACTGAGAATAAGATTGAGAAACCAGAGTTGGTGAGTTGTTTTGAAGACAAGACAGAAATGCAAGCTCAGGAGGATCATGATAACAAGGATTACAGAGGTAATGATGAGGTTGAAGACCAGCGAGCCAGGTGCCAGAAAGGCAGTGATGAGCAGCCTAGTAGGTCTGACAGTGTAACATTAGATAGAAACAGTGAAGGCAATGATGATCACGTCAGTAGGTCTGACATTGTAATATTAGATAGAAACAGTGAAGGCAATGATGATCATGTCAGTAGGTCTGACAGTGTAATATTAGATAGAAACAGTGAATGCAATGATGATCAGCCCAGAAGGTCTGACAGTGTAACATTAGATAGAAACAGTGAAGAAAGTTTGGATAAAGTCAGTGAAAATGTTCGGTTACAAGTTGAGGTTCCAAGGCAAGATTCTTCAGAGAAAAATAGTGACAGCAATCATATGCAAGGCCAGGATCAGAGACAAGATGAGTCAGATGGTGACATAATTCAGTTACAAAGCCAAGTTCCAAGACAAGAAACCTCAGCTGAAAGTTTGGAGAAAGATGAAGATGATATTCAATTGCAAGATCAGATTTTGGGGCAAGATACTTCAGTTGAAAGACAGGATAAACCAAAAGGCTTGGTTGTGGATTACGGCAGTAGCTCAGATGAGGAAGAGGAAGTAATGAACCAAGTCAGTTTCAATGTGTCAGACATTCCACTACCAAGTAATGAACCAGATGCTACCGAGTATGTGATAGCTGATAAGGTCAATGAAGAGGAAAGCACAGCCTTCAGTAAAGGTCTTAGAAGTGAAAGTTGTGCTGGGCTGGTCTTGACAGAATACAGTGTTGAAGACAGCATCAGCAAATGCCCAGACGATATTGTCAAAGAGGATGACCCACTGGATGCTAATGTCAAGGAAACAGAAACTAAAAATGTGGAAGAACTGTCCAGCTACGAGGACAGCCAGTCGACAGACTTCAAGACTTTGTTCACTGATGCTCCAAACCTAGAAGGAGAACAAACAATAACAGCTGAACAGGACATGGACATAGATGAAGAAGAGTCCAGCGGTCATGTGCTAAATGAAGAATTGAATGGTGAAAAAGAGCCGCTGGCTTTGACACCTGGTGAAGCTTTCGATGAGCTGTCGTCAGACTCTGCACAGAAAGCAGACTTTGATGGGGAGCACCATGCCTCATCCAGCATCTCGGAGACTTCTGATTCTCAGCAAGTCACTCTGCCGACCTCGTCGTCCTCATCGTCGTTTAGTAATCTCAACAGAGCGGACCTGACAGAGCGTATCAGTGATGTGTTCTCTCGGGATTCTATTGGGGAGGGCAGCAGTGATGCCAGGGACTGGAGTGGGAACTTCCCGGCAGCTCAGCAGTCCTCAGGTACTTTAACTCTAGTGGACCCTGCAGGCCAAGAAAGTTTATTTTCTCAGAAAAGTTTTTTGTCTCAAGACATTGTCGTAAAGATTCCAGAGAAATTGTTGGAGTCACAAGCATCCACTGATGATGCTGTACCAGAAAAGTTTTCAGCAGCACAAACATTCACAGGTGACGTGGTGTCAGAGAAGTTTTCGGAAGCACAAGCATCCACTGATGATGCCGTACCAGAAAAGTTTTTAGCAGCACAAACATTCACAGGTGACGTGGTGTCAGAGAAGTTTTCGGAAGCACAAGCATCCACTGATGATGCCGTACCAGAAAAGTTTTCAGCAGCACAAACATTCACAGGTGACGTGGTGTCAGAGAAGTTTTCGGAAGCACAAGCATCCACTGATGATGCCGTACCAGAAAAGTTTTCAGCAGCACAAACATTCACAGGTGACGTGGTGTCAGAGAAATTTTTATCAGCACAAACGTTCACAGATGATGTGCCATCAGAACAGTTGTTAGAACCTCAAACGTCTGCTAGTCCAGCAGAGAAAGATGGGCCTTCCGGTAGTTTACAGTGTCCTGAGAAGGCTGCTGATTATCCTCCACAAGAATCTACTCAAGTATCATATCAAGAATTATTGCAGTCTGGCTCTCCAGTTTTGGCGTCTTCATCGCAGGAGCGTGACAGGGAACGCCGCGAGAGGTCCCGTTCTCGTGATCGCCATAGAGACCGCCGCTCGCGGTCCAGAGACAGAGATAGGCAGAGGGATAGATACAGAGATAGTGACAGGGATCGCAATAAAGACCGATTTGACAGGTGAGTTTTTCTTTCAATTTCTTCAATTATTAAATCCCCACCAGGCCATCGTGGCATAAGGAAGGTACTTAATGTTTTTTTTGTTTTTTTGTAGTTTTTTTTTAAAAGATAATTTTTGTTTGAAGTTAAATCTATAATTTTCACATCCTAAACTAAATGTTTTTTTATATTTCTTGGTGTTGATACTATTCTATTTGTAGCTTTGATTATTGATAAGTGTAGGAACATAACAAGCCATGGTGTTCATTGATCTGAAATCATTGACAGAATTTTCCTTTAGGAGTCATCCATAGAAGCCACAAATCTTCTGACATTGTTTCACCCTCCCCCACCCCTCCCTTTTCCCTTATGTCCACCTCTATCCACTTTGGAATACCCACCCCCCTTTATGGACATCCATTCTTAGTGATTCATCGCACAATCTTAATCTTATATCACATGCCTCCATGTGGAACTCAGTATTTGTATACAATTTGTTCATGTGAGGCATCAGTTACTGAAAAAAAGCTCTTTATACAGTAACACACGCACCCCTCTCACTTAGACATCTTCTAAAGATAACCATTTGAAAGGTTCAAGGGGAAAAACCAGTGATATCAGGTTTTGAGAAAAATTGAAAATCAAGTTTGAAAATGACTCATAAAAGTATAAAAATGTCAAGATGTCTAAGTATTTATTTATTGTCTAAGCTGCTTTTTCAGTTGGGCCTATGTGTGTCATATTATTCAAATGAATGGAATGTAGCCACAGGGGAGATAACAGAAATTTTGAAAAAACTGACATCACTGGTTTTTCCCCCGAACCCTTCATTTATTATTTTGATTTACTAGTGGTGCCTCTTGTACTGTGCTCATTTATTTTTTACTAAAACAAAATTAAATGTTGTATTTAGACCAGAAATTTGGTATTGTACATAGATGCATACTTTTAATTTCTATTTCAGGGACAGAGATCGAGATCGCCATTATGATAGAAGCCGTGACAGAGATAGGTATTATGATGGTAGTAGAGACAGAGAGAGAGACCGCAGCAGAGAGAGGGATCGCAGCAGAGACAGAGATCGGAACAGAGAGAGAGATCGCAGCAGGGAGAGGGATCGAGACGCAGGACGCAGCCGTGACAGGAGCCGAGATAGGGACTATCGTAGACAGCGCGATGATCGCAGACACCGATAAAGTTTACCTTGCTCTTGAGCAATTTTGTACAAACTTAACTCCTAAGTTAAATCTTTACTTGTCTCTATCATTGTCACATTCACATTTAAATTACTCACCATCTCCTTCAATAAAATAATCTACTGTGCGTGATAGGAAAAGGTAAGGGATAAGTTTACTCTAGGATTTTATTTTTTTTAAAATCACTAACCCATGGTTAGTTAATTTTGTCAAACCTTTTGGCTCAAGCTAAATTGATGGCATGACAAGATGATGTATTTACACATTCATCTGCTAATGTTAATTTTATGCAAGTTTCACATTGTTTGTTTTGCAGGTGTCAAATTTCTTTTATTTAAAAAAAAAATTTTTGCCATAAATATTGGATTGGTTCCATGTTACTGTTAAATTTCGTAGGCTAATTCACTTATGCACCTTCAAGACTGTAATTACTGTTCATGTAATGGCCTTTGTGTTCAATAAACCCCCACCACCTTCTAGTCTGACACACGATGGTTATGTGACCAAGGATTAGAATATTAGCATTTGATGACCCTCTTAAAACCGTTTGATGACCCTCTTAAGTCATATTATATGAATTAGGTGATCCTTGAGTTTTCCATTAAGATCCAGTCAGAAAGTAAACTCATTGCATTGATGGGCTTTTTCAAATTTTCTATGCTTTACATTGAGACACATTCAGCTTGCTAGCAAGACTGAGACACATTCAGCTTGCTAGCAAGACTGAGACACATTCAGCTTGCTAGCAAGACTGAGACACATTCATCTTGCTAGCAAGACTGAGACACATTCAGCCTGCTAGCAAGACTGAGACACATTCAGCCTGCTAGCAAGGCTGAGACACATTCATCTTGCTAGCAAGACTGAGACACATTCGATATATGAAATAAAATAAGAAAGAAAAAAATTGTGTAACGGTTTTGTAATTATTATAATTATACATTAGTATATAAAATACATTATCATTATAGAAATATTTAAATATATCATTGTTAAAAAATGAGACACATGCCAGGTTTCTCTATACGAAACAAATGATTACGGTGAAACAAATGATTACGGTGTTTTAGTAAATAACATTGTTTTTTTAAATTTATTTAAAAATATGTTATCTCATGACTGTAAATTATTAAATTTGTGGAAAATAAGTTAAAAACTTTATCTTGTGTAAATTTTGAATTTTTTGAATGTCCAATTATTACCCCCAAACCTTGATAGATTGCTGTGTTAAAAATTGTGCGTGTGGTCAAGGGAAGGTGTGTGGTCAAGGGAAGGTGCGTGGTCAAGTGAAGTTGTGTGGCCAAGGGAAGGTGTGTAGCCTAGGGTGTGATCATAGTAAAGATGAAAGAAAAGAAATGCATGTGTAGGTAGCCTCCATTATTTTTTTTTTGTCATTCTCAAAATGTCTGAGCATTGATATTTTGTGCTTCATAAATTATGAGTCTAAATTAGCAAAAATCACAACACTATGTAGAAACACAGTTGTAATAAATGATAACAACAGGAATTATCACCTAGACAATAACTCAGTTATAAATGTCAAAAATAAATATTCAAATGTTCAATATTTGTTTGTTAAATGGTCTGATGACCTAAATGTATATCAACTGTTTAAATGATGAGTCCATAACCTTATCCGTAATAAATAAAATTAAAAATGTTAATTTCACACTAGCAAAACTTAAACAGTGACATTGTGTATGTCATCTGTAGTCCTTTAAATATTGTAAATATATTTTTAGTGTTACAATGTTGATCTGTTAATGTCATTCATTTATTTACTACTTCAAGAGTTGGAATTTGATATGCTGTTGTTACAATATGTGTTTGCTGTAACACGACGTGTATTTTGTGTGTTGTATCACTTCACATAACTGGTGTGCTGTAAAACGTGTATTATGGAGCCCGTAACACTTTGTGTATCTGTTTTGCTGTAACATTTGTATTTCATGTGATGTTAAACTGTGTATCTAGTGTGCCGTAACACTTGTATTTCATTTAATGTAATGGTGTGCCGTATGATGTGCATCTGATATGCATGAAATGTGTGTGTTGCTGTAGTGTGCTGAATGATATCGATATGTATCTGACATGACGCCATGTTGCGGTATTGCTTCGTGAATTGGGCAAGCATGAAAGTTGAACAAGTGCGAAAATGCATAACTTATGCCTTACCTTAAAAGTTGTGTTTCTAAAATACTTTTGCAAAATAGTCAAATATTTACTGTATATTTATTTATCATTTTCCTGATGCTTGTTTGGCCACTCCAAAAATAGTTAATGTGTTAAGCTGAAATTGATGAAAAGTTAAATTGCGGTCATGTTTCAACAGTGACAGATCTACTGCATAAATGTTTTGTCCATTATGAATTTTTAAAAATTTATTTGGCTTCTCTGGAGTGAAATTGTATTTAACCGGCTGTATGTTTGTAAGTGACAAATATTATTTTTATTTTCTTTATTTTTAAAGACTTATAAAGAAATTGTAATATCATATTAAATTTTAGCAAAAGTCTTACCATATATTAAATGATAATAAATTGTCAAAAAAAACTTACTCATTCCTTTTTATTCTCTATCTAAAATTTGAATGAAAGGGATTAATTTAAATTAAGAGTCTGTGCAGTAAAATGCACTCCTCTGACAGTGATTAGTAAACTTAGACAAAGATAGGAAATAGTAGAAGATATGTCAAAAGTTGAAATGAAAAGACTGGACAATCAAAAGAATGTGTTAAATCGATTGTTAAACAGATCTTGTTCTACTAATTTCCTTCACAGGACTTGAACTTAGTCCCTAGTTTATTATCATTAGACAAACATTCTAAGAGAGAGGGGGGGGGGGGGGCTAAAAGAAGGTTAGGTAAAAGGAAATAATTTGGGAAAGGAAGGGGAAAAAAAAACTGAGGGACAAAAAAAGAAAAATACAAACTCTTGTGGTTCTGTAGGTATAATGACAATGTGATAGCGTGATAAAGCAATCTTTAGAACAGTGGTTCTCAACCTTCCTAGTGCCGCGACCGTTTAATACCGGTTCTCGTGTCGTGGCGACCCCCAGCCACACAATTATTTTCGTTGCTACTTCATAGCTGCAAGGATATGTGTTTTTAGGTGGTCTTAGGCAACCCCTGAAAAAGGGTCGCGCGACCCCCCCAAAGGGGTCGTGACCTACAGGTTGAGAACCGCTGCTTTAGACAGAACAAGTGAGCAACACAATGAGAAGTAAACCTAAATAAAATATATCTTTAAAAATTAGCTGATGCTGTGGAGAGTTCGTGAAAAATCTGTGGAATGGCTTAAATAAACTTAATATTTTTTTTTTAAATAGTTACATTCAGGTAAGTATTGGTGAGTTATAAAGTACGTCCATGGTATTAAAAAAAAAAAAAAAAAAAAAAAAATTATTATAAAGGGAGGTACCTCACAGAATCGAAGCTTGTCAATTTTTAATGGTTGATCTCACTTTCATAGCGACGGTCGCTAAGGTAGATAAAATGGCGTCGTTTCTGTTCAAGATTAGCTCTCATGTTCAATTGAAGGGTCATAGCCATTAACTGACGAGAAGTTTAGCTCACAACCCCCGAGGACTAAGTCGAGAGCAAAAATGAGCAACAAGTTAAACGTTAAAACGAAAGGAAAGGAATCGCGTCCTAAATCCGGCTCTGGTGGCACTACTTCTACTACTGGCACTGGTGTGTTGAATTATTATTAAATTCATTGTATTTTGAATGGTATTAAATTCATGATCATTATATGATTAATCTTGAAACAAATTTGAGTTAGTTAGGTCGAATAATAGCACCCCCCTCCCAGAAATGTCCACTCATAATCACTTTATCTTGCTATTTAAATAGACTAATTATTCACTAATATTAGTAATTATTAGGAATATTAGTAATAATAGATAGATGTTGACCAGATTCAGAAACTGCCAAAAGTTATTGAAAGTTAGTTATAAGTTATTAAACAGAATAAATGAATAGGTTGAGAACATATTTGTGACCATTATGTTGCATAAAATATTGTTTGCTGAATTTATAGACATTAATCAATTTTATAAAAGATATAACTAGTAAATCATGTGCACTCTTCATCATACATGCCAACCTGTGGGATCAAGAGCTGTACAAAAATTCCCCCAAAACTTTGCAATAGCATGAAAAACTTTAGAGAAAAAAATGAAATTTGAAAAAAAGTATAGGCTAATTGAATTTTTTCTTCTTAATGTAATTATCAATGTTTTAAATGCTTGCAAACTTTGACCTCTTGATTTGATCATAATCATTAGTTTGAAAACCCAAGCAACAAACATGACATGTGTCATGGTTAATGTTATTGTTGCACTAAATAGATGCGATTGTTTAACCATTTAGCAGGTACTTTAAAACTAGTCGACGCACCGATCTGCGCATGTCCAAAAATGTCGAAAATACTTGTTCTAAATCATGGCGTACAGCTACACGGTATCTTTGGAAAATTGCATACTACGTCACCTTTGTTTATTAAATAATTGCTTTCCTCATCAGTGACATATCAGTTTTTGTGTTCCGGTGATTATATTAAATTTATACTACGAGTTGTAGTTTTTTTGTGTCACGGACAGGAACATCGTAACCATTTGGTAAGTTTATCACATAATACTTTTTTGTTATTTATGGATTTAGAAAGATGTTTAGTGCTTTAGAAACTGCATTCATTCGTGAGTATTAACATATTTAAATTATTAAAATCGGCGTTCTCTTTGAAAAGTTATGCCTCCCCCAAAAGTGTAGGTGGGGGGTATGAAAATTAAAGTTTACCCGTTTAACAATTTATTGGCTGATTTAAACCTTTATATCTGAACGGCTTCTACATAAGTATAACTTAAAACTATAACATAGCTACAACAAAAATTCATGAATAATCTCCCCTTCCCTGCATGAACATTTGAGCATGTTAACATTATTCATAAATTGATAGATTGTTAAATGAAAAATAGCCAGAGTCCAATTTCAATCATTTTGAGTTTTTTTTTTTTTACATTTGTCAATAGAAATTTGTTGAAAATGTCTCAGATGTTGAATTGAATAGCAATTTAGATATGATTCTTAGGTTAATTATGCTAGCTATGCTGTACTGAAATATATGAAGGGACAAAATTTCACCGTCTTCACAAAATTATTGCGCTAACTTTCAATTTATAACCTTATTTTTTTTTTTTTGCATGTGGGTTTGAGTTCTTGTGAAATCTGTGATTGAACTTGTATTTCTGATTGAACTTGTATTTGCGTTTGGTCTTGTATTTGTATATTTTAAATCAGGTGTTTTTTAAAAAGGAGATTACCACTCCCTAAAATAT
>CAXITT010000133.1:422252-472069 GCA_964033795.1 Lymnaea stagnalis | reverse complement strand
TGTGTGCCTTTCTGGCCTAAAATATTTTCTTTAAAAAGAGTTAACGGTCCCTTTGGATTGGCCCCAAACATTAGCTCAAATGGAGAGTACCCAGTGGTGTCTTGTATACTCTCTCTATAGGCGAATAAAACCATGGGTATATATAGGTGCCATTCTCTAGGGTGGTCTATTGTTGTTTTATTTAACATTGTTTTTAGTGTCTTGTTCCATCGTTCTACCATACCATTGGCCTGTGGTCTATATATTGTGGAATGGACTTGTATTATTCCTAGCATTTTTGTAACTGCATTGGTTACATAAACATATTTTAAGAATTATTTCTTTTCATTAAAATATTGAATACAAATTTCCTGTTATTTTTGTCCAAATAAGAATTATACTAAAAACTTCTAGAATAATTTTGAGTGGCAAGTCTTAATTTAAATATTCCCAGTTTAATTTAAATGCTAAAATGTAGCAACATTTTCAAAAATAATTTACGACATGTAACAGTTGCTACTTCAAAGCTTGCCTTACAATTTTTGATGATCGGCCTTTATGAAAGTTGGTGGGTTAACCTTGGCAGTGCAAAGTTTAATTGTTGGATCATTGATGCAAATTTTTACATACTGTCAATCAAGAAACACTTGATGATCTATAACTCAATGATCAAACAGCAAAATACCCATAAAAACACTGTCAGGAAAATAAAGAAAATTTAAAATGAATGTTTTATGTCTTATCTTACAAAGCTATTAAAATTTCTATCCACACCCCTGGGTTAAATCATAACTATTTTAGAGACATTTTAAGATTCTGCCATCTAATAAAATGAATGACCCATGCTGAGAGGTGAGGATAAAAAACGTAATAAAGCAGGTTTTTTTTGTAAATGGGTTTGTGGGGTGGGGGTGGGGTGGGAGTTTAAATATAAAGTGTGTGTCAAATTTCGGATAAATCTTTAAGCAGGAATAAGTTAGTTGATTTTTATTAAATGTATAGAAGATATTAATATTTTTGGTTTATTACTTAGAGTTTTTTAAAAAAGGAAAAAAAAAAACCCCAACAACATTAACCATATGGAAAGTGTTACTGAGCCGATATATATTCAAGAAGCAAATTAGAAATAATGAAACTTAGGAAGACATGGAGCAATGCTCTGCTGTTCTAGGTAGATAGGATAATTGAAGAACAACAATGAAGTCAATTAATATAGATATCAGGCATTGGATTTGATATTACTGCTCCAAGGCCTATGATAGAAAATCTGCCGAACGACAAATACTAATTCTAATGGCATTTGATTGTCTGTGGTAGGAATTTTCTCTCATTAGCTCAGTAAAATTTCGCTTGCCCTAATTATGTTTGAATACTTTGATTGAAACAGAAAATACTAACACATGACATATTAATTTTATTTGACACATGGTGGCAAAGTTTTACATTTTTATATTTGCTTTTAAACTGATCTAACGCTATGGCAAGTAAAAGAAGCATGTCTGTTGAGCTAACCAAACCTCCCGTTCTTAAACAAATTGTACAAAATAGTTCTGTTGTATACCGGAGACATTCAGTGTTTTCTAGTGACTCCCGATATGTTGTTTCAATGATACGGAAGGGTGAGTACTCACTTTAGTTCTAATATTTTCAATTCCTTGGTTATTATATGAGACAAAATATGATACATATCGATGTTCTCTATAATTTTTTCTAGTCTCTGTGCACAAATGTTTGGTATTTTGCAAAGTTTTACAATTTTTTAAAAAAATGTGGACGCTGTGGGCACAAGCACAAGTGTGAACATTACACAAGAAAACACAGAAAATTTTGTAAACTCATTATTTGTTAACAAAACTAATACTTGAATATATATATTTATTTGATTTTGTATTTTTTTCTAAATGGAATAAATTAAATTGCATAATGCAAAATTCACTAGCTTTGGTATCGTTTACTTTGTATACTGGTTTTCAGTCTTCTGTTACGTATTGCTCATCTAATGAACTAAATCGTAAAAAAAGATTAAATTTGTAAAAGCATATACCGTCACGTGACAACAATGACATCTGTGACACCCTTCCTTTTCATTGAAAAAACACACACAAAAATAGATTGGTATATTTCTAAATTTATTTTACACAGTAACATATCCAAGTCAAATAATCATTAACAAAATAAACATCTTCACTGATGCTACAGATGTAAAGTAATAATTAATGTTAAAGTTGTTCATAGTGTAATAAAAATTTTTTTTTATATCATTACTTAATGCTGAAAATAATACTCTACGATTTTTAAACACGTGAAAATACAACAATACTATAGTTGTTTATTGAGATGTGCAGAGCATGTAAATTTATTTGTGAAAATTAAGCTAAACAAGGCACAATGAGATTAATCATACAATGAAGTCTGTATTTCTCCATCATGAAACTCAGTATAGAATATTCTGTTCTATATTCTGATTCTTTTGCCTGTACCCATACTTTGGGTGCATACAATCTAAGTCAACCGCACCATTACTTTGATAGCTCTTAATTCTCACAATCATGTCCAGATGTACATCACCCTGTTCTATTTCTCTGCTTGATTTTGGTTTTTTTATGACATTCAACAAGCTAAACCTCCCTTTTCAAATTCTGCACTTGATGCCATAAATATCCCACCAATGTCCTACAGTTTTGACAAATTGGAATATTCTTCACTTTGAAAAGATACTTGCACAAATTCCATAAAACTGTTTACTGATTTTTTATTTCAATTTTCTCTCAGCATAAAACTTGAAATTACTGTAATGATTCCTAGTAGCTGGTTCTGGTAACGCAAGCAAAACTGAATATTTCTTACTCAAAGAAATGACTTCATCATTGCAAAATGCAAAATCACAATCTGATTTCAGCTTTGTGACAACAAAAATCCATTTCCTGAAATCTTCCATTCAAATGACAACACACACTTTCAATAAAGCTTTTTAAAAAAAGGGTTTTGAATCTATTGTAACCTTCTTTGCCACCAATAATTTTAATCTTCTCACTCCAGTTAGGAACTTCCCCAAGGTACTGAGATTTGATTTTGTCTATCTTAGCATGTGTCCTGTCAGTTGAATCGTGTCAGTCCACATGTTTGTTTCCTTTGTTTGTAAAGCCTTTACATGGGGCTACCAACTCTTCAAGCACATCATTGAGAACTCCCAGTGCAAAAATGAATTTTGGGATCATACAATTTTATGTTTTGTGGCAGTACCTGTACTTTGTAGCCTACTTTGTAATGGGATCATTTGATGTTTGCAACTCTTTACTATTGTTCTGAATGATTATGTCATATTTTATCATAATGCAGCATTATTACCTATCAAAATAGGTTTTGCATGTAGACCTATAACAGTTTATTCCAAATAATATGTTCTCGTATTACAAAAGTGACCAGACAATATATATTGACTAAAAGTTGTTAACAAGTTTTGATGCCCCCCCCCCCTCAAAATGACTTATTTAAAAAAATAATACACTCAAACTATTTATTTACCAGTGCTAAATCTCCCTAGTTACCAGTGTTAAAACTCCCTAATTACCAGTGCTAATACATTGGCACAAGATAAAATAAGATTATTTATTGATCCAAATAAATGAAAATATTTTTTTTTTAATTACCATTACATTGTACATATTCATTTTAAGCACATAAATAAATAGATCATTTTAAGACATTATTTTACAATTATAACAATGTAAACACAAGACATGTAAAATATTTCTTTAGCATAGAAATTAGCCATCAATGAACTCCTTTAGTGACAATAATTTAGAGTTGCTAACCCCTGGGGGCATGCTTTAAGGATCAGGGAACAGTGGTGTAGTGATCATTGTGTGTAGCTTTGTCAGTTTGTATGTTACATTATGTAAATTAACCTGCAGGTTGAAAGGGATGAATTATTTCTATGTATTTATATGTGTTAGGGGCTGTCCATAAAGTATGTCACACTATTTTTGGAAAAATTTTTATCCCCTCCCTCCCCCTGTCACAAACCTTAGACCCCCATCCCCACAAAGTATGTCACACGTTCAAGTTCAACATTTTGTTAAAAAATTAGAAACTAATTAAAACTTAATCTAAAACACACTTCACTGTTTAAGAAATTAATAAAAGTGACGTCATCTTCTGTCAGAAATCATCCATCACAACAGAAAGTTCAACATCACTATCAATTTAAGGTTTTACAAGTATGATAAAAAAGAAACGTAAAAAAGACATGTGTGATATCACACATTATAATAATTAGACTCCACAAATGACCTAGACTCACCACAAACTAACTAGACTCTCCAGAAAAAAACTATACTCTTCATAAAAGAACTAGACTCACCACAAACAAACTAGATGCTCCACAAATGAACTACACTTCACAAAGGAACTAGACTCTCCACAAATAAACATGATTTTTTACACATTCAACTTCAAGCTAATAAATAATTTAAAGCCATTTCATCATTACTGATACTGAGACAGCTATCATAAAATTTGCTTTTTAAAAATACATGCTTCACAATAAACATTGGCACTATTAAAATATTTGGCTATTCACTATTGATTTATTTCAATCACACCCAAAGACTTCACTACTTCAGTCCATGTACTTTCTCCAATAATTTGGCCTACTCAGCTCTGACTTGTACTATTGGCAGTTGTAGAAGTGTAGGCGACTGACTGTGGAGTGGTCACACTGGACTATAGAAAGGATTATCCGGTAATCAATAACACACATGTAAGAATTTTATATTGACAACATTGGCCTGTTAGCAAGTATTGATCAGTTATTGACTTGAATGTTGCCCAGTAACTTTCGATCAGTTTATTTAAGCCTATCACTATTTAGTATGTGTGTAGCTTGTCTTTCTTGTGCCTGTTTAGTTGATCAGCAAGAGAGGTTGTCTTTAGCTGACAACTTTTCAACAGTTATTGATATTGCAAAACTTATTCACTGCAACAAGTATTTTGTATTTTGAACATGAGAAATTGTTTTTTAAAAGTATTGTGAATCTTAAAAAGTGCTTTCTGATATAATTGTTATATATATCAAAGGATTATAGAGTATAATTAATACTAATAGAGTAGATGATTATACCTAATTTTGTGATTAGCCCCGTTGTATGTTAAGTAATATTTTTTGCCTGATGTTTTAAATAACTGATACCCTGTATTATTCATGATCTAAAAAGATAGTTGGGTGTGTGTTTTGTCCTAAGGTGAGAGTAAAAAATCATAGGTTTGTCACAAACTTAATTTAGATCTTATTTTTGAAGCATCTCTCTGACTAACACCAAAGTTTCTTCTTCTTTTTTTAAAAATATAATTATACCTACATATAATTCTTTTCTAAAATATAATTTCGTCTTTTTTTGGATCAAAATTACTCATTATTCTCTCCAGCTTATTCCACTTCTTGCCTTTTGTTCACATTTTCCATTGAGGTCCATTCTCCATAATGTGTTCCAGGCAGAGGCTTCGTGTGGGCTCGGTAACCCCTGAAGCTGCAGGGCCCAAAGTTTATGGAAAGTATAATAAATTGCGCTGAATAGTGGCAGGGGACATCAAAAAGTCACAGAACGACTCTGTTTCCATGGTTCTATCTCTTTTGCCCAGTACAACAGATATTGACTATAAAGTGTTTTTTTTGGTTATCTAAATTTATGGCTGATCCGTCCCTTACTTTTCTGTGTGGGGAGGGTTAAAAAAAACAACCAAAATGGCCCCCTTATCATGTCATAATTACTTCTTATTGGCACCTGTTGATCCTAGATAATCATAATAACCTTACCTGTTTCCCTGCCTATTAGAATTTATTTACTATCATTCATTTATAACTGAAGTTGTATTGGAAATAAGTGGGATATTAGAGAGTTAAACAGAGTTATTAGTCTGGACACAAAAACTGAAGAAGTTTGTTTACAGAGTTTTAAAAAGAAAAAAAATTCCTGTGGAAAAAATGAGTTGAAAGTATTTAATTTAAACTTATTTTTAGAATAGGAAAACTTTAAACATTTGGTAGACACTTTACTTTTTAACAAATATTTCTATTATTATTATTTTTTTAAATATTAATATATGTACTAAGCTGTATCTGACAAAGTATGATTATTTTTACCCACTGTATTAAAATTTTTATTTCAAGCTTTTTGTTGGTGTAGCCTGAGTATTTTACTGTGTTCACTTCAGAAATATTTTGTCTGTTAATGATAAGGAAAGTCATTGACTCTATGAATAAAAAGGAAATTAAAACTACATGTATTAGATATCCAGCCAAAATCATTTAAAAAGTAATGTCAGCTAAAGGAGTGACCCAGAAACAACAGCCAGTGGCCCCCACACCTGGGCGGGGAGCAAGGCGAATGTCTATTGTGGCATCTGTCCGTAAGAGCTAATTTTTCAGACTTCCAAAAAACTTTGTTACAATCTGTAGACTCCACACCTTTCTGATAATCATTTGTTTTCTTTATAAACTTATCTGGCCAACTCATAAACTCAGACATACATCTGGCATGAAAATTAAAAGTTTTATTAACTGCATTTAGATGGATGCAGTAAAGAACTTTATTTATTTATTATTATTTTAAAATTTCGCTTGAATTATTATTTTTTTTTCCACTTATATAATTATGCTTATTAAAATATTCACAAAACAAATGCTCCTTTACATAATCTTCAAAAAAAGTTGGGGTAGGTCAATCTAAATGAGTGACGTCTTAGAGGTGGGGGAGAAATAATAATGCTGATTGTAACAAAAAATTGATCAATATTTCCAGAACGTTTTAAAAAAGGAAAAACAGATGGAACTCGTGAGGTATCGACCACACCATCACATGAGCCGGAAGACAGGCTTGGAACCACCAAAATTTGGAATGATGAGATTGCAAAGTTTCAGATAAAACAAGATGACTTAGTCAAGGTACTATAAATTTTATTGGAAAAGAAGGTTTAAAAAAATAAATATTTTCTACACTTGCTTTAATTTTCTAACTTAATTCAAGTGCCCTATGAAAAGATGATCTTCTAATATGTTCTGCTGACAAAGGGAATATAGTTTTTGAAGTCAAGTCTACTCACAGACAAATATTAATTTTATCATGAGAAAAATTTTAATTTACCTGTTAAAATATATATATTTTTTTTTGAAGGTTGTTTTTGTTAATGGGTCATCCATAACTGATGTCATACATCTAGTGTGATTGGGGATGGGGGGGTCACAAATTCGCGATTATGTGTGATGTTGATGACTATTTTTCTTTTTACAAATTTGCAATGTGGGGATAGGCATTATGCCAAAATAATCTGCAACAACAGCATGACATCAGTTATCAATTATTGTAAGTCATAATTTTATAAAACCAAAAATAAAAACTTGTAAATTGTTTTAAATATTTAAAAATGTATTTCTAAAAATTTTTCCAAAGATCCAACCCCCACATCCCCCTTCAGAAGAAAAGAAAATGGGTATCAAAAGAGTTCCTGTTAAAAAAGCCAAGAAAATACCAGAGCAAGAAAAAATGTAAATATTAAGTTTTATTTCCGTTATAAATATATATTATGATTTTTTTAAAACTGAAAATACATTGTTAACAAAATTAAGTGTTGGCTTTGTATTTTTATTATAGACACAAAGTATTATTTATTTTTTTTGTTTTTTTTTTAAATTTCAATGTGTCTATAAAAAATTATCAACATAAATATAAGGATTTTAAAAAAAATGATTGGATAAGGTTATATTGATGTTGCACATCAATTGCACCACTATAAATATTCTTTTTCATATCTTATCACCATATCATTACACATGACAGACTCATTCTGAGCCATGCAAGACTGTTAGTTATAATGTATTCAGGTTTCCTTGTCCATAAACTCTAAAAATCTCCTCTACTCTCTTTCAGAGCCAGCCCACCAAAGCCTGAACAAAATCATCCATCCAGTGTTAAAGACTATGCAGGTGACAGTGGAGTTAATAATGATATTATGAATGTCTAGTTGTAAAACAATTTAGTTTTCTTTTTTTTTTGCTCACACAATAAGTGTGTCATTTCATATAATCCAATGTAAAGCTTGTTTCACTTTTAACCTTCAAGATCCCAATTTTAAATTTTCTGTCTAAATCAATTACAGGCTATGCTGGGCCAAGATACGATGAGAAAGGAGACGTAATACCTTACAGCATTCTTGGGAAGTACGAGGATTTTCACAAAGAAGCAGTTCAAAGGGGAGATCTGCTTGAGGTAAATCATTCAAATGGCTGTTTTCTGATGAATGTTTTTTAATCAAAATATAAATTGTTTTGTCTTAAACTGGAGATTTCAAATATGCACTATATTCAATATTTAGCATTCCTATGACAATATGAAATGTGAATATAACCATAATTGTAAACATGGTCATTAAATAAGCAATCGCTGTTTTGAAAACAATCAACCTAAATAAAACATAGGTCTATATCCTCATCAATTATTCGGGCATCTGTCTGTCTTGATAAAGCTGGAGGTGGCAACAATAGTAGGACAAGGTATGTGGAAACTTGAATCAAAAGACGGGACAGTAAGACAATAACATTTCAGCTAAGAGCCTTCTTCAACAGACATGACAAATAAAAATACCACAATAAATAGAAACTCGTTAAAAACTGAAGTGATCGCCATTGCAATTGCCTGAAATTGGATTTTCTAAAACCAAGATTACAGGAAGTGAAAGAATTAATGTATCATTACTGTGGAAAAATAAGATCTAAACATACAAAAATATTTTGGAGACATATAAAATATAAGAAAGTACAAAAAAAAATGGGAAATTGAGAATCATTAGTAAGATAAGATTTAATTAATTTGGGGATATTGTGCTTAAAACCTGAATTAATTTATTTTCCTTTCTAACCTTCTCTAGTGTATTGGTACAGGAAATCAGTGATGTGATAGATATATCTAATGTCACTTCATGTTTATTTCCATTGAAATGGGACCAGGGAAAGTTTACCCTGTTTAATATCATGAAGGTTTTCAGTGAATCTATCTGATAATCTTCCACCAGTTTCACCTGTATAACAGTGGAAGTGGTGAATCCCCTAGGACCTGGAGGTGTGATATGTAGAGCATGACCCATTTCCCAGACACCAGATCCTTTCTCACCATAAAACTGGCAAACCCATGTGAACATCAGCTGCATGATCAAGCTAACTTGTATTTATAAACTAATACACCACTAAGTAACGACGAAATAAAAAAGTGAGCTATTTAATTTGTGTATAATTTGTTAATAAACATAGGATTTACCAACCTCGAAAGATGAAGATAGAACAGACACTCCATCAGTCAAGTATGAAAAGAAGAAGCAGCCAATCAGACTGAGCCAGGATGAGAGCAATGCCTTAAGGAACTGGAATATTAAAATGATGGAACGGAAGAGGCAACAAGGCTACATCTCTAGTGAGTATCTGAAGTTCTGTCCTACACTTTGATGGACAGTGTCTTTTATTTGTCAATATCATTCATTTGTTTTTGAGTTTTTGTATAGTTTAACCTCATTAAATTATTATCTTTTGTCCCAGATGTGTTATTAATGAGCCGTGCATGTCTTTGCTCATTTGGTAAGCAAATGTTTTATAAAATCAGTTGTAAATTAAAAAGGATAATTTTTGTCTAGATCTTCTTCAGAAGCCTTTAGACCAGCTTGCCATGAACCAGGCAGACAACTTCAGGGCGGTCCAGGAACAACGCTACCTCATTGACAGGACAATTCCAAAAGTTGACTATGGCAAAGGCTGTAAGTCTGATTGGTGTCACAGTCAGATTACGTTGTGTGGTTTTTGTTGCTGTTTATTTCTTTTATATTTGTTTAGGTTTGTGAGAGAGAGAGTATTTTGTGTTGTTGTTATCATGAATTTGAGTCCACCATGCCTGACCGGTAATTGGTTGAAGGGTGAAAAACAGGAATATAAAGTGTATGTGATTTTTTTTTAGTGAACAGAGGAATATTTTTGGAACAATGTGGTGAGAGAATGTTTTTGGAATGATGATGAATAATAGTAGATTAATGTTGTTCTTTTACATTTAACAGTTATATATTAATAGCAGATTCATTTATTTAGAATTCTTCTTACCTTGGATTTAAGGTTTTGCTATTCCCAGTGTTTAAATTGGACAATCTCTGGATGATAAACCCGGCTAAGAGGATTAAAGTTTAAATTGCAGAAAATATTGCAATTAAATATGGTGTTAACAAACATTTCAGATCGTGTTGGTAGTGAGTTTTGGAATCAACAAAGGCAGCTTGGAGACGATCTGTTTGGAATACAGTAAGTTAGCATTGGAGATGGTCACTTAAAGGTCACATTCAGGCTAGAAAAAATTCAATTCATTTAAATATCTACACATTTGTATGTAAACTTTTACTACTTAAATACTTTTACTCTAAGCTTTCAGCTACATTTGAAAAAAAAATAAAAAGAAAATTTTATTATGTGCCCCTAGCTATCGAATAATAATGTTAAAATCAATAATAAAAATGTCATGATTAACAATTTTCATTAATAAAAAATGTCACATATTTGAATATTTTAGCATGTCCTTGACACAAACTCAGAAAGGTTATCCCCCTCCTGTGGAGCATGTTGGACTTCCTACATTAATCAAAGAAGAAAAAGGTGAACTGTTATATCATTAAAGCAACATATTTCAATCAAAATTGTCCTTTTTAATCCATAATATTTATTATCATTCCTTGATAACGGTGTTTTCACAATGAGCTTGACTTTGTTGTATATTTATTTATTTGGGGTTCTATACAAGAGAATATACTGCATTAACATTGTCAGCTGGTGCACTTGTGTGCGTGTCTATTAATAAAATTCAAACTGGCAGGTTGTGAGTGGATTGGTAAAGGAAATGCTCACGTCAACTATCCCTGGCACAAGTCTGACTTCCTCAACCAGAGATTGAAACAGCTGCAGCCTTACATAGAGGAAATGGATCCATGGAAACCAGTGAGTCTCAGCAGGGCAGGTGTCACGCGACAGTATGACTGGTGTCCTCTTTCATGTGTTGGGTGTCTTGTCATATGTCAGTTTGACCGGTGCCTTGTCATCATGTGTCGGTTTGACAGGTGTCTTGTTTTGACATATCAGTTTGATTGGTGCCTTGTCATGTGTCAGTTTGACTGGTGTCTTGTTGTGTCAGTTTGACAGCTGTCTTGTTGTCATGTGTCAGTTTGACTGGTGTCTTGTAATGTGCCAGTATGAGAAAGTGTCTTGTTTTGACATTCAGTTTGACAGTTGACTTGCTGTCTTGTGTCAGTTGTGTCTTGTGAATGATTTAGGATATGTAAGCACTGAGAAATTCTGTGTCAGTAAGCTTGATATGTGTTGTAATTATATGGATGTTCACTAATGTTCATGGAAACTTACAAAATTAAGTACATTTCAGTCAGTTACCTTCTTCTTCTTCTATTTGAGGGGCCCACGATCAATGTATTGATCATTCTGGCTCCTGGTTTAAAT
The DNA here is from genome assembly GCA_964033795.1 of Lymnaea stagnalis. Classification (NCBI taxonomy): domain Eukaryota; kingdom Metazoa; phylum Mollusca; class Gastropoda; family Lymnaeidae; genus Lymnaea; species Lymnaea stagnalis. The sequence continues at coordinate 460,560 of CAXITT010000133.1, read as the reverse complement.
TCAGTGTTTGCCTTCTCTTAGATGGGTTGCCGCCCAGGGCTTACGAGTCCCATCCACCCGGGGTGCTTGGGATGTTGGCTTTGGTGGGGATTGAACTCCAGACCACCAACTATTTGGTTAGAGACAGTTTAGACCGCTCGGCCACCCAGCAATTTATGGTTCCAGTGGAACTTCTTAGACTTTCGTTTATAATAATTTAAGCACAGTCTCAACACTAATTTGTGAGCTTGATCTAAAGCTGTTGATGTCAGTGATATCTATTTTGAAATAAAACTGCTCACAATGTTCCAGGATTTTGACAATTTGCAAGTCATTGGTACAAATAAAACTGAAGAAAAATCTGATGAGAAAGACAGGAAAAAAGAAGAGGAGGAATTTGATGCTTATTTGGATGGATTTGGGGTTGACCTTGGCGATAACCAGATGGGATTGGAAGGAGATGGGAGAACCAATAAAGAGTAAGAAATGTGAACTGTAACTTCAATTAGTAAACTATTAGTTTCTTGCTTAGTTGTGTATGTGATATGACTTACATCAATGAACAAAGTTTGAAAAACATGGATTTTTTTGTTTTTTTTGTGTAAAACAGTATCAACTGGAAAGCATGTAGCAGGTATTAATGTACTTAAATTATGAGGAACAAGTAAAGATTTTGGGATATCTTTGTGACAGCCGTGCTACAATACCAAAATTTGTAAAATAAATGGGACTAATCATAAATTACATCAGTAACACTTATTTCTAGAGCTGTTGCTATTCACAACTCGTTCTTGATCAAAAATATTTTAAAACATTTTCATGCACATTTTATGTGCCTTGTTTTTCCGCTTGCTCATTTTCTGAAATAATTTTTAAATTATTAAGTCATTTTTACAAAATTTACTTAAAGAATTTAATTTTTATAAATTAAAGTTTCACCCTACATTTGTTTTGTAAAAAATAATTAATCTTACTTGTATCTTTTTTTCAGGGGTTCTGGTAGTCCCATCATGCAAGAGCCAATTAATGAGCCCATTTTCGGTCCAGCTATGTTGTTTGGTGGGCAGCAAGCAAGGTGGACAGGAGATGGTTTCTCTCACAAAAATCAAGTAGGAATTTGCTGCATGAAAATGCAACAGTCATGCTGTCAACTTTTGTTTAGCGAGTAATAATACCAGCAATGACATTAAACTGTTTCACTGTGTTAGCTAGTTACAACTTAATAGACTTATCCGTAATATTATTTATGATGGCTTTTGAAAGATTTGAGAAATCACTTTTTTTTAATGTTCCCATTCATCAGACAAGTGTTTAAACTATATAAATGAGTTATATCACATATTAGAGCTGGTTACAATCTTTACTTGCCTTTGCACGCCAACAGGGCTGGTCTTTATCTTCTTTGAATCCTCAAAATAACAAAAGATTTGATGTAATACAAATAAACAGTAGCAAAGTCCAAGTAAATCTTCCAAGGTGACTTAATTTAGAGTGTATCATTACAAAAATAAACAAAACAATGTTCACTCTTACAGGTTGCCATGGAGTCCAGAGTTACCTTTGAAGCTTTCACTGGGGACAGGATAACCTCTCATCTCCAGTTTGTCAACAATGGGACAACAGCTATTTACTTTGACTGGAAGGTTTGTGCTATACTTTTAAACATCTGTCAAGCTAAACTCAAGCAACATATTTATTTATTAATGTTGATACTTATCATGTTTAAGATTAGTTGCGCTTCTTTTAGGTATATGGTCAAATTGTTTTTAACAAAAATGTAACTACTCAATGAGACACTGATCCATGTAGCAAGTTGTCCATTTTTTTGGGGGCGTTTATTCAATACCATTGCCAATTGATATAATAATACACTATGTGGTCGGAGTAGTATTGTTATTAAGCGAAGCACAATGAGTTTAGTAGTAACCTTATGTGTTATGTCAAACAGCGACTTCAAGCCAAGCAGTTTCAATTAATGCCTTTCTATTTTTCTATTGTTACTGGTCACATTAGAAAGTTGGCAAAGATAATCCATTTGAGGTTGTAAAGAACGATGTGCAGAGATTTTACTTCAATAGTGCCCCAGGTGAGAAAATTCTTTCTTTAGTAATCCCTCTTCTTTAAAATCATTTAGGCCTATCTGTAAACATTAAATAACAAATTAGACTTGGTTACATAAATACATCATCACCAAAAAAAAACATATTTAAAAAATGAAAAGCCACTGATATTTTTACTTTTCCTGTTTAAATGTAAATAATTTCTGTGCTGTATCTCTGATCTCAGGTGTCATCCTGCCTGGCGAGACAATCAAATTTCCTTATGTTTTCAAATCTCCCACACCTGGGGTCTACACAGAGCAATGGAAGATGGGTGAGTTATTGGCTAGCTCTTCTTTTAAGTGCCATCTAACTTTCAAGTGAGACCAGTTTTAATTTGTCTCAATCTTTTTATTTTACCTCAGTCGATTGTTTTGTTCCCAAGTCTGTATGAATTTACCAGCATGTTCCCCCAGTGGTTACCAAATCTAAATGACCACTACTTAAGTCAATAGTGTTGCTTACAGAGTTCACTGATTGGCTGATCTCAACACTAGAGAAATAATTTTGTTTAAATTGTTATAATTGTAAAATCTTGTCCATGTTAATATATGTATTTATTTATGTGCTGAAAATGATTGTGTACAATGTAAGAAAAAAACATTTCCATTTATTTGGATCAGTAAAAGAATCTTATCTTAACATATCTTACAATAAATAAATACATTAACATTAAAACAGATAGTTATAATATAACAGATAGTTTTCTAGGGACCTATTAGACCTTTCATGTTTGTTTTGGTTAAGATATCATATTTTTTGGGGGTTAAATTCTCCTATAATTTATTTCCCAGAGACGCGTCCAATTCTGTGTGGAGGCGCTGCCCTGCTTGTAACCTTAAGGGGAGTTGCAGTGCAAGAGGATAAATTTAAACAGCAGAGGGAAAAGTTGGAGGTATTTTATCTTAAAACCTTTTGAGCAATTTTATGACACAGATGTTTATAACAATACGTATGTAAAATACATGTAAATTAAAGGGTTAATTTTCATTACATACATATTGTTGTTTTCTTACTCTGAGTGGTTTTTAAAAACATGAAAAGATAATTTGAAAGTTATTTTTTTCATACAAGTTTATCATAATTATTTTGTTTTTAGGAACATTTTTAAATCTTGACTGTACGCCAATATACTTCAGGTAAATAAAAGAATTAATCAGATGAAATACACCAAGAGTGTGTAAATATTTTTTTGTAATATTGATTTACAGAAAGATCTTGCTGAGAGGCAATCCAAACAGATTGTATCAGAACTTCTGCTTGATCTCGTCAAAGGCATTAGAACTCCGGAGCGCTCAAGATCACCAATCGATGCCTACATCACAGAAGAAGAAATATTTAATCGCAATAACCCACAGGTAGATAGATATTTTCTAAGAAATTTCCAGATTATATGGTTGTATTATAATATAACAGGTAGATAACTTTCATTCCATAGCAAACAAAGAAACCCCAAAAAATGTAACTCCTTTTAAATAGTGCGTTGAGTTATTTGTTCCACGTCCATTCAACAGTTTCAATTTGCCCATGAACTCGTCTCTCAACTCAAAGATTTGCATGGACAACTTTTTGATGAGAATGAAAGAGTTGAGAATGTTTGGAGCTTGAGTATTGAGGACCTACATGAGGTCAGTATTATTTATTTCAACAAAGATAGTTATTTACTCCAATTTGTTATGTGTATAATTTTTATTTAAAAAAAAAGAAATGTTTTTAAACAGTTCAGTAACCACCATGAAATTATGAGGTGACTGTCAATCATTATACTTATAAGCACTCAGTACCACAGCCAGGGTTAGAAATTGTGACATTCAGTAGAAGATTTACAGTATTGTTTCAAATTATCCAAACAGTTGTCTAACTTTTTTTTGGGCAGAATAATAGATAAACTGTGAGACATACAGATTTTTAATTATCAGCCAAGTTCACTAATCTAAGCCACAATAATAATAATGGGGGATTTCTGTTTTTCTCAAAGAACCTTTTATTTACTTGACAGTGGATGTATTGTGCTTTCAATGAACAGTTCATTTTTATGTGATAGCATTAGATAGTTCTGTCACCATCAAGTAGGGTGGGCCTGCATTATCTTTAAAGAATTTTGAACTGGAAAATCCAATGTGAAATGCACAACAATATATTCATTAAAACTTTAGATGATCCGATTGTAACTAATGTTTTAATAATGTCAGTGGAAGATAACAGCATTTTCCTCAATGAAATCATGAAAAAAATAACTATCTGTACAAACTTTCTTGTTATCTCCCATAGAGCATTATGGAGTTGGAAGATGATGACAAGAGGGATAACTTATTGCAGCAGATGAATACAATAGTTGCTAAACTGACCTGCATTCCTCCAAAACTCCTGCCCCAACAGATGTATTGCAAGGGGTAAATTCACAATATATCATAACATCTCATTAACTGATTGTTTTAATCCAGTCACACCCTTATATATAATATATATATATATATATACATATATATATATATATATATATGTGTGTGTGTGTAATACTTAGTGATTTAAAAAAAGAAAGAAAAAAAAGTTAAAATATTTTTTTGGCCACATCCTGGCTGAAATTGAGACAATGGAAATAAAACTATTTAAGCTTAAAAAAGTACAATAATTCTTTGTCATTACACTTGTTACATCTCAACCTAATTTATCATTGTTTACCAATCATTCAACCTCACAGTTATCAACTTTTCTTGGAAGCAATTGACTGCATCGTTGGGGAGTCCTTCCTTATTAGGCACACCATGGGCTTGCCAGTGAGGGACCAAGATGACTTTGACAAGGATGCAAGTAAGTACAAGCAAGAAATAAATTAATATATAAACCCATATTCATGTATACAATAGAGAAATCAAATTTTGAATGAGGCCAGATAACAGGTACATAGAGCAGCTAAATAGTTTGGATAAGTCCACTCCTGCCCTGAAAAAAAATTTGGTATTTGGACTTTTTTTTACTTTAAAGTGCTATTTCCATAATATGGATTAATTTGTAAGATACCTATATATTCACAAAGGGTTCTAATATTTTAAAGGAGTTTTAATAAAATCAAAGTTTAAATTTCCAAATTAATGTCTAATATTTTAGTACCAGTAGTGCATTTTTGTCATTAAATTAGTTGTAAAAATGCTTGACTTGTGATTCACGAAAAATTCAGCATCATGAGCAGAATATTTTTCATTACAAAGTAATTGGCAAGCAAGGTGAAAATAATACAGACCTAATTCATGAAGATATTGTGATGCCACCTGCTGGTAAAGATGAGATAACTAGCTCAGAAATAGACTATTTTAATATAATGAAATAACCCTTTTTTCAGTTTAATTTGTTGTCCCATTCTCTTGTATAACAATTTATAACATAGATTTTATATTGAGATTAAAATAACAGTCTTCCTTTTTAGCAGATAACTTTTTTATGTAGTGATAATTAGACTAATTTTAATGCAGCCTTTTCAATACATTTAACATTGAGATAAACTTTACCTTAATTTAGCATCATTTTAAGCCAAATTTCATCCACAGCCTTAGTTTATAAATCATCTAATAAATTGAATTTTCATTTACTAACATTCAAGATATGGTTTTAACAACTATACTGTTATCTTGTTCATAATATTCATATTTATTTATAGAAAAAAAATAGGCTTGTAGAAATTGCAGAAACTCTAATAACTAATAACATTTAAAAATTAATGTGTATCTTTTAAACAGAAAGGCTAAGACCCTGTAAGTTTTGAGTTTAAATATTCAAACATAATTTTAATAATGATTTGGTTTTTTAACAAAAAAATATGATATCTCTGTGGTGAACCAATTGTGTTTTTCTTAAATAATTGTTATTAATGACATATTATATATATATATTAAGAAAGCATAATGTACCCCATTTTTCTTTTCAGTATGCTTATTTACTGGTCTAATTACTAAACTATTATTTTATCACATATGTGTTGTGTTCCTTGAACAATTCATCAAGCAAATAACAAAACAAGAGGCAACATGACTTTAATTTTTACTGTTGTTTGGCATGCACATGTGTGGTTTTTTATTCCCTACCCTCTATTGCTCTTCTTCTACCTCATTGCTACCAAGGGAGACCATCTGTTTCCCCCTTGCTCTTCTTCTACCTCATTGCTACCAAGGCAGACCATCTGTTTCCCCCTTGCTCTTCTTCTACCTCATTGCTACCAAGACAGACCATCTGTTTCCCCCTTGCTCTTCTTCTACCTCATTGCTACCAAGGCAGACCATCTGTTTCCCCCTTGCTCTTCTTCTACCTCATTGCTACCAAGGGAGACCATCTGTTTCCCCCAGAGGTTTCTCAATTCACCATACAGTTTTTAATGGAGGGTTTTCGTTTGATGCCAGGATTGCCTTGGAGTTGACTTGCACTTGCAGCAAAAGTTATGTTTATTTTCTCCAATGACACATTCATATCTTTCGTACAGATATATAAGCGATAGTGAAAACAGTTGCACCCCCAGTCTTCATTCTTTGACTGTCCTGTTTTTTTTTGGTACACTTTTTTCCAAACATTGTGTTATCCTTTGTTCTCTGTTTATTGACATCAAAAACAGTTAAAAATTTCAATGTGTTTTATAATTCAAACTCTTTTGAGGTTGATAACAAAACATAAGAAAAAAAAACTTACAAAATACATTCTGTTTGTAATGATCTCAAGATTGTCCCTCGGTAACTCCTTTCAGCTAGTTACCGCACAAGGGAGGTAAATTAGAATTCACTTATTGTTGCCCTTACTTCCAATTCAACTATTTTTTAAAAAGTTATTTTCATTTTCTTGAATTCTTTGTTGTAAGGAGTAGTGGGGTTATATCACATGAAAAGTTAATTATGAAATTGCATTGCATTATTGTTTGAAGTATAAAAATTACCTGTTACAATTTTAAAATTATTTTTACGTGGTATTATGTGAGATGCATTTTTTGGGAAATGAAAATCTTCAATATGAATATGAATACATCCCAACTAATTATGTTGCTATAGTTTTAATATGTGTTGGGCTTAAATTTAATTTGCTCTTTTAACATTACAGTCAATGATGTAAAAGTTGACTTGGGTGAAAAGTATGTTTCATCTTAAAACAAACATTTTAAATTTCAGTAACATTTTTTGCAAATCTCTAACCATGAAATTGACGCTAGTTAAAATTGATTTTTTTATTTCATTTACCTTCATTAATAATGAATTTTGTTTCTTAAAATGTTGATGTAATGAACACACATAAAATAAATTTGATGGTGTAAGTCAATAATGTAAAACCAAAGTGAATTTAAATAGAATTACCATAAAAATTTACAAATATATTTCCAGTACTGACGATGCTCAGGAGGAAATTTTTTAAGGGAAATTGTCCTTTCATATTTGAAATCATTTGGAATAATTTAATGTGTTGTTTTTTTAATTGAAAAGCAAAAATAAGACAAACTATATAAAATAATTTTTTTAAATATCATGTCAAGTTACGAATGAGTAATGTTTAACTTTCTTTAATTTCAATGTTTATTAGTACAGTCATCATATTTTATCAGGTAGTATGGTAATAAACAAAATTTTGGGAAGATGTTTGAAATAAATTTGAATCTTTTTTTTTTTTTAATGAAAGATGACAATCGAAGAGGAAACAAAAGTAGAGGTGACACTGGGAAGGGTGCTCAAGGGAAAGCACCTGCTAAATCTGATGGCAAAGTTTCTAAAACACCTGTAAGTGGAGCAAAAGGAGTCAGTGTGTTCTTTTATTAGGAAATGTACATCTACCTTTACATGCTATCTTTTATTGTGTCTTTTAATGATAAGATTACATTCCTTTTATTGAAATGGCATAATTGGAAAGTTGCTAGTTTTTTGGGCAGAAAAACAATTTGCATTATTAAGTTACAAGAATGAGATCATAACTGCTTTAATTAAACAATTGGTCGGAGTATCATCTTAATTTCCTGGCAACTTATTGGTTAAGCAAATGCAAGATGTCTTAGCTTTGGTAATTAATCTTCATTTCCTTGATAGCATATATATATATATATATATATAAATATATAAATATATATATATAGAGAGACACTTAAAAAATTATTCGATTTTTTTCATAAAATTATTTTCAAAGTCCTAACAATGGTAATTAATCTTCATTTCCTTGATAGCATATATATATATATATATATATAAATATATAAATATATATATATAGAGAGACACTTAAAAACTTATTCGATTTTTTTCATCAAATTATTTTCAAAGTCCTAACAATCAATCTCTTATATGATTGTTATGAAGACATTTGCACCCATCAATTTTGTTTTTGCAGACAATCTGAAAGAAGGTGGTAATGAGAATTCGTTATTTTTGAATAAAATTAAATGTTCTGTTCAGCACGGTGCCATTTGTTATCTCAAATCATTACACAAGATTCAATTTAAGGTTCTGCTAGTTGAATTCTTAAAAATTCAATTGTATTTTCATTATGGCATACTTCAGACAGGTAAACCAGATCCTAAAGGAAAAATTCCACCATCTCCTGCTCCACCTCCTCCTAAGAAAGCAACAACACCAGTCAAAATCACTCCACCGCCACCATCAGGAGGTCAAGCTGAAGTCAGTGCAGACCAAGTCCCAGAGCAGCCTAGCACAGACAGTACAGTTGATGTGATCGTTGTAGACCCAGAGATTGCTGCTGCTGAGCAGTTATATAAGGACACATTCACTATACAGGTTAGTTATGCCCCTACAGGTTGGTTGCGTCTCTACAGGCTGGCTGTTTATGTCTGTCTGCACTGGTTTGTTGTGTATGTCTTAACAGGTTTGTTATCTCTTCATTATATAGGACACCTAAATGGTCCTTTATATAATAATATCAGTTTATACATTTAATAAAAATGAAATAATTGCACAAAATTAATGCCATAATTAATTTGTATAGGAAAGTGACTTATTTGCCTCTCTTTTTTATTCCCTCCTAGGTTTACAACATTCTGGGTGAATTGGCGGACAATATGGATTTGATATTCACAGCCTTGTTAAATGAATGACAACCAGAGCAGCCCACACCTTCAGTTTAAAAGATGTATTAAATTGGATTATTAGCTTTTCTGCGTTTTGATGTACAAATATTAAATTATTAATTTGATACCTATAGTCATTGCTCCAGTTTCTAAATTTAAGTAACTTATTGATTTAAAATAAAATGCAGTTAATGTAACTTGCCCAATTAGATTTGATAAGAATTATGCAAAAGTTTGTAACTGTTTTTGTCACTTCATATAAATCTAATAAATTCTGAAATATATAAGGAATTTATTCTTCAAACATTTATGGTTCAAACATATTTTTTTTAAATTTGCACCAACTTGTGATAAATGTATAGTTGAAAAAGAACTGAGTGATTTCTTGATATATGCTGAACATTACATGACTTTACATTGATCAAACAAATCAAGTAGTTTGAAATGCTTATTTGATGTTTCTTCTTTGCTGTCATTGAATTTTTTTTTTTCTTCTTTGACATAAAGCTTCAATTTCTGTTGTCACTAAACACAGTGAAAGGTTTTGGTATTTATTATACAGATCATTCAACATGGACTTCGGGCATAACTTGTCACATCATTGCATAAACAACTCTTGAAGGGTAAAAAATTAAGCTAACTATGGGCACAAGGCAACAAAGAACAATTCAATTGTTTTTTTTTGGACATCATTTTATTCATTTTTCTTTCAGTGACTAATTCTAATGTAATAAAAAAAAAAAAAAAAAAAAAAAAATTTGAAGGGTAAAAAATTAAGCTAACTTTGGGCACAAGGCAACAAAGAACAATTTAATTTTTTTTTTTTTGACATCATTTTATTTATTTTTCTTTCAGTGACTAATTCTAATGTAATAAAAAAAAAAAAAAAAAGACACAAAAAGCTTTATATATAGTGTATGTGGAAATATTACTTTCATGTTGACATCTTTACATAAGACTTTTTGAAATTCACAATATTTATAATTTTTGTACATTCTAAACAACAAAGAATTTAACAGTTTAACCGAAACAGCTGAATTTATATGATACTTTGTATATAAAATGCACTTATATTGTAACACTACAGACCAGGGCGCATATAAACAAATGGATATTTAAAATTTTAGTGAAATAAACAAAATTCTATAATGTTTTTTTTGAAGAGGATGTGGCGTTAACAAAATTTAAACAGAAGCAATGAGAATTTTTTTTGTACATACAGTTGCTCCTAATAGCATTTTGTTATTCATTCATAAATGGACTAACATAATTTTCAAATATTTACAATAAAAAAGAAAAAAATCAGACCAATAAGTACAGTGTTAATGCAACAACAGTGGAGTTGATCTATGAGCCACCGGAAGCCAATTTGGTGCACAACTTTTTTTTTGCGTCAGTCATTTGATTTAAATCAACAACTGATTGGGAAGGGGGGTGGGGGGTGTTGGGGACCATTAAATTTCAAAATAGGAATTGGGAGTTAATTGATCCTTGGGACTTGAACTATTAGCTGTCTATTTATTTTTTTTGCAGTCTGCTAATGGGACCAAATTGACTTCATAAATATTAAATATTTGACATCACCAGTTATGGTGCAAAATTCAGGTCATTACAAAGTAAACTGAGTACATTCGGGCAATGTAATTGACTCCATAGACAAATAATAATTTACAGTATAACTATTTTATATTAAAATATGTTTTTATCATTTACAAATCAACATTCCGGATCAGATGATATAGGCTGACAATTAATTATTGTTTGAGGCCGGCGATGTTCGTCCTGAACCAGGGGCCACCCAATCCACGGAATATTTTCTGAATAACCTGTAAGGTGTTTTGTCGTACTGTTCAATTTCTAAAACAGATGTATTGTTGGATCTGCTCTCTGTGGCCAAACCCATCAGCCACTTTCGACAGTCTTCAGCTTGAGTTTGTGAGACATTTCTGGTCAACCACGGCTCGGTCCAGTTCAGCATGTTCTTGTACTTCTTCTGTGTTACCTTCTTGTGGCTCTGAAATCGGTTTTAAAAATAGTAAACAATTAGAGCTCGATGTAATTAACAGTGTAACTAAAACGTATGGTTCCTGATGGCAAGGAGAATATTTCTTTTTGAACTAAGCCATTGCTTTAATGACTTTAATCAAAATCAAGGCTTCATGTAATTTCACAAAATGATATCATAAAAAGTCTGATTTCTACATAATATAAAAATGTATGCCACACCTCGATTCTTTAAAAAAAAAACACAAAAAAAAAAAAGTAATATATGCGCATTGCAAAAACCAAAATTGATTTTTGTTATTGAGATAGAGCTTTAACTAGAAAATAATAATTTACAACATGTAAGATTTGATGAATGTCATAAGAATTTCAGTTCATTCACATATTTCTTTAAAAAAAAAAAAGATTTATTTATTTATTAATCTGACTTTAGAGACATGATATATTTATTTTATAAGAACAAAACAATGTGTTGTAATGAGTCCTTCATGTAAATGGCCGACTCATGAAATACTCACAGCATTTGTGCGCGCTATTCGACCTCGTTTATTCATAACAAGTCCTGTGTTTTTCACAAACATGTGGTGGTAGGAGTTTTGTTGAAACTTGACACTAGTGTTGTCTATAACATGTACACGCCGTGACAAACCTGACAACGTACAAGCAGAAATTTAGCAGAGCAAAATAGTATGTAAAAATGATATTAAACAAATCATAAATTAAATTTAATTACTTACACAAATGGTTTGCAAAGACATTTTTACTTCTGTGCTCAACAAATAACATTTTTTTAAACTAAAGATTGGTAACGTGACAAAATCGCACATGTTAAATGCGCATAGAAATCTCAGCAGACACAATTGTAGACACAAAAACTATCCACGTCAAGAAATGTGTACAACTAAAATTGTACACGCAGACAATAGTGAACATTGACAACTGAGAATACTGACAAGTGCACACAATGTAATTTTACAATGTAAATTTAAAGAGCTGAAAGAATGAAGTTGGTTATCATAATAGACAAGTTTGCAATTATGAAAGGCTGCAAATAATCATTTTAAAGACAAAATATTAAAGAATGGGAAACCTCATATCTGATAAGTTTTAAAACTCTACCAAAAAGTTTTTTAAAATAGATAGTAATTCTCCTTTAAAGGATATTTCTGATGAAGAAAATGACAACATTAGAGTGTAATACCATTTTAGAGATTAATATTTCACTTATTGTCATAATCATAATCAGCAAAACGACGTAAAATTAAAGATGTATTGTCTGATTTATTTGTTTTACTTTTATTAAGTTTTATTTTTTAGCGGCCGATTATAGCCTACAGATAATACTAATAATAATAAAGTTCATTTCAAAAACACGCTTCATCCCAAATTAAGGCTCAAAGTGCGATACAAAGTCAACATTTATGACAATTTATATTTTCCACATCGAGGAATATGAGCGAGCTGGAAACAAGGAGGTAGACTACATCACCCCAGCAGATGAGTGCGAAAAAGATGAGTTTTCAACTTAGTTTTGAAAGACTGCAGTGTCTGGCTGTTTCTGAGAGCGACAGGAAGGGCTCACAGGTTCTTGGGCCAGCAAAAGTGCACCTTCCGTAGGTCTCAAGGCGGATACGGGGTATCCAGAGTTTACCACTATTGGATGTACGGAGTGATCTAGTAGGTACATTAAGGTGTCATGAACGCTTTGAAATAGGACGGCGCCAGGTCATGCAAGCAGCGGTAGCACAGAGTTTCAATTTTTTTACTCTATGCGAGCGCGGGCCGGCAGCCAATGCAGCTCTCTCAGACGTGTTTTAGCATGGTCAAATTTGCGTTTGCACAGAACAATGCCAATAGCCTATACTCCTTATATTATTAATATAGTTTTTCTTTTGGTAAACTCAGTCAAGCAATCATAATATAAACTATGCAGAATTCAAGGCTATTACTATTATAATTTATTTTGTAAGCATTCAGATGTGTTCCTTAGTTTTTTTCAATGAAAATTATTTAGTCCTACCTTTTTTACGTACTATTTGCGTAACAATGCACTCAAGTAATTTTTTTGTTTAAAAACAGAATCTATGGTTATGAATACTATGAATGATGATTGTGAGGCTAAAAAAATGGAATTTTATTTCCACAATTTAGAGTTAAGAGAGGCAGGGTACAACTTGCAAGGCATCCAGCTACCTTGTGTGAAAACAAGGGAGGATTTAATGAAATTTCTAAACTCATTCTAGACCTATTCAAACTTTTATTTTGCAACAGATTTGTTGAATATATTTTTCTTACACAAATTAATAAATACAGGACAATGGGCCCAAGAAACTTGTTTTCAAAAAAATTTTCAGTTATATAAGTAAATATTTCAGCATATAAATTTAAAAAAAAATTGTTATAAATGCATTTCTTATCATATTGTCTCACTTATTTATACATTTCCTTTCATTCTTCCAAAGTTTCCGTTTATTCTGATATCAAACTGAACTGAATCATTTTAACTAAATATTTTGCTTAAAATAAAATCTCAGTGTCATCATCTGTGTCCACAATTGTCAGTGTGCGGAATTTGCAATGTGTGTATTTTTCGGTGTGGGCAGTTATGTCTGTGCATAATTTTCTGTGCATGAATATCATGTGTGCCTTTGGAATAAGGACCTCAGGAGAGAGCGAGGGAATAAGTGGAGTGAGTGGGGAAAGAATAGCTCAAAACAAAGATAAATGAATGGTCTATGGCTCTTGTTGCTCATTTTAATGTATTCAACATTCAGCTATAGGTAACAGGTGATGGTGGAGGCACTGGAGTAAGTGACTGCTACAAAAGGGATATCTGAACTTGACTGCAGTTTTCACATTTTCACTTTAATTTATAAGTGTAAAAATTATTTTTAAAAAAATCTTTCCTGCTCACCATCAGGGGATGCCCCAATCTTCTTCCTCTTGCTAGAGCTCTCCAATCCTTTGTCATCATCATCCTCATCGTCTCCCAGTCCCCCGTCACTCTCTGCGCCTCCTCGTTTGTCATCATCGTCGTCATCATCATCCCCACCATTGGGTGTCCTGCTGGCTCTAGCTAAGGCCGCAGCGTCGTCAATGTTCTCATCATCATAATCATCTGTGACTGTAGTGGTGGGCGGGGCCCCAGTTTTATCCCCACCAGTTTCATCTGGAGATTTAAGAGTGGCATTGTCAGTTGGAGATATTTATGCCAAGGAAAGCTCTTGAGTCCTGACTAGATTCTGATTTGTCCATTTTTATTGTAAACCAACTATGTCAACAAACACTTAATAGTTTTAAGGGTTTAGTTTTTTTTAAAAATTGAAAATTAATTAAAAAAAAAAAGTAATGGATACATTTAAGAAATGAATTCCAAGTCTGCATTTTATTACAGATCTTGCATTGAGAGTTGATGATATATAAAAAAATGAAGGGATCCTTACCTTTAACACCATTCTCTCTTTCTGCCCTGCTTTGCTTATTGTCCACCTTCTTCTCCTCATTGTCTTTCTCATCTTCACCATCCTCGTCATCTTCACCGTCATCCTCCTCCTCCTCCTTGACTTCATGCTGCTTCTTGAAATAATCCCAGTCTGGGTTCTTTTTCTTATTTCTGACAAAATATAAAAACACATTCAAATCAGTCCTAATATGCTTATAGCAGCTCTGAATACTTTTAAAGTAAGTTATATATTTTTTTTTAAATTTCCAGAAAATACTGGTCTATACATTTTTTTTCTTTCTTAACACAATGGTGCACAAAACAGAATTAACATCAATGAAATATTTTTTTTTTCATGATCATCCTGCTCTATTTTACAGAGATGTAATCATTTCTCAGGCCAAATTTTAAATGTCTTTGATTGTATCAAAATCAACTTCAGTCTGTTTATACAGGTACATGCAATGAATTAAACAGAATCTTATCAAACTAAGTTGATGCTTGGTCCTTTGAAACAAATTAATTTTTCTTACACCACAATTTTTTTTCTTAACCAGGGGTAGGAGTAATACAGTGAACCCGTTTGCCACAGTTCCTGAAAATATTTTCTGGCTCCTAAATCTAAAATTCAGTTCAAACAAAAAATTATTGTATAGTATAGTCATCCCCTGACTTTAACCCTTGCCATCAGCATTGAGCATGGCAATTACAGTTAATGAACATGTACAAGTATCCAAATAGTTGAATGTGTACGTTGGCCACACCTGACAAGATAAATGGGTCGACTGTGTCCTACTCTGTGTATATATTCTTCATTCTTCTTGGCAGCAGCATACTCATTGATGTAAGTAGACCAGGCACTCGTTTCCTTGACCGAATCATTGGATTCTGGTGGTGGGTCCAGCATGTCAATTTCCATCTGAGCTGTGAGACTCCTCTGTTCAATATAAATACAATAGATAAACACTTTATATATTGGGAATACAGTTAATTTAACATGATTTCAGCCCTGCTAAGTAAAAAGAAATTTGAGACTACAAACTAAATAGTTATCATATCAATTCTTTGGCACAGCAATGTACTTTTGACAACAAAAAATATTGTTTAGGTTAGAAAATGTATAATTAACCCGATGAATTACCAAAATTAACCTTGATTAAAAGAGTCTGTTCAAATTCTGTACCCCAACCGAATAATGGATGACTTTGGAGAAGTACTTACAATGACAAATTGGAAAGGGTTATCATCCACCAGTATCAGCTCTGCCTGCCTCAGGTATGCTTGCTCCAACATACTCCTCTGATGACGAGTAGCCCACCTGCCCCCAGCTCCTCCCTTCTCTTTCTGTTCTTCAAACAGTTTGGTTAGTCTTGAGGGCATGTCGTCCATAACTAGATGCTGCACCTGGACAGAATTTTTTTTATCCACATTAATTTTTTATAATTCCTTTATGAAACTGACAAAAAAAAATGGTTTAAAGAGATTTAAAGAATATATAGTTTCAAGACTTAAACTTAAAGCAAACCTTTAAACTTCAACATTCAGTGTTCTTAAACTTGTCCTACTGTGAAGGAATGAAAGAAAATGTACCACAAGAGCTATTGTTGCTGTGTTAATTCTGATGTTTGAAAAACAATTTTAAAAAAAAACCAATTAAATTTAAATAAAAAAGAAATAAGAATAAAACCAGGTAGACAATTTACCTGTCTCACAATATTTTGCACAACTTTATCCATTGTAAAGAGCTGATAGGCTTCAATCCCAAACATTTCTCTCATGGTATCTTCATACTGACTAGATTCCATGTTGCCATCTAAAACAGCTCGAATCATGTCAAGGAAATAAGAATAGTAGTCTTCTACATCGACATCCACTGAAATGAAACAGATGCATCACATGGTAGGCTGACCATATATAACCTATAAACTCACAAAGATTTTAATTTTTTGGTTGAAAGTAAACAATACAAATCAACTGAAAAATAATTATCTTATTCTATTTAAAAATTCTCTCACAATATGAAACACA
Source organism: Lymnaea stagnalis (assembly GCA_964033795.1). Taxonomy (NCBI): domain Eukaryota; kingdom Metazoa; phylum Mollusca; class Gastropoda; family Lymnaeidae; genus Lymnaea; species Lymnaea stagnalis. The sequence continues at coordinate 443,969 of CAXITT010000133.1, read as the reverse complement.
CCAAAACTATGGAGAAGTCTTTTTGTTTTCTTTAATCAAAAGTTATCTTCTGTTCTTGAGATTTATAGTTTTTAAAAAACATGTATCTGCCTTGTTTATGATAGTCTTTTTATTTTTTTACTAATTCTCTCAGTCAAATAGCCTCTGGTTTAGCCTTTGAAATAAGTTTATGAGATCTTATTTAGGAACACAGAATATTACTCTGCACCACACTGTACAAGAAACCACACATTTGAGGTGAGGAAATGTAGATCAACTTTTAACTATTACAAAAAGAATAGATGATGAAAACAATCCTCACATGGTGAACGTAAACGCAAGGCCATTGCCACAGACTCCTTTCTCTCCTTCTTGGTGATGGCTTCTTCCTGAATCAACTTTTGGGTCAGGGAGTACGCCTTGAGCAGACGGGCACAGAGGATTTGGTGCAGACGTAGAAATATGTACCAGGTGGAGTTACAGTAGAAGAGGGTGTATCTATCCTGAAAAAAAAGAAATGGTCAAGTTTTTAAAGAAAATGTATTAAAAAAATTATAATCAATATTTGTAAACCAACACATGAAAAAGGCTGAGGAACAAAACGAAATTTGAATCACGTTTTTTTTTAATTTTTAAAAACCAGATTATCATGGAATTTTTAGCATAGCAGAAAAGTATTTTGATAGATATTATTAATGACTCTCTGTTCGTTTATTTATTCTGTAAATATCACTCAAACATTCATAGGATATTGTGTTTTCTAATGTTTTATTTTAATTCATACAAGAAGTTGGTTGGTGGTGTGAAATTTCAACTGCTATTTACAAGAATGGTAAATGTAAATGTTTGACAGACATATTACAGCATCATCATCATCATCATCGCCTGTCGTCCCGTCTGGGGCATAGGCCACAAACAAAGGCTCTCCAGGCATCCCGGTCTTGGGCAAGTCTCTCCAACTGTCCCCAGTTGTGCCCACTCTTTTTGATGTCTGCCTCCAGTTCCCTTCTCCAAGTTGTTTTGGGTCGACCTCTTTTTCTCTTACCCTGGGGGTTCCAAGTCAGGGCTTGTCTCGTGATACTTGATGCGGGCTTTCTGAGGGTGTGGCCAATCCATCTCCATCTGCGCTGGCAGATTAACTCTTCCACTGGTTCTTGTTGTGTGCGCCGCCAGAGATCCTCGTTGGTGATGACGGTGGGCCAGCGGATTCGTAAAATCGTTCGGAGACATGAGTTGATAAAGGTCTGTAGCTTTTTTGAACCAGCTGCTGTTGTTCGCCATGTTTCTGCCCCATATAGCAAGACAGGTTTCACTGTGGTGTTGAATACCTTGACCTTGGTCTGGAGGGTCAAATTGCTGCAGCTCCAGACCTTTTTTAGCTGGTTAAATGCCGCTCTTGCCTTACCAACTCTCACTCTTATGTCGGCGTCTGTCCCTCCTTGTATGTCAATGATGCTGCCGAGGTATGTAAAGCTATCCACCTCCTCAAGGTTTGTTCCTTCCAGTGCTATAGGTGTGTTGCTTGATGTATTTATTTTAAGGACTTTGCTTTTTCCTCTGTGGATGTTCAGGCCGATGCAAGCAGAGTACTGTGCTACATAATTGGTTTTCTCTTGCATCTGTTGCTGTGTGTGTGATACTAGGGCCAGATCATCCGCAAAATCCAGGTCATCAAGTTGTTTCCATAGTGTCCACTGAATACCATTTCTCTTCTGCTCTGTAGACATTTTCATTATCCAATCAATGGTCAGCAGGAATAGGAAAGGCGAGAGCAGACACCCCTGTCTGACACCGGTCTGTACCTCAAAAGCCGCCGTTGTTTGCTGGCCGTGGACAATTCTGCACGATAGTCCTTCGTAAGAAGCCTTAATTATGTCTGTCAATTTTTGTGGTACCCCGTAGTGTCTAAGCAGCTTCCACAGAGTCTGTCTGTCGACACTGTCAAAAGCCTTCTCATAGTCAATGAAGTTGACGTATAGTGACGAGTTCCACTCCAGAGATTGTTCCACAATAATTCTCAGTGTGGCAATCTGGTCTGTGCAGGATCTGTCTTTTCTGAACCCTGCTTGTTGGTCCCTAAGATTGATGTCTATTGCCTCCCTCATTCTGTTTAGCAGCATTCTGTTGAATACTTTGCTTGGGATCGACAGCAGGGTTATTCCCCTATAGTTAGAACAAGAACTAAGGTCTCCTTTCTTCGGGAGCTTAACGAGGTGTCCTTCTTTCCATTCAGCCGGTATCTGTTCCTCCTCCCATATTTTCTTGAATAGTGTGTGTAGCATTTCAGTGCTAGACGTAATATCTGCTGTCAAGGCTTCTGTCGGTATTCTGTCAGGACCTGCCGCCTTGCCTTTCTTTAGTTGTTTAATTGCTCTGCATATTTCTTGCTTTGTGGGTGTGCTGCACTCTATTTCTAGATCTTTTTCCGCTGGCTCTATGTTGAGTGTGTGTTGTGGTGCTGGCCGGTTGAGGAGTTCTTCAAAATGTTCTATCCATCTTTTTTTCTGACCCTCTTCATCAGGTATTGATTTCCCATCTTTAGTTTTAACTGGTCTCACTGGATTGTTGAACTTTCCAGATAACTTTTTGATTGTACTGAATAATTCTCTTGTGTTTCCATGGTACGCAGCCTCCTCTGCTTCACTTGCTAATCCTTCTATGTAGTTCTTTTTATCTGTCCTTATACTACGTTTAACTTCTTTATTTGCTTCTGAGTATTCTGTTGATGCTCTGGCCTTTTCGGTTCTGGTGCGGCTATTGTTTAGATTTGCCTTCTTCTTTCTCCTATATTGGATTTTTTCCATGGTTTCAGCCGAAATCCATTCTTTATGCGTTTGTTGCCTAGGGCCCAACACTTCTTCACAGGTAGTCGTGAATATCTCTTTGATTTCTTTCCAGTTTTTGTCAATTGTTTCTTCATTGCCTAGTTCCTGTAAGATCTGGAACTTATTGGAGATGGTAAGTTTAAACTCCTTTAGCTTGGACTCATCTTTCAAGAGGTTGATGTTAAAATGTTGGCGCTTGCTTCCCTCGCTTGTCCAGTTCTTTTTCAGTTTCAGCCTTAATTTGGCAATAATTAGATGATGGTCTGAGGCTACATCTGCCCCTCTTTTTACCCTAACATCTTGGAGCGACCGTCTAAACTTATTGCAAATACAGAAATGGTCAATTTGGTTAGCCGTTGACATATCTGGTGAAATCCATGTGGCCTTGTGGATATTTCTATGCATGAAGAGGCTTCCTCCGATGACTAGTCCAATTGTAGCACATAGATCTGCTAGTCTTTCACCATTTTCATTCATCTCTCCCATACCATGTGTTCCCATGCATTCTTCATAGCCTTTATTGTTGCTGCCTATTTTCGCATTTAGGTCGCCCATGAGTATAACCATATTGCTCTTAGGACACCTTTGGACCAGGGTTCGCAGTCTGTTGTAGAAATCCTCTTTGTCCTCTTCTTTACTATCGTTGGTAGGAGCGTACACCTGTAGGATGTCCATATTGATTTTTCGTTTTTTTGTCTTAAATCTTGCCGTGATTATACGGGAACCATAATTCACAGGTGTGTGGAAAGATTTTGAAAAATCAGGCAAAAAATCAAAGTAAAAAAGGTACTAGAATTTGTGGACATTTTAACTATATATTAGAATGAAATATTAAAACACATCAATCACTCACATGATCATCATCATTATCTACTCCAGCAGCAGCTCCTCCAACCTTCTCTGGCTTATCTACATCCATGTTGTCATCATCTTTCTTCCCACTTTTATTGGTATCTTCTGGCTCAGCCTTGACCCCATTAACTTTCTTCTTCTTGTTCTCCTCATCTTGGGCTGCCTTTTCTTTAGCCCTCTTGCTATTCTCAGATGTTCGATGAACATTCACTGTAGATTCTTCATCATCAATATCCATATCTAACAAAAGAATTTTTAAAAATCTTAATATAGATTCATAATTTTATCATTAAATTTTTAAAAATTTGTTTCAGCAATTCAGAAAATTTCTTAAATATTAATAGTCTCTTATACAGTGGAACCCCACTAGTACATGATAATTGGGGTACATAAAATAGTTTCACATTAAAGTTGGAAAATATGAGATTTAATAAAAACAACTGGATTTTCAAATCTCTTTGAGGTTAGTGAGTTATGTGGTGTTGAAATTGGAATAGAGGATTTGTGATTGTGTTGAATGTGAATTTATATTTTTTATACTCTTTGGTTGTTGTTTTTTGTGTAGGTGTAATTTTTAAGAAAAAATATTCATGGGCGAATGAATATACGAAATTTCTAAAGTTATGCCGAGCCATCATTATAGCCTGATTCAAATTATAGCTATGTTACACTGTACTAGAGCACACATAAATACATATACAAATAAATTTACCTTCGTTTAAATCTCCGTCATCATCGCTGAGTTCCCCTCTTGGGGCAAAGAACAGGTCAGGGACAAAGTGTTTCACCAGCTGTTTGATTCTTGTTTTAGCTTCTTTGTCAACACCTACGGAGGGAAGTTTATATACCAGAATCATTACTGACATTCATTGTATACCAACATCAATACTGACATTAAATACAAATTAAAAATATTTTTATATTTTTCAGCTGCTGAATCGTTATAACAGCTCACTAACGAAATTAGCAAGGACTTCAGCAGGTGAGCATCCATTTACAACTAAATAATGAAGGTGACTGCAACTGACCAGTTTGTCTTTTGACATGATGAATGATCAGGTTACCAGCATCCTCAATTAATGAACGGTCATCATAAACAAAAGTAAGCATTGGGCCCTGTGGAGGGGCTTCTTCGCTATCAGCTCTCTGCAAGAGCATAACAAACCAGTATTTTATCAGTAACATAATAATGATGTATAAAGAATTTTAAAAGATGAAGACTAAAAAGCTTAGATAAAATGGCTGTTCCAATGCAGTACGTTACACATTAAAGCATTAATTACTTTCATACATCTCTGGACTCTTTTTTAAAGATAAGAATTTTAATACTACACCATCAACAAACCTTTTTAAAACACATTTACTACTTATGGTATTGAACTAATTGTAAAACAACCTGACTCACCTCATCGTAGATGGTCTCAATTTGATTAAGGAGTGACTTCCCCCTAATTGCTTTAATGTCATGTTGCTTGAAGTTGGCACACTGGTGATCCAGAGATTTGAGGTAGAATTTTTCATTTTGCTCTTTCCACAATTTGTTAAATTGCTTTTGTGCTTCTCTCCACTCTTCATCTTTTGCCTTGAGCCTGGAGATGTAAGTTGGTTACCGTGTCAGTTGCTTTTTCACTACTGTGTATGTGGGGTGTGAGTGGGTGGGTTCTCACTTGACATTATACTTCAAATTACACTTGTTAATCAGAAAACATAAGGTTCACAACTACCTATTAACTTTTTTTTTTAAAAGCCACACAAGGTACATCTACTTCAGTGAGATAGAAAGAAACATGTACCTTCTCAGCACTAAAGGCACAGCTACAACAGGATTTTTCTTCAGACCTTCAATAATGTCACTAGCCTTATCTCCATATATTCTGTGAAGGAGAGAAAAAAATAACCAGTATATGTAAAGAATACATAAAAAGCTTCATGGAGTAGTTCCAGACAAAACAGGAAACACATAATACAAGGTTAATTAAAATTTTACTTTTCAGGATAGCAAAAGGTTATATCTAAAACATAATACAGGAATAAAAGAAATATGCACATTAACTGATGCTAAGAGATGTAATTATCTAAGTTACGTTTTGAAAATTATGTCAAGCAAATGCTGACTGCTCATACCTATGAATAGAGTTACGATTGATGCACTCTGATGTACCACCCAATGTGTTGTCCAGCCGAAATTTTGCAGCTTCTTCTTGGGGCATCCTGTTCATCTTTTTTAGAACTGCTTCCAGTGACTTAATTGTGGAGAAGTTGGTCTCAATTACATAGTCAAGCTTGAAGAAAAATTTGAACTGCATAATTAGTTTTTATCTAAAAGCATTATGTAAAAATATAAGTAATAATCTAGTTTAAAAAAAGAAAAATGAAAAAAAAAATGAAAAAAAAAATATGTAAATTTAAATTAACTTAGGCTATTTGTGTAATGAAAACAAAAATTAGGGGAACAAAAAAAAAGCCTCCTACCTCAAATCTCTCATCTTCACATTTGTAGATATTTTCTTCATACTGAGTTTTACGAGATGTTACAAAAGAAGAATCTTCAGACCAGGTAGGAAATGACACCCAAGTGTCATTGAGAACCTGTAACAAAAGTTGAAGCAGCATTAAATTTAAAAAAATATAATAATAATTTAAAAAAAAACAACAGTTTTTAGTTAATAACATTCATTTTTATGTAATTAAGTTTGCAATTTGAAGCTTACCTCTCTGCACAATACTGTGCGCCCACTGCATTTTGGAGGAACAAACTTGCTGGGTATGCCACGGTAACTTGCACCATATCGCTTGCATGTTGTAAAATCTGCAGCAAAGGAAAAAAAGAACTTACAGAGGGGAAAAAAAAAAAAAGAAGAATGCAACATTTTCATTGTGCATGTTTTCTATAATACAAAGTTCAGATGATTGCCCATGGGCATTAATTACAATGCATACCTATTTCCATTGCAAGCTCCCCACTTATTCTTTCTTTCTGAGCAGCCCCATGGGGTACAGCCTCCACTCCACCACCCTGCTCATTCACACCGAGCAGATCTTTGAATTCTCTGAAAAGGTCTGGGAATTTTCTGCAGGAATATGAGATACATTCAATGATTAAGTTTAATTATCAATGAATATCAACCATCAAAAAGTCAATCTTGGCTTGTCTTCTGTAAACTAGACTGACACAACAACATTTGAAAAGTTATTAGGACCTTGGCAATTTCTGACACGCTATCAACACCCAAATAACTTACGACAAGAAAAAGCTGACAAGCGTAACAAGTTCCTGCTTGGTGACAATTTCTTGGTTGAACAGAACAATAGAGCGAAGGAAGTTGTCATAAACTTCTTGGTGTCGTAAAGCTTTACGCACCTGATGAAAAAAAAAAATGTCAGGTCTGAGTAAATTAACATCAGGTTCAAGTGCTTCATCTTAAATATGTCACATTGTTAAAAAAAAAGGACAGCATGAAACAAACAAATAAGCTTACCTTGTCAAAGAATGCATACTCAGTGAGAGTTCCAGTTTTGCTTGCATCAGCCAAGCTGAAGTCTTTTGGAACACCTTTCTTCTAGAATAAAAGAAAATTCAAATAAATTAATTGCCTGACAAATTTGTCCAGTACATATCACAAAAAAAAAAAAAAGTGGTAAAAAATATTGTATAGGGCCTTCATGCAAAAGATAAAATAAAAAAAAATTCAAAAAAAATAATTGCCTGAAAAATTTGTCCAGTAAATATCAAAAAAAAAAAAAAAAGTTGTAAAAAATTTTGTATAGGGCCTTCATGCATAAGATAAAATAATTGTAAAAATAAAAATGATTGAAAAGCGTGTATAAGATATCCATGAAAAAAATAAACTGAAGTGTACAAGAATAAAACAAATAGCAACCTTAACGGGGGGCTGGAAAGTTGGTACAGCAGCTGTAGATGCAGCACCTGCAGGTCTCTTCACGTTGGCTCCTGCTTTATTCGTTTGGGTTTTCCCACTGGAATAGCCTGGCTTTTTCACAGCTGTGGAGTGGTCATTACGCACTCCCAGAGCAGAATCAGCCTTAAAAGTTGGAATTGAGCAAAAATTATAAGCCAAATGGAAACAATTCAAAATCAATTTTTTGGAAGAAACAATTAAATTGACAAATTTCCCTTTGTTTGAAAATGAATAATAAAAATGGAAAAAAAATTATACTTACAAATGATGCAACACCATAACTGGAGGCCCCATTAGCATCAGGGAGAAACTGACCAAATTCAGCCAATAAGTCCTCTTGATGTTTGAATAAATTGGCCACTTGCTGGTACACTTCACTCTCAGTGAGTGGCTTGCTGGGTCCAACAGCTCCACCTTGCTATAAGACGGGAAGAACAACCGTTGGATTTAAAAAATTAAATATTTGCATATAAAGTAGGAACTTTGTCTTTATTTAGTCACATGCACATTAATTTTATGATTTTTGGAAAATTTCTATGTTTATAAAATCTTTAAAGATTCGAACATTTACTTTTAAATTAATAGACTATATGGAAAAACAATGTGTCATTTGAAGTTAATAAAAACCCAAATATTGTATTAATATTCTACGAACAAGTCTTTGAAATTTCATGGAAATCCCCAAAATGTAATATAATATAAAAATAATAACGTTACATCACGTGTGAGCCTCTGTTCTTTCTGATAAGTGTGCAAAATCTCCAGGAATTGTTTGTAGATATCAGGTTGTCCTTGAAAACGATTCTGCAAAGAGGCATTTTTTCATTTTATTATCCATAAAAATGATTAAACCATTCACCACTTTAATTTCTAACACCATAGGATTCAGTTCTCAATTGCAGTAATCATTAATAAATAAGTTCAGATGTTTATATATTTTAATAGATAAAGATTTAATAATTATAATTTATTAAATAAAACCAGATGTGTAATTGGCTTTAAATAAAATAGGTATCCATTGACTATAACAGTGAATTCAATACCGTCATCAAACATTGCAACAAAGTCTTTAATTTACACATAACCACATCTAATTTCTTTCCAGAAATAAATACGTAATTTTAATAATAATGTACATAGAAAAAAATGAAAAAGCAACAACATAACGCTACATTATTGAACTGACCTTTATTTTATTTACATAATTAATAGCATGGTTAAACTCAACAGGCTGTCCACCTTGTTGCTGCTGAGGTTGTTGTTGCTGCTGCTGCTGTTGTTGTTGTGACAGTGATGGACCAGTGGGTGGTGCAGGTTCAGCTTGAGGACGTGGTGACTGGTGGTATGACCTGTGATCTGCTGCTGGAGACGCAGATGGCGCAGACAGTGTAGAATGATGGACTGGGCCAGTCTTCTGCTGCAATTCGGAATAGGTTGACTTTTGATATAAAAATTGTTGATTGAGAGACGCCTAAAATGGTTGGTAGCAAACACTAGAATTTTATAATCAAGTATCATACTATTGGGGAGTAACCCGGTGTGATACATTTTGAAAGGTCCTAGGGCAGTGAATTCAATAAGGTTGGCAACCGTCACATCAAAGTATGTAAAGCTTCTAAACTCTTAAACAGGGAATGACTTGGCATTTAAATTAATGTGAATATATATATATATTTCATGATGTGTAAAATTAACAATAATAAATTATATAAATTAAATATAATGTCAATGAAATTAAGGGCTGACAATAAAAATACTCACTTGTGACGCCAAAGCCACATCCCAGATAGACATGCCAGATTTTTGCTATAAATGGACAAATAAAGAAAGGTCACTATTTTATTATTATTATTAAGTGGTTTTATATAGTGCAGTACTCCACCCTAGGGCTAGGCTCACTGTGCTTCATATAAAAATTAGCAATTACAGAAACGTTTACATTTAAAAACAACAATAGGTGAAAAGCTTGACCTCACCACCGAAGTACTATCTACCCCTGTCTAGCCATGGACAGCACCCAGCAGAATTGAGCATTGTTTATCAGTCAGAGGGGGTGTGAGAATGAGTCGGTTTAGTACAGTTAAAAGAGATTTTAGCATTCAAAATAATTTTCTTTTAATACTAACTACTAGAAATAAACTGTCTGGTTGTGGCAGTGCTGACCTTCCCATCTGATTAAGTTACTTGACAAATCATGCATTCAAGCAAAGCACATTGTAAAAACGCACCAATTAGTTCTAACTTCTGGGAATGTTATTTTGTGTGCCTGGTGAACACATCATTACAGCCATACATGCTTGCCTAGAGAATAATTATTTTTTATGCTGGGTTTTGCTGATGAACACTTTTTGTAACAGTGGCTTTTTCAAAGTAACAATTTCCCCACAGTGCAGTAAACTTTATATGCAACCATTGCAAAATATTTAACCCAGCAATACTATCCTAATTTTAAAAAAAAATTTGTTAGAATAATACAAACATCGTTGAGATAACACAAACTTTGCATGCCGATTCTTACACAGCTTAAGAAACTGTTACTCACCCTGTTGACATTAGAAACAGCTTGTGACTGGGCAAGAGCTGCAATGGACATGACCTGCTGACCAGGCTGGTGGACATTTATGGTCTCACATTGAACCTCGATCTTGTAGCCAGGAGGTAGGAATGTGTTGAATCCCACAATCAAGTCTCGGTGACCATTAAATAAGTTAGACACCCTATTAATGACTCCAGGAGTATCAATGCTGTTAGAAAAATTTAAAAAACAACACTTTATTGTAATTGTAAAGACGCTGAAGATGTTAGTATTCCAAAAGTAAAGTTGAAAATTATAAAATAAAAAGCATAGATGATTCAGGCAGTGAAAATAAACTTTTGACACTCACGTTTGGGATTTGAATTCCTTCATTATATCCAGAAAGTCATTATAGACCTGGGGTTGATTACCAAACTGCAGTTTCACCTGGTCCAAATAAGACAGGGCATCTTCCACCTTCAGACGTTGGCATTGCTGCTGCTGCTGTTGTTGTCCGCCAGATAATGGTGGCCCCAACATGGACTAGTAGTTTAAAATATTTTAAAACAGATTAGTCTCATTAAATTTTCTATAGAATCCTGCACCATTATGATTTTAGTTTTTTTACATTGCTATTTCATAAAATTTATGCTTACAAAAGTAAAACCTTTATTTAATGGCAGGATGCTCTACTAATTTTTGTTGTCTCCTTCAGATCAGAGCTGTTACTAATCAACACCCTATAAAAATATCACAACAGTTCATTTGTGTACTTGTGTAAAATAAATACATTGTGATTATTTAAAATAAACTTGAATTTATTACAATACAATTGTGATTCAAGAACTCTGACAATAACTACGTATTTAAGCTTAATACTTTAAGAATAACTAAGTGTTTGATGAACTAAGTTAATGAAATTTTTATTGAAAAGCACCCCAACCTGATTAACTTGACTGGCAGACAAACTAGCCTGGTGTCCAGGTCCTGCCTGGTTGTGGAGTGATTGAGGGTTAGCGCCACCTACTTGTCCAGATGCCCCTATTCCAACAGCATGTGACAAAGACCCTGGAACTGGTCCGTGGTGTGACCCTGGTTGATTGATTCTGGAACAAAATTTTAAAAAAAAGACAATATAAAACACAAAAATATTTCAACACATTATATTTATTATATAGCACTGAGATGATGTTGGAAAAAACACTAACTGGTATCCAGAAATTGGAAAGGTCAATCCAGTTGAGAGTCCACTGTCGTTTACATCTCCAAAACGTGGTCCACCTGTTGGTATCACTCTGGGAGGATATTGCTCATTAGGATTCATCCTTCTCTGTAAATTAAATATTTTAAAAAATCATGATTAATACATAATATATTTAACTTCTCATTACATCCACAAAGGAAAAACATGACAAAACAAAGACTAAATCAACGTCAGGTCACCGACATAAAGGACACGGAAAAATGTCATATGGCTAGAGTTAGCCTGCCACTTTTAAAAAAAAGTGTTTTAAAGAAGAAGTCTTAGTTATTTTGAATCCCCTCACCCAGCCATAATGGCTTAAGGCAGCATGTGGAGCAGATGGATAATTTAAATATCTTGCCATCACTTAACGAGTAATGAGTTAATGGCTTAAGGCAGACGGTGCAGACAAATAATTTAAATATCTTGCTCCTTCTTAATTGAGCTAATGGCTAAAGGCAGGCAGTACAGCCAGATAATTTCAACATCTGGCTCCCTTTTAAATGAATAGCGAAACATTATGATGGTCTGACAAAATGAATTAACAAAAACATTAAAACTTGTATTTTTGTTTGTTTGTTGTTTTTTTTTTGTTATACCGGAAATGGATGAAGTGCAATAGGATTTTGAAAACTGTAATTTTCTTTTATTTTTTCACTTTTTCTGCTAGCATAATAATTACATAAAATGGACTCCAGTAGAATTAGTTTGTATTATTAACAGGATGTCTGTTGATGTATGCAAAATAAATTATATAAACCACCAAAAGTAATATTTTTATTCAATTTTTACCCAAAATCCCTTGAATTATTTCAAATAAAAAAACAAGCATACCTGAGGTTCATCAATCCGTCTTTGCATCTTGAAATATTAGAATAATCTAAAAAAATTAAATTTAAAACGCTATTTAAAATGTATTAAAAATATATATAATTGAAATTTGAAAATATAATGTATTACTAATTCTATATAATTTACATATTATAATTAACAATGCTGTGGACAACTTCCATTTGATAATTTAACTAAATCAAGTTTTACTATCATAAAAATAAAATTATGGCTTGCCACTGAAGGAATGGTGATTGAGAATATCCATTATTTAGCAAATTTAGCAAGAGTCATGTTAAATAATTGATTTAAGCAATCTTTATAATCTTAAGTGAGCATATTATACATGTCAGATCCATGACAGAAATTTGTTATGGGCAAACAACGATTTTATTTTTAGCCACAAATGACCACAAACATTGTGATAACTAAATACTAAATGTAAAAAAAAAAAATCGCTACTACTTAATGCATTTTAATAAAACTATCAACATTCATTTTATATATTTGTATATTACACTTTTTTTTGCTTATTGGGATGTTGTAATACTAAAACATTTCAAAGTTTAACTAATTAAATATATCCAAATTAAATCAGATAAAAGTGAAAAGATATCAAACATATCAAGCAACTTTAACCTAGACAGTTCAAAGTAGTGAGATTCAAATTACTGTAAATCATTAGAAAACTTATAGTATTGGACCTTCTCAACTGGTTATTTGCCATTGCCTAGAAAAGCCTTAACAGGAAGATAGAAAACTATGCCTCAGGCTGACATAACTAGGTTAAAAATTTCAAAAGGTTGCCAGTTGTGAATACACTTTACTGGTAAAGTTGGGCTAAGCTTAAGTACAATTTTAAGTATGAAGCATGAGTACTAACAAAAAGGAACTAGAAAAATCAATGCCCTTAGAAGGATTGCGAAAATGGTTTCTGAGGTTCGAAAAGTTTTTTTTTTTTCCTATTTGGTGTAAGCTTTAAGTTGCATACATCAGTTTGCATTACTCTCATCCAATTGTAAAAAAGGTTAGATATTTAGTAGCTCATCTGTCAAATTTTAAGGCTTAATATTTTCTTCAATAAAAAAATTAAATTTCATTGATCTGTTGTAAAGAATGCTTACAACCTTGGATGTTTGCTATTCAATGATGGATATGTTGCCTTATGCTGGTACCATAATGCACAATTAGACCTACACTTTATTAAGATATAAATTTATTCTGTTTATGAAATGACATAAGTGAGGGAAAAGTTAAGTATGTAAATGGTCATGAAATAATTTTAAAATTTACAAAGTTAGTAACAGCAACATTTATATATTTTTTTTTCCATCTAACAGAATGCAAAATTTATAAACACTTTATCAGTGACAGTTTATGTCCCGTAGACAGTGGTGAGTGGTGATTTAAAAAAGTACATTCCAAATACATGAAAAGTAAAAGAAACGAACTGAAATAGCAATGTCCACAGCATCATAGTTATAGAATTTAGCCCTGCGCCCCTGCCACTAAATTTGTCCAATTTATAGCCTATTTGATTTGGTCTACCCTTATTTATACTAAGTCTAAATAAGCAGAAACTTCTGAGAAACTGACAGCTCAATAACTAATTATATTTATACTAATAATGTTTAGTAGCAGGTCAAAGTGTGATTCTATAATCAGATCTGAGTCAAAACAGGTGCATTATTTTTATAAAATAAGTTTCTGACTTTAAAACAAAAACATTTGTCTACAAAATTTATTAAATTCAGATCATGTCATATGTCTAAAATTACATTACACAAATTTCTGATAAGCCTAGTCTATGCCTAGCATTTTTCTGGAAAATATTTTGGTCCATGTTTTCAGACAATAAATTTTTTGATTTGTCATCTTTGACTATCATGATGATCATGACTACGAACTCTTACTCAACTTACACTAGACTTAAACTTAACCTAGAAATATTGGATATCATATTTATAATAATAATATGATACCATATATTATATTTATGTCTTATGTAGTCACAAAAAAAGATGAATTTCAAACGTTCATCTATGTAAAAATCACTGGTAGATTCCGTTCAAAACTACAATGGCAGTAGTACAGATAGAGTAACTTGCCCCCTGTGCAACCAGTCCTTTGAGCAACCACTTTACTTAACTCTCGATGTAGGCGATATATCAAAACAAAGATATACTCAGTAGACTCCCTTTGGTCTACCTTTTAGCTTCTTTTACTTCCGGATCATTTACAGCCATTTTGTAAGCCGGAATCAACAGCGAAAGTTCGACGGAAAAAAAACATCTGTTTGTGAAATTTTAAGGTAAGTTGTTGACTGTGTTATTTATGCTTAGTATTTGGCGTGAATGAGTTGCAAACGTTGTAATGAGGTTGTGTAAAGGTTAAAATAGACTGTAAACACTGTGAAATGTGTTAAATGCGATAGACAAGTCTGATTTCTTGTTGGTTGCACTCAGGGCAAGGCACATAAGTGTGTTGTCACATGCGCAACCAAAATGGTTGCAGTGAGGGAGGTAAAATTTTTAGTTGCCCTGTGTGCAACCATATACTGCTACATAGTGCTACTAGTCTAGTCTGGTTAAGATCTAATTAAGATTTATAACCAAATTATATCTAGACTCCATCTATGCTTCTATAAACTATTGATTAAATAAATAATAAGCTGTTTCCATTTTTTTTTAAATTGTGAATTTTGTTTGATGTGTTGTTTATGGTAGCACCATTCTAAAACCAATCTATCTTTTTTTTCCTCAGAAGCAGCATAATGAATAAGAATAGATCTAAACCAAAGTGGACCCAAGAAGCTTTGTTGGAAGCTTTAAAAGCTGTAGACAATGGGATGCCTAAGAGAAAGGCTGCTGAAGCTTATGGCATTCCTTGGGGAACTTTTATTAATAAAGTTACAGGACGACGAGGAATCAATAGTGCACCAGAGAGAACCTTTCTCACCAAAACTGAAGAGGAGGAGATAGTGAAATTTATTAAAGACTCTGCAGACAGAGGGTTCGGAAAATCAAAACAAGAGCTCTTTACAATTATACAGCAAATGTTAAATTTCCGTAACCGGAATTCCAAATTTCCAAATAATATGCCGACAGAGAAGTGGTATCGAAATTTTAAAATGAGATATCCACAAATAGTCCTACGCACAGCTCAAAAACTTGGGAAACAACGGGCTGCTGTAACAAAGGAATCCCTCATCAAATGGTTTGATCAATTAACTGCAACAGTCAAAGACATAGATGCCTCGATATTCCTGGAGCCCAATCGAATTTTTAACTGCGACGAATCAGGGTTCAGTCTTGATTCTGGGACCGGAAAGGTTTTAACGTTCATGGGAACGAAATTTGTTTACCAGCTAGGTAGTGAGCAAAAAACAATGATCACTGCACTTGTTTGCTGCAATGCCATAGGGGACTATGTGTGGCCAATGCTTATATACCCTGGTACTCAATTCCGTGGCTTTAAGCCAAATGAAGTATTTGAGGAGTGCTTCATTACAAAATCAACAAATGGATGGACCAATCAGACCATATTTGCTGATTGGCTGGAGCAGGTTTTTCTTCCCCAAACAGCACAGCTAAAAAAGCCGATTCTTCTTTTAGTTGATGGCCACATAAGTCACCAGTCAATCCAGGCTGCCACTCTGTGCAAAGAGAACAACATTATTCTCTATGCCCTGCCTGCCCATTCATCTCACATCATGCAGCCCTTAGATGTGGGCATTTTCAAAACAATGAAGGCAGAATGGCGGAAGGCTGTGAAAAAACAAAATGAAGCTGAGATTATAACGAAACGTACATTTGCAAATGTATTTAAAGAAGCTTACCAGGCAACAGTGCAGAAAAGTCTTGCGCAACAAGCATTTAAAATCAGTGGGTTATACCCATTAGATCCAACAAACATTAACTGGCAGAAAGTACTGCCCAGCATGTCCATGGAAGTGGGAAATCAGACACATACTGTGCCTGACGGGGCAGCCACACCCCAACATCAGCCTGCAGCCGGACAAGACACACCAGCTTTGCTATCTCTCTCAGATGCCACTATCACAATTATGCCCTCTCCACAAAACCCATCTAGTTCTACACCAGCCCCACATTTACGAGCCTCTCTGTCAGACGACCATATACCAGCCCCTGTACCAGTGCCTTCTAGTTCATCAGAAGCAGAACCCCCATGTATTGCTGGCACAAGCACCTGCCCCGATGCTTCATCTGACATTGCTTCAAATTTAAAAAAATTTGCAATGATTTGTGCACAGATTGGAGAGTCAGAGTTAAGGCTATATTATGAAAGGCTGGAAGAGGGTTATGACTGTGATGACCCATTGTACAGATTATGGAAGCTTTATCATGGGAATATTCTATTGCACCATTCCAAATCAAGCAGACAAAATCCTCCACCTAATGTTGCAAAGGATCCACTGTCATTGCCTGTTCTGAAACAGAGCTCCATGAGAAGAAGAACACAACAAAAGCTCCCACCACTGATCAGTGGAAAAGAATTCATTGACCATCTGATAAACAAAGACCGGGCAGAAAAAGAAGAAGAAGAAAGAAAGGCCATAAGAAAAATAGACCTAGAAAAAAAGAAACAAGAGAAATTAAAGGCTATAGAAGAGAAAGCAAAAAGAAAGGAAGAGAAAATAAAATTACGAGAAGAACAAAAAAGACAGAGGGAGGAAGAAAACCAAAGGCGAAAAGAAGACAGAAAGAGGAAACTGGAAGAGAAAAGACAGCTGAAAGACAATTCAAAAGGGAAAGGGCCGAAGAAGAGAAAGACAAACAAAATGGATGATTCTGAAACAGATACAAGCATTGATGAGTCTCAAATGATTTTCGATGACGAGTCGGAAGATGATTTTGAGGATTTAGATCTAGATTTAGACTAGACTAGTCTAGACTAGAGTCTATTTCAGAATGCAATTTTGTTTATTAGTTAGAATTAAATAAAAATCAACCATGAATGTCATGAAAAAATGCATGAGTTATTTGTTTTAATGTTGTAGTCTAGTCTATATGTGTCACATTTATGTATGTTTTTATGTGTGTATCGTGTGAGTGTATTGGGAGATCCTTAGCTTTAAATCACAACTGGTTTCAGTGAGGGCACCTTTGTGGTTGCACTGTGGTCAGGTGGTTGCACTTAGGGCAAATCATTGGTTGCAGGGCGGGCAGGTGGTTGCTTAAGGGGCTACTCAGACGTAAGCATTTTTCCCTATTATTATGCTAGTTATCTGCTAGAACATCTCCTAAACACTGCCAAGTCAGTGATTTCACTTGGTGCCCTCTAAGCAACCAATAATTTTTTTTTTTCTCCAATCATTAAAAAGTTGTGAGGAAGAGTTGACTCGTGGTTGCATTGGGGCAAGTTACTCTAATATGTTACCTAAATTATAAATGAGTGGAAGAGAAGACTAAATAAATGAAATGCTCTACCACAGAACCATCAAACAGAAAACTGAGGAATAATCAGCAGACGCCATGTCGAAATTATAAAATACAAATCCCAATGAAATTGATAAAACTTCTTAAATGACAATTCCGATTCTTTGAGTTTAATATATTACTATTTATGGTACTGAATAAAATAAGAATGCCTGATAATTAAATGACAAACACAATTTTCTAATAAAATTTAGGTTGTCGAGGAGTTACCTTTCCGCCATACTTCTGAAAATAAAGCTATTTATACGTTCGGACTTTAACTATTCATAATCAATAGTGTTGAGTGACTTATAAAATCTTAATTTACTTTACATATTTGATAAATATAAATTATTGATAATTGTATTAATTTATAATTTCAGCAAAATTTGATATTTTAAAATGCAGATTTAACTCAAGTAAACTTTATTTTTACCCAGAATATATTACTTATAAATACACTGAATGTTAAAATAAATTGACCTTTGATTTTTGACCCCAAACTTTTTCCAGGCAGTAATTTATGCAGTTCATTTATATATTTTTATTTTAAAGTTTTTAACACAAGGCAAAGGAACTTTCATTTTAACTATAAGTTTAAAATAAAATTATAAGACGCTAGTTATTAAAGAATAAACTTATAAAAGAATCCATATTGACATAGTCTTACATGACATTTAAATTATCAATTAGTATTAGTATTAGTAGTAGTAGGTAGGCTAGTATTATTTTATTTTTAATTTTTAATATAAATTTAAGCACTATTATTTCATTTTAACATTTGATAATTTGATACCATGCCATTCATAAACAATAAAGAAAATTCATATTATCAGGGGCATCAGTCCCATACAACTATAATTAATGTTTGCATAATACTAATTTGACACGTCCTTCATTGCGTCTTATTAAAAGTTTTAAGAAGAATATAAATTATGAATTAAAAGAAATGTTTAAATTTAAATGTACTACCAACCGACTTAAAAATAATTGAAGTTTATGTTACAGTATGTCTTACATATTGTCTAAAATACTCTTATATATGTAATGCAGATGTGTCAAATGATGAGGCAATAGACACAAATGTGTCTAGTGTTGTCGCCTCAACCGTTCCTTTTGAAAGATTGTTCCAGTCCCTGATTGTCTTGGGCAGGAATGAGCAGCTCCTATACTGGCTTCTTGCTGGTATGAGCCTGAATTGCCTGTCATGGCCTCGTCGCTGTCTATGGGGGAGAGGGACGAGTTTCTGTTTAATACTGGAACAGTGGACCAGCCCATTATTTATCTTGTACATCATGGAGAGCCTGGATTGTCGTCGTCGTTTCTCCAATGGTGACCAGCCTAGTGTTTCTAGCATGCTGCCAACACTAGAGGTATTCCTGTAGCGGTTTAGGACAAAGCGTGCTGCTCGTCGCTGGACCGCCTCCAACCTGTCAATGCTCTTCTGGGTAAATGGGTCCCAGACTGAAGATGCATAATCTAAAATCGGACGGATAAAGGCTTTATATGCTCTTTCTTTCACACAGGAGTTGCCAATCTTTAGATTTCGCCTTAAGAACCCCAAGGCTTGGTTTGCTTGGTTACATACATTGTTAATATGCTCGTCCCAGCGGACCTCTCTTTGAATGGTAACACCCAGGTACTTTACGGAGGAAACTTGCTCAAGAATATGGCCGTGCAGTTTGTATTGGTAGTGTAGAGGAGTACAACTTCTAGAGATTGATAGTGTCTGGCACTTGGCAGGGTGAAATTCCATGTCCCAGCTCATCTCCCACTCAGCTAACAGATTGAGATCCTGTTGTAGCTGGTCCTGGTCAGATCTGTTGGCGATCGTCCTATACACTGCTGTGTCATCTGCAAACAGTCTTGCCTGTGATGTCAGTTTCTCCGGTAGGTCATTAATGTATGCTAGGAACAAACAGGGGCCCAGGACTGATCCCTGGGGGACCCCTGACTTCACATCGACAAAGGAGGAGCTTGTACCGCCCACCACTACTGCTTGGCGTCGGTGGCTGAGGAAGCTAGAGATCCATGTTTTAGTGGTGCCTTGAATCCCATATCTCTGGAGTTTGTGTAGAAGCAAACTATGATTCACACGGTCAAATGCTTTTGCGAAGTCCATTACTAGCACGTCAGTCTGCTTGTGGTTCTCCAGATTGGTCATCAGGTCTTCTACAAATTCGAGAAGCTGGGTCTCACATGATCTATTGACTCGGAAGCCATGTTGACGGTTATTGAGTATATTTTGGCTTTCAAGATGCTCCATGACTGTGCTTACGATTATGTGCTCCAACAGTTTGCAGACCACGCTGGTGAGGGATATCGGACGATAGTTGGCAGGGTCGGATTTGAATATTGGCCCACAACCTCTCGTGTGATTTGAGTATTGACCCACAACCTCTCGTGTGATTTGAGTATTGGCCCACAACCTCTCGTGTGATTTGAGTATAGGCCCACAACCTCTCGTGTGATTTGGGTATAGGCCCACAACCCCTCGTTTGATTGGAGTATTGGCCCACAACCTCTCGTGTGATTTGAGTATTGGCCCACAACCTCTCGTGTGATTTGAGTATTGGCCCACAACCTCTCGTTTGATTTGAGTATTGGCCCACAAACCCTCGTGTGATTTGAATATTGGCCTATAACCTCTCGTGTGATTTGAGTATTGTGTTCGACACCCCTGATATAATGGATACCTTCTCATTTGTATAAAATTATATCGTCATCACTTCTAAAAGATTAATTTATTTTGGACTCTTAAAATGTAGATATTTAGGCCTATATGATATTTAATTATTATATCATTACCGGGAAAATAACATTTGTAATGGTTTCATTACCAATTCCACAAATTAACATGATTGATGAATTTATTTACCGAATATATCGACAGACGTCGCGTGAATTTTGGAGCCACCCCCCCCCCCCCTTTTCTTCCCGCTTTTCAGTTCTGTGCCCAAAGCATTGAAAGTTGATCCTTCAGAATTACCGGTAGCTTCACATCAAAACATTGGGCCCCTGAAATCTCCGAAGGCTCCATGCAGCCGCAGTGTTTGTAGGGAGAGCGCGACAGATTTCTCTACCGGTACCGACTTTATATAAACAGGGCTACACCTTGTAGAGTAGACCGTAACGTCTTTCCTGGTGCTCCCAGCTCAAGACCGCTCAAAAGTATCTCGTTCAGGTCTCTAAAATAACTTTGGGGAGGGGGAGGAGGGGGATAGAGATCAAAACCAAAGTGAGACCGGTGCCATGTGGAACGTAGCTGAAATCAAATCATGACGATTAGAAAAGGTATAGAGCGCTCAGCAAAATCACCAGCAGCACCCCGGGTGGATGGGACTCGTTAACCTTGGATGGCAACTCATCTAAGAGAAGGAAACTCTGAAATCAAACCCGGAGCTGGAGTCCCGAAAGGTGGATAACATTGATACAATGAAACATTCCACAACTCCTGCGACGTCACTGGTGCCAAGCTGTATCATCCAATCATGTTCCCTTGGGTTATCCAGCGGCGTGGAGAGAGGCGATTTGCTTTTGGGAACCAGCTTATAATCCTAGAAGAATAATCCAAGGCCATGTGGATTTCGTCCTCCGAAGCCCACTCCATCGTCACATTGTGACGGACGGATGCCAGCAAAGAGCTCTCAGTAAAACGGTACCGCGCATGAGAATAAACAGCTATATTTAATTTAAGAATGATTAGGTAAGATTGTCTTCCACACAGGACTAGAGCAGTGCAACCCGATGACCTTTGACCTGCCACTTTCCATTTAAAAAAATTATAATTTTGCTTTTCAATGCCATTTAAAATGCTTATTATTCTTTTTTTTTTCCACTTCACAAATTCAGGTCCCTAAAATATCCTAGCCCCTTCCCCCCCAACTAGGGTCGTCTACCTTCGCCTCCTGAACGGTGGAAGCCAAACCCCTCCCACCTTAGACCTTGACATTGATAAATTGTGTGAGCGCATCATGTAAATCATGATATTGGTGTTTAAATCGGGAGTTCAGTAAGAATATGCGTAGACTAATGCACAAAAAAAAAAAAAAAAGATAATAAATAATAACATAAAGAAAAAATAGAAAAATAAAATAAAAAAACAAAAAATTAA
>CAXITT010000133.1:393122-411248 GCA_964033795.1 Lymnaea stagnalis | reverse complement strand
TGCTGATTAATCAATCAGTAAGTTCCGATGACTTTTTGTGACTCATTCAGTATTAGACGTTGAATCCATATCGATATCCTAGCATAGCTGGAGCACCATCTTTGCAAACAACCCAAACCTTTTCCAAGAGATATATGATCTTTGAGAAATAAACCAACTCTGTCAAATACATCACGTGCAGAAAAGAAACTCATCTTAAAGTCACCATCATTAATATACCTCACATAAACTAGTAACTGTGAAAAGTTTGCAACGTCTGTAGATTCATCAAGCTGGATACTAAATATTGGAAGTGGAGCAGATTTAATTTCCTGGATTACCTGATCAAGAATATCAACAGACATGTCATCTGTTTTTCTACAGACAGTGCGTTAGATATTCGTCTCCAATCATAATGAAAATTTCTGACATTTCTGGGATTTTTAGCCAGACCAAATCAATCGGTTTCTAACACCGTCTGCATCAAAAATGTGTGTTTTCCACAGGTTGAGAACCGCTGATTTAGAGGATAAACTTTTCATTATAATATCTGAAAAATTTCATGACAGTCACCATGGTCACAGTAGCCTGCTAGTATTATTATCTAACGATGTAACAGTTATTATTTTTATGGTCTTGTCCCATCCATCCCTGTTACTCTGGCAATCCCTAAACTTCATTCCACTCAGAACTGATACTTTTATATTTCCATGCTTGGATTCCCAACTGCAGTAGATCTGAGAATGAAAGATTGTGCTCTTTGCGAGGAAAAATGCTTAATCTAACATTTATTAACGTTCATGCTCCCATCAAAGATACAGAAGGTTGGGGAAAAGAATCCTTTTATGAGACAGTGGAAAAATCTACAAAGAGGCACCAGATATGATATTAAAATAGTGAGTGACGACTTCAATGCCAACTATTGGCAAGGTAAAGTCTGCATAAAGAATCCAATGACAATGGGATCCGACTCATAGACTTTGCTTCAATAAAAGAGATGTCAGTTAGCAGCACCAAGTTTCCACTCAAAAAATATACATACATAAAGTTACTTGGAACTCACCAGATTGAATTACCCACGTTTTAATCAATCGTTTTAAGGATCAGACTAGACATACTAGATGTAAGAAGCTATCAAGGAGCAGATGCAGACTCTGACCATCTACTTGTAAGGGTTAAATATAAGCAGAGAATAAGCATTATTCACAATGGCCAAAATCAAAGAGAAAAGTGATTACCAAAAACTTTCCAAAAATGATGTAACAAGTAGAAGCATCACAGGAGGAAACAGGGAAAACAACATAAATGAACAGTGGGATCGGGTTAAAAAAATGCTGTGAAAACATCAGAAAATCAGAAAAAGTAGGAGGATTGCAGCAATCAAACAATAGAGTAGGCTGATTTGATCATGAATGCAGACAGACTGTTGAAGAAAGGAACAAAGCCAGAGGAAAGCCATAAAAATGTGTAGGGAGAAAAAGAGGACATGGGGAAAAAGCTAAATGAAAAAGAAGACTTATCAAGGGAGGGAAACATCAGAGCAATGTACATAAAGATAAATATGAAAAGAATGGATACCAAGCGAGACCACAAATGTGTGAGAGCCAGAATGGAAATTTTGAGGACATAAGTGCAGACAATAGACAAGATGAAGATTATCAACCACCAAATGGAGGACCAGACCCTTTAATAAACTAGTCAACTCTAGAAGAAACTTCAGACGTAATCAATTCTATGAAAAACCACAAAGCCCCTGGAGAAGATCTCATCACAGCAGAACTTATAACTAAAATTTGTCAAGGAGAGAAAATTCCAACAGAATGGCAAACAGCATTAATAACCCCAATACACAAGAAAGCTTCCAAACTTCAGTGCACAAACTACAGAGGAATTTCCCTATTAAATGTTACATACAAAATACTGACAATAGTAGTTGTCAAAAGGCTACAGCCTTTCACTGAAGAAATACTAGGTGACTTCCAATGAGGATTCAGACAAAACAGACTGATCGAATGCATATTAGAGAAATGTTACAAACATAATATCCCAGTACATCAACTCTTTTGGCATATGACAGTATCAAAACCAGGTTGACATGGTTATTCTCGACTTCTCAAAGGCCTTCGACACTGTTCCACACAGCCTTCTTCTACATAAGCTCCACCACTACGGCATCAGGGAAAGCTACCGTAGACTCAGGAGTTCCACAAGGTACAGTGCTGGGCCCCCTTCTCTTCCTCTGTCACATAAACATCTCAAGTGAGTCTGTTTGCAGATGAATGTCTTGTCTACAGAGAGATAAACGGCTACGATGACCACAACCACCTCCAAACAGATTTGAGAATTGAGCGGTCAATTGGGGCATGAAATTTATTGAAACCAAATGCTACACAATGGCCATCTCAAGAAAAAAACATCAATCTATATGTACTCACTAAACGAGACAATTCTCCAACAAGCATCAAATAACCTAAAATGGTCACCCCATATAAAAATTTTTTTTTTAAAAAGCCAACTCCACCCTAGGTTTCATTCAAAGAAATCTGCGCCAAGGCCCAACTTCCTGCAAATGAAATGCATATCTCTCATTCGTCCATTCACTACCGGTACTAGAATATGGTGCGATCATCTGGGACCCACACCTTAAGCAAGACGTAGACAAGATGGAGCGAATTCAACGTACCGCGGTGCGTTTTATCGCTCGAGACTACAAATCCACCACTTCTGGCTTCTTCACTGGCCTCTTAAAAAGATTTGACATCCCCCCCGCCCGATATTCTTATAAAAAGTGGTCATGGGACTGGTTCCGGTCATCCCAGCAGGCACGTACCTCACCCTACAGAAGCAGGGTAGACTGATCAGAGCAAAACACTCACTAAACACTGACTTCACCACTGACAATCCCATAAACAATTACACTGAAAACATTAGCAAATGCTTCAAAGTGCTTCAGTGCACAACAGTGCAGTATAAACAATCTTTCTTCCCACGCACAATAATAGCATGGAACCACCTGGACAATGCCACTGTGAACTCGACATCGGTAGTAAACTTCAAGGCTGCCCTGGCATCAGCTAGGAGCTGTTAGAATAGCAACATCATACCCCCAACCGTTGCACAGATGCCAGTACATGGATGCAGGCGCGAACACAACCAGAACCAGAAAAGAAAATATCTTTATAAGACTGAATATTCAAAGGAATTTCAGATTAGACGAGGCCTAAGCAAGGAGACTCACTGTCATACATGCTATTTAATCTAAAATTGGTTCTCAACTTTCCTAATGCTAAAACTCTTTAATACTGTTCCTCATGTTGTGGTGACCCCCCTACCACAAAATTATTGTCGTTGCTATTTCATAACTGTATGTGTGTTTTCTGATAGTCTTAGGTAACCCCTGGGAAAGAGTCAATCGACTCCCAAATGGGTTGAGAAGCGCTGAGTTATAAGAAGCATACATATTGACATCTGAGGAAAACCCAAGACCCACTCTCTACAATCAATCCCTTCATATCTTGCATATGCATATGACTTTGTCAGCACTGTGAGGGAAAAGTAGGAAAGATATATCAAATGCCTTTATTGAATTAGAAGACTTTATAAAATGGATTAGCTATCGAATTTCTAGTTTAAAAATTAACTCAAATAAAATTAAAGCATCCAAGTTCACCCTCGCGATAATGCTTCGAGCATAAAATCACTATAAGCAGGGTTGGAAGTCATTAAAATTAAAAAACACACTTTTGAAAAAGTAAATCAATTCAAATACCTAGGATCTTTATGAAATGAAAGAAAATGAATTTCTAACAGAAATAAAAGAAAGAATATCGGCAGGAAATAGGGCATACTTCAGTAGTCAGAAGAAAGCCTAAGTTGACCTGATATTACCACTGCTCATGTTAATGAAGTAATCCAAATATATTTATATTCTATCTTTGGTTATTTTATGAGAGTTAAAAAGTTGTGCATGACTGATAAAATTATCTGATTGAATTACCATCTTTTTTTATGCAAAGGGGTCATAGGTGATCCTGTGATTGTAGATATGTATCAGACTTTGAAAGTAGTATTAGAAACGAGTTTAGCATATTACAAGGTGGTGACTAAGGAAGTGAAGTTCAGTTGAACCCATAAACTGTCATTGGTGAGGGATATTATCAGTAAAGTCACTGAAGGAAATTTAAAAGCTCGTGATTTGCCAATTTAAATGAAGTTCTCATTTAATTATTCTAAATTATGTAACTAGAGCTCAATCAAAATATTTATTTTAATTTCGCTGTATTTAACAACATAACATAAACAAGAGATGTGATTAAACATATGCTTAAATATATTTATATCATATTATAATTGACTTGATTTACGTAAAATAATTGAAAATAATATCATAGATTTAAACCAATTTGTTCTTTTAGCTTTAACTTACTTTAAGTATGGTAGCAATTAATGATTAATCTATTTGGGAAAGATAAGGATAGGTTATTTTACTGATAACAAGTCTTAGTTGATAAATATTTCTTTTATTTTCAGATGGTGTTCAAGAATTGAAGATAAAAACTATGAGGGAAGGGAAGACTCAAATCCTCTTCAGTTGGCGCCGAACAATTCAAGGCAAAGAGTATGAAGAAAAGTCAATATCTCACATTGCTTTAATAAATAGATGGTGCTTATTATTGTATGTGAGGCAAAGAGAGGATATTTACATTGCTTCAATAAATAGATGGTGCTTAACTAATTGTATGTGAGAGAAAAAGAAGATATTTAATGTTTAAAATAAAAGAAAGAAAAACATTTGAAGTATTTTAAAATTTATTTAATTGAAAAAAGAAAATGAAAACATGAATGCTCTTCATTTTAGGGGGAGAAAAAACAAAAATTATCCTCGCGAGACTATCTCCCAAGAGATGAAAACATGAATACTCCTGGTGATATACAGTGGGTTATCTTTACAAAAGAAACTTTGGTAACTTAAGGACTTGGTGAAATCCAAGCTACCTAAAAAAAATGTAGGCACCTTATTCCACCAAGCCCTCCAATTACACATGTTACAGGCAAAAGTGTGAAATCCAGGCATTCTATAAGATCTACTTCAATTTAAATGTTTGTTTATAAAAAGTCCAGGCACTAAAGCTATAGACAATACTGCTGGATATCTCAACAGTCAATCTATAGAATGCCTGGATTTCCTACTTATCCTGTAAAATACAAATCAATCCATTATTTATGAACCTTTGCTATTTGTCTAAAACCACCATAATCTTAAGATCTCGCAAAAAAAATATTTACAAAGAATTCACATGGTTGGTGTTTAGTTTTTGTACAAAAGACATTTGTATGTTTATCACATGGGGGACATCATAATTCTGCATTGCCCCTGTTATTATTTTATTGCTTGTCGCCAAATAATTAAACCGTATTTGTGCATAATTGGAGTTTCATCATTTGATGACCAGCAATTTACAATATCACACATCCTTAACTGATTCTAGACAACATATTTACAATGGTATATGTTCAAAGTCTTAAAGTACATTCACACTACGGAATAGTTACTAGGATTCTTGCCTTTTAAACAAGATTTGTTGAGCACTGAACAAAATATGATGGGACTGTTTATGTAACTTGCCAGCCGAAACTGTACTGGACCAGTGAAATGAAATACGCCAGTCAGCATCTGATATAGTATATAGTGAGCAGCTTGTAGTCACAGAAAGTTGAGAATCCATGTTACAAATCTGCAGTGTGAATGTACCTTTAAAACTACACCATCTAACACCGGGTACATTTGATGACCAACACTGTATACATCCTTTACTAATACTAGACAACATAGATCTACAAAGTCTTATGCCTACAAAAGACCTGTTTACCCTCAAACTCTTAAAATCGCACTTATCATCACAAAATTGTTAAATACCTTATATTTATATTAAAAAAAATAAACATACAGTCTATATAATGTTTACACCTCAAAATCGTACATAGTAAACAGGTCTGCTACAAAATCAAATTTCAAATACATGAAAAGTGAGATTCAAATTATAACATTTAAGTTTAAGGAAACAATTATAATTTTCAAAAAAATTATGAAAAAATTTAGAAATTGGTTCACAAGTTCACACACATATTTATTTAACATCTTGAAGGGGTTGGCACTTTATTCAGTTAAGGAAAACCATCCATACAATAACTATCAACAATAAAAATAATGGTTCAAGTTGTTGACACTGCTGGTGGTCAAATGTTTACATTGTTGGCACCGCTGGTGGTCAAATGTTCAGGAAGGAAACACTATCAGTTGTCCAATGTTGAAATTTTGGAAGTCAAGGAGTCTTAACTTAATAAAAGATAAAGACTAACCTATTCAGGAGTGTCTCTGTTAGTGTTACAGAGAAAAGAAATCTTTGTGGTACCCAATCATGGATGTATCTCAGTTGTACCCAATCATGGATGTATCTCAGTTGTACCCAATCAAATCATGGATGTATCTCAGTTGTACCCAATCAAATCATGGATGTATCTCAGTTGTATCCAATCATGGATGTATCTCTGTTATACCCAATCATGGATTTATCTCTGTTGTACCCAACATAGATGTATTATCTCAGTGTTACACAATCATGGATGTATCTCAGTTGTACGGAACCCAATCATGGATGCAGTATCTCAGTGTTACACAATCAGTTGAATCTCAGCTGTACCAAATCATGGATCTACTATCTCAGTGGTAGCCAGTCATGGATGTGTATCAATTGTACCCTAATCATAGATGTATATCAATTGTACCCCAATCATGGATGTATCAATTTTATCCCAATCATGGATGTTTATCATTTTTACCCCAATCATGGATTTAGTATCTCAGTGGTAGCCAGTCATGGATGTATCATCTTAGTCACACTTAGTGGTACACCATCATGAATGCATCTCAGTCTCAGTTGTATGGTACCAAATAATGGTTGTAGTACCTCAGTTGTACCCAATCATGGATGAAGTATCTCAGTGTTACACAATCATAGATGAATCTTAGGTGTACCCAGTTATGGATTTAGTATCTCAGTTGTACCCAATTGTGGATGCATCACATTTCTGATGACCAAAATTAAAATTGAGAAAAATATCAAAAATATTTTACTATCTATATTTTTTAAGTTTCCAATATATTAATTATGGCATATTTTTGTCTTTATTTCTCACTCTTTCAAACTGAGTATCATTGATCATTAGGGAGCAATAAAAAAAAACTTACTAAATCTCATGTAAAATAAAACTAACTAAAAACTGGAAATACATTTACTTAATAGATATTCACTACCTGGGTCAATGAACCCTGAAATCAAGAGAAATTGTTTTCTATCAGATCACTTCTTGGAGGGAATCATCCAATGTGTTGATAGAAACAGGGAAATCATCCAAAGTGTTTATAGAAACAGGGAAATCATCCAGTGTGTTGATAGAAACAAGGAAATCATCCAATGTGTTGACAGAAACAATCTGTAAATAGAGAAATTATAAACTTGCTTGTCTAGTTTTATATTGTGTATTCTGTATTTTTGAAAGGGTCAGATTATAGGCTAAATAGAGGTAAGCCCATGGCCTCAATAATCTCTTGGGCAACTAAATTTTGAAGCTTTGTTTTATAGATTCCAGGGCTTACTAAACAAAACAAAAAACTTCAAAAATTAATGATAAAGGATTTATTTTATAGTCCGCTTGCTGTCCTCTAGGATACCAAATTGAAGCTAAATGTTTATTTTTATTATATATTTTATTTATTGTAGTTTGTTTACTGAAGGAGTATACTTGTCAACACGTTTCGTTTTTATCCTATTATTCAGATTTTCGCATACTTGGTTTAGCTCATTTCCTTAGATTAAATATTTACATTCTGATATTAATGAAGAAGGCATTTTGACCTATATTTCCATATATTTTTATGAATTATAATTATATACTAATTCCTAAGTTTTGTTTATCTTATGTAAATCAAGTCAGATATATTTGAGATGGCAAGGTATAAAGCTAGTCCTATGAAATCATTACTCCATCACAAAAATGGTCAATGTTTCTAAAACTAATAAGTTCAGTGTCTTGCATTCCCCTATTTTTGTATGGCCTGAATATTTATGTTTGATTTAAAAACTTATGCAATTTATGATATATTTTTAATGATTTATGTTATTATTATTTATAATTGTCTATAACTTTTTAATTCTTCGGTGACATTAGTATTACAAATTTTATATGTTAGTAAGACTGTCAAAAGAAAATCCTTTCAACTGCCCTTGAAATTTTTTAAGTGAAGTACTGAACAACAAATTTAATTTAATATTCTCGTAAAATTAAGATTGTGAACTCTAGGCCTACTATTTTTCGACAGTAATTGTTGTTATCACTTTAGTATTGAGTCAAGAATCTATTCAACCCAGTCATGCAGACCAGCATTTTTGAGTGGCAATGTATCAAGTAATTATTCATTTAATGTTATTTCCTAATAACTACAATGAACTTAATGTTAATAAGTTAGAATTGAATACAGTATCAGTAAATAACTACTTTAAAAAATTTAATTAGTTGTTAGTACTACCGGTACAAGTAGTTAGTCTTTTTCCTCCATATTTTGAGTCTACTAATTTTTGTCTTGTACTAGTTACTTGTGATAATTTAATAATTACTATTACCAGTGGTTTGGTAATTGGTATTATTTCTCCTCAAAATTTTCTAACGCAAATCAAACTAAACAAAAATTGCATTGAAGATAAACTAAAATGGTGAAATATCATTAAACACTTTCCCAAATAACATATAGTATACCCTGTCCCTAGTGACTGGGTATAGCACAACCGTACACTTATAATAATGGGAAAAAGTGTTTCTGGTAATTCCTGGCAACTGGATGGGTTACCCCCATAGTCTTATATCACAGTAAATGGCTCTCTTTATGTTATTTTTCTTTTTTAATATGTGGCATGATTTAATTGACCTGAAACCGAACTCCCTTCATAGATCGCGTATTATCTCCCACTGAAGCAATTTTTCAGAATATTAATGATAAAATGACACAAACAATAGTTGACTGCACCAACAGGGAAGGTGAGAAAAAGCCTACTACACACTGGCGCTCTTTATCTGAACAGCATTTCAGTGGAATTTTTATTTAGCCATGTTGATGGAAATCCTCTTTTTAGGGCAGCATTTTCAATGAAGAGATTCAGCAAACTTCTGATTCATATTTGCTTTGATAACAAGGATGTTTGATCAATCCTTTCTGGCTTGTGACATCTTTGATCCCATAGGAGATGTATGAGAAGCATTCCTGAGTAATTTGGTGAGGTATTATGTTCCTGGAGAGAACATCACAGTAGGTGGACAACTGGTTGGTTTCAGAGGTCAGTGCAGATTTATTCAATGTATGATATATGCCAAGCAAGCCCGAAAAATATGGAATAAAACTCTTCTTACCCTGTGAATCGTCTTCGAACTATCCTCTGAAGAGCTGCCCATATCTCTTCAAATTCAAATAAAATGTAAATGCCCTGCCAGCAAAGAGAAATATTGGAATATCCCCAGAGATTGTGATTTCTCTCACAAGGAACTTCATTGGAAGTAGCCAAAATTTCAGAACAGCCTATTATTTCATTCCCCTACAACTTGCAAAACCAATGGCAGAGAACAGACTCACCCTATAGTTGGAACAGTGAAACGGAGCAAGATGTTCCTACCCAATAATAATGTCTGCTCCTCAAAAAATCAGTGTTTTTGTTCAGACAGGAAACAACCTTGTAAAAAACCAGAGCTCAAGGCAGAAAATTGTATTGCTCCTGAACACAATACACAATCGTCCAGATATAGAAAGTGAAACTGAATGCAAGAAACCAGAGATAACAACAAAATCAAAGGAGGCATATATGCCATGGACCAAATGGCGAAGGTGTTCTCTGTGAATACAAAAAAGTAAAAGATGGCCTTTGGTTGTGTTTTTCAACATTGTTGACTTGGCATCCACTGCAGCCAATTACAGACAGCCAATATTGACATTGCACACAAAACATCCCCAGTGTTTTGAAATCTTTACAAACACTTCAAATAGCTGCCCAAACCACTTCAACTCAGCAAGTTTATTAAGACATATTTATATTTGCAAAGACCATTCTGTTCTTTTATGTATAAACTGTGCAAGCTGAGGTGCAAAGCCCCTATTTTCCATGTGTACATGTGACTATTCTGCTTTGAAATAGTATGTTATGTTGAATACATGTTAATGTTATTATTGTTAGTACCAGTACCCAAATGGATTCAGAATACAGTGGAACCTCTCATAACAAGTCATTCGCATAATGAGCAAAAAAATGTTAAGAATTTGCTCCCTTAACGAGCGACATTTCACATAACGAGTTGCGCCAAAAGGGGAAGTCCCTTTTTCCCGACATTCATTTGTGAGCCGGGACTTCCGCGCCGATGCATTAGTCTGTGTTTAGCACTCGGTCTGTTAGCGTATTGTTTTCGTGTGTGATCACCAGTTTTTACAAATTTTGTATTCAGACAGTATTCGAAATTTTTTTATGTGCAAAGTGTAATAACCTGTGCTAAAATGTCTTCGAAGAAAAAACCACAAGAAGACAATCGTAAGAGAGAAAAAATAACTGTTGAAATGAAACATAAAATCATTGTAAAGCAAGAAAAAGGTGTGGGCGTGGCTAATCTAGCGCGCACATACAATTGGTCAACATCAACGATCTGCACTATTTTCAAGAACAAAAACAAAATTAAGGAGATAGATGCTTCAAAGGGGGTGTCAAGAATGTCTTTGAAACGGTTACGTATTCTTGATAATGTTGAGAGGTTGCTTCTAATATGGATAAGCAAGAAGCGAAAACTTATTTTCGCCCGATACAATTTTCAAAATTGTATTCCAAGTTGTTACACTCCTTAAAAATTCATAAGTAATTTTATTTGAAAAAATGTTAATAACATTTTTTGAAAAATGCGTATTTTTTCAGCATGGAACGCATTATCGTATTTTACATTGGTTTGTATGGGAAAAATTGTTTCGTTTAACAAATGTTTCACTTAATGAGTAAGATTCTGGAAGAATTATGCTCGTTATGAGACTTTCCACTGTATTTACTTATTGTCAAAAATTAAAATTAATTTTATGGATTACACAGACTCAAATAATCAATAAATAACAACCAAACAATAATGTTCATAAGCCAGTTTAGCCCTTTTTTCCTTCTATTAAATTATGCTTGGGACTGTACAAAAAAAGATTGCGCCCCCAAAAATTAGTCTCTTTCGCATGCTTTATATTATATACTTTATATAATTGCAACCACCAAGGCCAAGG
This sequence comes from Lymnaea stagnalis, assembly GCA_964033795.1. Lineage (NCBI taxonomy): Eukaryota > Metazoa > Mollusca > Gastropoda > Lymnaeidae > Lymnaea > Lymnaea stagnalis. The sequence continues at coordinate 399,922 of CAXITT010000133.1, read as the reverse complement.
TGCTAATTCCAACTACCTCGTGGATGAGGGCGAGTATGAGAAAGGTTTTTAAAAAGGAGACTCGAGATACCAGCAATCACAGTCTGTCTCCGGGTGTATGCACCCAGTTGGGATGGAAAAGGTTTGAATAGATATATATTTACATTGACATTCTTTAAAGGCTGGGACTATTCGTAACCGGGTACCAGAAGTGAGAGATTGGGATACAATTGTAAACTTACTTCTTCAGTTTAACTAAAATAAACTACCACAAATGAAATCCGAATAGCTTGAGTCTAATGGTACCCGGGTGCGAATGGCAACGCTGTATGTCTGGGTCCATTTTGACTCAGCAGTGCTATTAGGACGTCATTTAGTGGTAGTTTATTGCAGTTCAACTGAAGAATTAAGTTTACAAACATATAGTCCATTCAATACCTCCTTTTGTCTTACAAACCCAACAATAAAATTTTTAATAATTTTTTAATCCAAATCTCTCACTTCTGGTACCTGGCTACGAATAGCCACTTTGTTCTTTAAAAAAACTAAATTTCGTAAATTAAATAGCTTGATTTTAATTTAATTAAATTATACCTATGTCTATACTATACTATATAATTTGACTTCACACAGTACCCCACCTCACACACACAACAGTTCAGAACAACCAACTGTTTGGGCTAATTGAAAGGACGAATGACGAATTCCGTGAGTCTTTTGGAGGGTGTTTAAATTATAGTTGCAGTGAGTTTAGGTTAGGTTGAGTGATCGATTTAAGGATACATTCGTGAAATGCGATAAAATAGTGGCATTCGTCCTTTAAATTTACCAATGTTTGCTTTGTATCTTGAAAAATCCTTGTATCTTGACAAAGTTATCTTTTTCGTCAACAAAATAATTTAGGAAAAGTTATTCAAACCACAAAAGAATTCTTTATCCTAAGGAAAGCTAATAAAATTATGTTGATTAAAAAAAAACTTTTGTTTTAAAAGAGTACTCAATTAGAGGCAACTCAAAAAATTATTTTGTCCACCAAGGTGACAGCAGTTAGTTCCCATACTTTCATAAAGAATTAGGAACAGTAACCAAGTTAATACGATCTTTCACCAAGGTCACAAGAGTTAACTTTCTTGAAGCGAATAAATAAAATTACCGTGGAAAATGGGAAGTTATCGCTGTCGTCTTTAAAAGATCTGTTTGTTTTAATGGTTGATTCCCTTTGACCGTAATTTCGCAAAATTTAGCGGTAAAGTATCTCTATTTCAGACATTTATGTTACCGGTGTTCAGTAAATTAACACTAAATTCTTAAGCTAATATAATTGAATTTGAGCACCTGTTACTTTTCTGAAATAATTTTATATTTTTAAAATATTTAAAATACATTTTAATATACATTTCAATAGAAGTAGTCAAAATGACTTTTATATTCAATTTTTTTGTTGTAAATTTGATTTTAAAGCATGTTTTATTTTTGTGTAAATAATTTATTAAGAAAATATTAAAAAATACTTTCTATTTTTAATATTTATAAACTGATATGAAATTTATAGTAACAGAGATTTATACCCTATGATTGTTATTTTTAAAATTTCAAATTAGTTTATACCTTAGTAGTAAGGTTTATACCTTACTAGTAAGGTCAGTTACTTTATACTTGTTAGCATTGATAAAAATTAATAACCTTTAATTTGGGACATATTACCCAACCCTTGCCTTGCAGGCTATCGTTCAAAAGAGCTCATATAGAAAGTTCCAAATCAAACATTCTGATAATGGTAAAATTGATAATTCTAGAGTTATACTTATGTCATGTTCCACTTGGTTCTTTTATCCCCTGACACTGGGATTTCTTTTCACCTTATGGATCATATTGGTGAATCGAAAGCACATTGTGAACATAAACTTTTAATTGCTACAAACTGTTTTTGGTATTAAATAATGTCATGCTTAGTGAGACTTTTTTATTTCTTTGAAAATTGTTTTAAATGTCATAAATACTATAGCAATCTCTTGAAGAATGGCTTTAATCGGACATCCCTCCCCCATCCTACTTTTGTTTTTTAAATTCGCCACCCCTAATTACTTGCTATAGGTGAAAACCTTCTTATCATAATCATCAAAAGAATTCAAATTTACTACTCATGTGCTTTTGTTAAATCAATCATTCAGTCAAAGCCACCTCTTGTCCATTAACTAAAAACTATTAATATAGTTCTTAGTACATTCTTTATTAGTGTTTAAATATGATTTGATTGTTAAGCTTTCCAGCCTTAGACCATGTCTGTAGTATTTGTTTGTTAGTAACTTTTACAGTGATGTGTCACTAGTTATTTGATTAATAATCAATTGTCTTGTCATGTGTAACTAATGATTTGTTTGTTAGTCACTTACCTAATTATGTGACTCTAGTGATTTGTGCTATTCAATTGTCTAGTGATGTTGGAAATGAATGCATTAATTGAATCTTTGTCTAGTGAGGTTTTTAAATGAAAGCACAAGTTGAATAATTGTCCAGTGATGTTCGAAATGAATGCACAAGTTGAAACATTGCCTAGTGATGTTATTTAAATTTAAGTTAATATTTAAATTTATTTAGCTTTAGATTGTGACAGCATCAATAACTTTAAATACATTAATATGTACTGACAGGGTAATGCTCAGGTCACACGATCAAATTCCTGTCAAATTTCTTCAATATGCTTCAAATTTTAGTATGAAGGCACTATTTTGTGTGTGGTTTCTTTGTTGAGATTTTGTTCAAAATTTGATCAAATTCTAAGTAAGAAAGTTTAGTCTCTTAACAGATCATAAACCATTAATGGCACTAAACAAAAAGAGAATAGCCAATAACAAGATCAACAGATAGTCTTTAATACTCTATCAATTGAAATAAAATCAATAAAAACAACATTGTTGCTGATTTTTGGTCAAGACAAATTGAGTATAAAGAAAATGACAAAAACATAAAACATATTGAACTTATGTGGATTGTCATACCATACTATAGTTATTCTATATTTATTTTTTTAGTATCAGTAATGTGTGTAACAGACCATGTGACTTATTCATATGACATGGATTTTTTCACAGGACACTAACATTTGCTCTCACGGCACAAAGGCAAAGTGATTTGAAGGAAAAGAATAGAAACACGAGACAAAAAGGAACTAATTTTTGTAGTGTATGGAGAATTCATTTTTTCTTGAGTGAAGGGGTGAACGACATAATTTTAATGGAGAAGGTTGACATGTTGTATTTTTCAGATGTATTTAATGAATTAATTATTAGATACATTTTTGTAAATGTATGGATATATATTTTTCATATTACACTATAAATGTTAGAACAATTCTGATGTCAAGGAACCATGTGATGTATTTATCAAATATCTTAATAAAGTACTGTGTAATTTTCATTGGACCTTATTACGTCTTGGCGGAGAAAGAGACGGTCGTTTGTAAAGGTGAATGAGATAGTTACATTGGCAAATCATCAATTGCACTGAAGAAATAAAATACATCAGCTCACATTATAAATGTTACATATGATAACTGGGAAGTATAAATGTTTATGCTTTAAAATGAGTGTTTGTGTGATAACTTTATAATGTATATATTTTATATATTTTTATGAGTAATAAATAAAATGCATCTTATTTTTCTCCAGAAATTATTAAACACACTAGAGCCACATTTACAATACCCTAACTTGAGAGACGATGAAATGACAAGATTTCTATTGTCAAAGATGATTGTGACATCCTATTTTCAAATATGCAAATGCTGCAACTAATGGTAGTGCTTATTGATAACTTCATTCAGCACTGCTTATTTTTTAATAAAATTTATACCAATTTGTTTCTGAGTTCTTGTGAAATCTGTGATTGAACTTGTATTTGTATCTTTTAAATCAGGTGTTTTATCTGGAAGTTATTTTTAAAAGGAGATTACCATTCCCTAAAATATTATCTTTTACAGTTTAAATTAGAGTACCAGTATATAAAAAGTATACATAATTGTACTCAATATAATTTTTAAAATCTAATGCAGTGTACTACAAATGAGCGTTCTGTTCATTTTAATACATAAATCAGGAATGATTTCCCTAAACTTGGTAAAGGGATGTCAACAAAAATATACCGGGTTATAAAAATTGTCAAGAGCTGGAGAAGATATCTAGAGAATGGAAGAAATGGAAAGAAATAGTTAATGGCCTATTTTCCACTGGCAGTTGATCAGACTGAGAAGAGGAGTACTGCTAATTCTCTTTTTAACTACCGGTATCTCATAACTTGTCAAATAGCACCTAAAATTCCCATTAAATCAATTTAAAAATTATATTGATTATTTTTTTTAATAATGAACTTTTATTTATGAATGTTCAGGAGAGCTTTACTATACTTGTACAATGTAACAGTATTTTTGAGAAATGTAAGCTTTTTACTATGATTCTATCTCATTTGAAGGTCCTTATTTAAATATTTATTATGTCTAAAGTCAAGTTTTTCTACATTCTACCAAAAAAAAAAAATTCTATAGCATGACTCAAACAATAATATAATAAGATTTTACGTTTTCTGTGGAAATTATTAAAAAGTGGACCTAAGGGGTCGCCACAGAACAACAATATAATAACTAACCTATACTGCGCCTAAGTTAAGTAATTTAAAAAGTTGAACTTTTTAATTTAATCAAGGGGGCATCCATTTGCTATAATAGCACTGAAAACAAAAAAGGGGGGTGGGGGTAGGAGAATTAAATTTCTAATTGTTATTTGTAATCAGGGTTACGGAGCCCAGGAGCAATATTTTCTTTGCCTGGAGCTCGAGCTGGTAAAATTTCTCATTGATCCAATTGGAAGTACTAAGTAGTCATTAGTGTTACAGTTACAGGGTTATAGTATATATGCTGTACAAGTAATAAGCCTATTTATAAATACCTTTCAATTACATCATGCCCTTCGCCGATTTATTGTCTAATTTTTCTATTACATCTTTTTCTAAATTAAGTACATTATTATTACTTGGAGGCTGCTGTTGTTTTGATAACTTAGCTTAGTCAATGTAAACACGACCTAGTGACCTAGATTGATGTGTTTGTTCATGTGATATGGAGGTTGCATAATCATACAGATTTTAAGAAATTTGCATGCCATCAAAATTTGATCAAATAGTGATTTGAAAGTTATGACAAGGCTTCTTACAAAAATTGAATCAAATGTATGAACGAAAATTTGATGAGAATTTGATCGTGTGAACTGAGCATTAGGGTAATTCATTCAGCTCATCAGTCTATTTGAACCAACTGGTCAAAGTAATACATTTTATCATTCAGTCTTCATGCCAAGACAGGTTAGGGTAATTAAAAAGTCTATATTATTAGTTTTTGTGGAGCAGCACATTCATACAGCAACAAGGTGACATTTATTTGAATTACAAATGAAAAATAGCATAGGTTTAAAACCATTAATGTTAAAGTTTGAGTGATTGAAACAATGAACAGGTTGATTGAAAAGTCTAAAAATTTTAGTTGTGTGTTAGTAGAAATTTATTTTATTAATAATTTGGTAAATTTGTTTACTTGGGTTGAGACATTAAGGTGTCAGCCAAGATGGTGTGTTGTACACTCAGATGAGAGTCAAGATGGTGTGGTGTACATTCATATGTCAGCCAAAATGATGTGGTGTATGTTAAGGTGTCAGCCAATATGGTGTGGTGTACATTATGGTGTCAGCCAAGATGGCGTGGTGTACATTCAGCTGTCAGCCAAGATGATGTGGTGCACAATCAGCTGTCAGCCAAGATGGTGTGGTGTACATTACGGTGTCAGCCAAGATGATATGGTGCACAATCAGCTGTCAGCCAAGATGATATGGTGCATAATCAGCTGTCAGACAAGAATCTATGATATAGATTTACTGAAACGTCTTGGTTTTCACCGCAAAGTCACTTGTGTAGAATGCATTAACCTGGAAGTGAAAAAACAAAATATTAAAATAATATTATTTACTGTCCCTTTACAATAATATTTTTATTCATTTACTTCAACTGCTTCATGTACTTCATCTACTTCACTTTAGCTGCAAGACTCATAGAAGATAAAAATATGTGTTGGTTATTGTTACATGTAACAAAGACTGCAATGTCTACATCAAAGTTATGCATCTGGAAAAAAAACACTATAACAAAAGAAGCATTAGTAAAATTTAAGAAAAAAAGTATTCCTATATCATACGTGTCAAACTTAAGGCCTGTGGGCTACATTAAGCCCAGCGTACAATTATATCAGGCCTGAGAGGTCTTGACCGGTGTACAATTATTTATATCAGGCATGAGAGAGAATTTTAGGCTCAAATATTTGTAATGGCCCTGCGATATAAAGTGCAAATCATATTCCCTAATAATACCTGAGAGCGTTCTCGCTTTTTCTATCAAAATAAGCGACAATAAAAGTTGTGTAGTGAGTGGATGTTTGTCGTTACAGTAACCTAGAAACATTCAGTTGCTCATTTTGGATAGGCGCATAAGAAATGAAAGTGGTGTAGAGCCTGGATATTACATCACACTTTCCTGCTATGGCTAACGTGTTATCAATCTGTACCTACTTTATGGAGATAATGTGGCTGTGATCAAGGAATATAATCTGAGACTAAACATCAAGACAAGTTAAAATTCCTGAATGCAGAGTAGAAGCAACAGAAGGTAGAAGAATTGAAGATGAATGTTTTTCACCAAAGCAAAATCACATACTGAAGCTGCTGTGAAAGCAAGTTTTATTGTGGTGAAGGAGCTTGCAAAATCAGGCCAACCATTTACAGGAG
>CAXITT010000133.1:373245-383310 GCA_964033795.1 Lymnaea stagnalis | reverse complement strand
AAATAAAAAAAAAAAAATGATCAAAGAAAAAGACTAAAAAAAAAAAAAAAAAAAGGAAAAAAAAAAAATCTACCCGTCCAAAGAGAAATTAAAAAAACAAAAAAAAAAAAAACTAAAAAGAATAAAACTATGAAATAACAAGGAGAAAAAAAACAATTAAAAAAAAATAATTCGCATATTATTATTGTTATTACGCCCGGCTCCGAAGCCATTTGATTTTTACGGAGCCACTCTGGGTGCGAATAGTCATTTGCAATTAAAGGTACCCGGGTACCTATAATGTAGTTGTCCTTCCTCCATTTACGGTGACAATGTTTTAATATGTACTGCTTGACCACAATTTAAAAAAAAATATAAGTTTTAAGAATTTAAAACTATAGAATAGGACCAGATATTATTTTGCAACATAAGAAGTATCTAGAGATTATAATTTTAAAAACTTCACATACACATTTTATTTTTGAAGATATTGAATCCTACCAAAATATTATATATATATAAAAAACAACAAACAATCACTGCAGTCAAGGAATTCTTTTTTGGGGTACTTGACTGACCCCGAACCGTTGTGATAAACAATATGGCGGATACAAGTAAATTGTCAAGAATTATTGGTGTGCTCTTTACATTAGATTAGACATTATCCATTGGTGTGTATGGGCCTATTTTCTTTCAATGTAAGTAGGTCTTATTATCTGTAATCTATTGGTATTTTGGAAAATAATGAATTCATTTAAAGTCTTTATTTTATAAATAGCCAGCGATGTTTTAATAAGTTTAGTAAAAATAAAAGTTTTACTTAAAAAAAAAAGGAATTAAATTTGAGTCATTAAACCGTCAATCATCAATGAAAATGGATGGACATCAAAATTCAATCAACTTTATTTTTCTAAACTAACTCTGCTTATTACAAATTAAATACTAATACATACTTATAGTTTTTAAGTTAATTTATGATTAATTCATACATTCATTATAAAATCTTTAAAAATGCTAATGCCAGCTTTACTGACTGGACTCTAGCAATCAACTGTATGACTACTATGACACTATTGAAAAAGGTTAGTTAGTTTTATTCAATATACAGTCTTGCTGAATAAAAAGTTGAATTATTGAATTTTTAAAAGATAATTTATTCAGCTAAGTTAATTCAAAGTAGTCCTACTTATTTGAAAATACATAACTTTTAATGAATTAAATATGAACACAAGGGGTCTCATTGTAAATAAGTGTCAACTATAACTAAGTTACTAACTTAAGTACCATTGTTTGAGAATATATTTATTAAGGCAGTAACGTAATGATCCATTCAGTTCTGGGTACATTTAGTTTTATTGTTAAGTTAGCTTTGCATATAAAATTATTTAAAAAATATCTTTCTCTGAAAGGTGATCAAATTTTCAACAAATCATGCAAGCATATTCTAAGCCTTTGTCACTCTGGAGTCTTGTTGAACAAATAGTTCCACCTCATGAGCATGGTGAGATTAAAGAAATGTTGGGCTCATCACTTGTAGAGCAAAGCCTGGAACTTCATTATGAGGTAGATTGTTTATTTTCAGCATGGACTTTTAATAATGAATAACACAATTTTATTTCTATGCTGATGGTATTGGCAGGGCAGGCACTAGGGGATGGCGAAGTGGGCGACCGCAAACGTTTACGGGGCCTTGCACGTTGCTGTAGTATATTTATAATATACCTAAGCCTACTAATAGTACCTTATCCAGTCAACACAATATTCGGAAACTAAGCGAGTGAAAAAATATCCGTTATGATGCATCCCATTATGACCAGCAAGGCACCAGTATGACTATAACATGTCTTTATATCCTTTCGGCGGAATATATAACGTCAACGGCCTCGCAAAATTCAATTTAGGCCCTGGTATTAGATGTGTAGTAAGACACTTCACATCAACTCTATGTACTTTTTATATGTTTGCTAGATGATGGCATTATGTATTTTTAATTTTTAAATGATACATATGAAAGCCATCAATATTTTTAAAGACTATACTAGATATAATTTTTCATTTACTTGTTTAAGAAATTTAATTTTATGCAATGAGTGGTCTCAGTTCATTCTGATAAATTCAAAAGATTTCAATGCTCTTGGAGATTTGGAGGGAGATGCGGGATGAGCAGAAAGAAAAGACATTGTCACCTAGAGGTCTACCTGAACCACCCAATCAAAGAAATAGACTTGTGCAAGAGATTTGTTTCTTTGTTGAAAATGTAAAGGAAAAAGCCAAACAGAAAGGAATGTAAGTTAAAATTATCAAAATGAAAATAATATTTCCACTTGCTAAAATCATTGACAAACTAGTATTTAATAAAAGTTCTATTATTAGTTCTGTTGTAATTGTTAACAGCAAATTTGTTTATTCTTTCAAGCTTATTTGCTCGATTTTAAATTTCCAAGCTGATAACCAAACAATAATATACACTAAATTCCTTAATGGAAGAGTATTTGGGCTCATAAAATATGACAATGATCATCTCTTCAAAGATATTTGATTATGAGCAATAGCTATACTAAAAGGCTGTCATGTAGAGCATAAAACAGAGCAACAAAAATGTCAAATTTATTTTGTATGCCTGAAAGGCTCAAAGTGATGTAGAGCAGGTAGATATTCATCAAAATATATAAATATCTTGAATAGCTCACAAAACAAGAAGGATTCATATGAGGTTTAGGCCAATGGTTTTATTAGATATTCACTGATAATGGTCATATGGGATATTGATAAGGGATGTCCATCTTTATCACTTATTGTAGATTTATGATTTAAATTTTATAATTTTTGTTTATAGGGATTAGTATTATTGTTTTAATTATTTATACAATTCCCTGTAGTTTATATTTGATAAAAAGTCTTAGTGATTACATTTATGGAAAATATAAAATGAGGTTATAAAACTTAATTAACCCCTGAGGCACATACACCAACCATTTATTTAAAAAAAGATATTTCAAATATAAATTGTAATTAAAGTTATGAAATATTTCACGTCATAACCTTTTTTCTGTTTTGTATATTAAATTTATATGTTTTATGATTTCTCCGCAGTGATCCTCAGCATATATTGAAGAGGCATAATTCAGATATTATCGATTATGCAACTGAAATTTCAAGTTAGTACTTATATAATAATGGTATATTTCAGCTAAATGTGGTGAAAATGATTAAACTTATCCAAAAAAAAAGTGGAATAGGCTGGGGTACCGCACTATATAAGACGTCTTATTATTATTATTATTAATATATTTAATTAAGATTTCATAAAAGTAAAAATGGCAGCTTAATAAGAAATTTTTATAAGAAATGAAGCATTTTTTTGAGGTAACAATTTTTCTGAACTAAATTGAATAATCCTATAAATTAACATAATCACTTAAGTTATTTTCAGTTAATTATGAAGAAGGTACAATTATTTGATAGTAATTTGTAAGCAAGTTCAACTGTTTTTCTAAAGTCATGATTTAATGTCTTTTTTTGTGTTCACTCTTAGGGCCAGGCTCAGCTGTAAGTAGAACATCCAGATCATCAGATGGGAAGGAAACACCTATGATGATGATTTCTGCTGAAAGGTGAGCATTTTTCCCTATCATTTGCTTTCATTCAGTCTTTGACTGTGCTTAAGTCAATGTCTAAGGAACCCCAAATCTGTTTTTCGGCGGCTTCTTTTGGGGCTGTATGCAGGTTCTGGTTTCTGGTCCATTGATATCCTCTCTTTGAACTATTCAAGTTCACTAGCTATTGTTAGTTTTTCATTAGGTACAACAAACTTCTGCTCTTAATTCAAACATTAAATCCCCAATTCATTCACTTTATGTAGCTACTTTCAAATTATGATCTAAACAAAAGAGTAAAAACAACTTTATGTGTGAAATGCATATTTATTAACCCTGGTTAGAATTTTTTTGATCTATATGAGTTGAATTTAACATAAAATAGGTTGGAAATAATGATGGCTCTGATTCATCTCTCAGCAAAGATAGCTTGACAAAATGTACTAATATAACACTGCAATGTACGAGATAAGTTTTTTTTAAAAGTACTACTTGTATTTGCAACATGTACAGTAATTTTTATTATTTTTTATGATGATTTTATGTATTATAGTGGAATTATTTCTATTGCTACATCTTTTGATAGAATGAACCTGGCCTATGAAATCACAGATGAAGTCGAGGCAGTTAATAAACAACTCAACTATATGGACTTTGACAGAGTGTGTCGTAATTTAAGGTAGTTAAAAAAAGTGTCACTTCTTAAACTTTAAAAAAACATATTGATTCTAATAAAGTATGAGATGAATATTTTTGAGTTGAAATATCTTTTAAAAGGGATGTGGAGATATTAATTTCATAAAATCTTTGGGTTGTATAGTTTGAATCAACACTATTTTCTTAGAGTCTGAGTAATGAAAATTTCACTTGATACAACTGTCAGTGTCAATGTTGCCCTAAAATGTTTGTTTTTTAATCTTCCTTCTCCATTTAATTTTATGAAGCATTGACTAAGAATAACTCCATGGCAACCAGCCTTGTTGACCTCACATGATGGCCATAAAAATAAGATCGTTGCACTATAAACTCTTTTAATGTCATGATTATGTTTGCTAATATTTTTATGTGCAGCACGGTGAGCCCAGCCTTAGGCTAGGTTACTGCGCTATAATATAAGACCACTGTAATAATAATAAATAATAATAACTTGAATACATATTTTTTTACTTATAGTTATACTTCGATTTTAAATTTTCCTTGTCTTTATTTTAAAATATTTATGTGTGCTAGAAGCTGATTATTTATTTAATTATTCTCCTGTACCTTGAGGCAGTGGGGATTTAATTATTCACCCTTATTGTATCTAGGAATAGGATACTTGATTAATATATACCCAAGCAATCCTTCCAAGCACAGAAATTCTCCACGAAACAATTATGCTTTAAAAATGTGGAACAAAATTTACTTTACACTTTATAAGGGTGGGCTATAGGAATAAATAAATGAAGGAGAGTGAACGTAATGGGCATTTGATATTTATAATAATCTTACCTTATTATCAAGCCAGCCTTTACATAAACATATTGTTTCCATTGAAATCATAGATCAACTCTAGAGAAAGAACTTGAGCAATTGCTGGAAGACATTCAGTTTTTGCAAGGTTGTTTGGATGCTGAGGCTGACATAAGAGACTGTGTGACTCCACGACCCTCAACCAGGGAACCTACATTGATGGGTACATTTGCTTTGTGATGAATAATTGTGTTTGCTAAGAATAAAAACTTATTTTTATGTATAAGTTGATAGGAATGGGTAACTTTTACAATTCCATAATTAAATTAGTTACGAGAAAAAAAAGAATGTTAACCGGTATGTAAAATTTCTTAAACTCAGTTGCAGGTAATTATTAAATTGTTATTTATTGAAAATATAAAAAAAATATTCAAAAGCATATTTAAAAATATTTGTGTGAGCATTAAAAACCCCTGAGCATTATCCAGAAGTTCTGCCAATAGTTTTAAACATTGAACAGCTCTCTGGTTTTGTGCCATGCTTAGCTTGAAATTAGAATAGAGTACCGGTACCATAATTTTACATTTCCCCCCCAATTTTTTTTTAAAGTTCATGATTTTGTTTTTCTTTCCCTGTTTTGTGAGAACACATGTGAAAAATTCAAAGATTTAGGAAATATTGATTTGGGATATTTCTCTTTAAACCTGGGAATTATCAGCTAGCTGTTATTAAATAGGGTCCATTTTTTTCACTGGTTTGTTTGATAAAATTCTTAATTTACATTTTTAAAGAAATTAAATTTAATTAAAGATTTAAACAAAAAATGCCCCCCCCCCCCCACACCCTCCCCCTTTTATTTTTGCGCCCCCACCTCTACAATTTGCAATGTTTGTTTTAAAAAAATTATAATTTACATTTTTAAAAACATTAAAATTAATTAAAAAATTAAAAAAAAAATGCCCCCCCCCCCCCACACCCTCCCCCTTTTATTTTTGCGCCCCCACCTCTACAATTTGCAAAAATGAGTTTTTTCATAAATTTTCATTTAGAACTGAGAGAAGAGAGATCATTACTGGAAAAAGAACTCTTGGCCACAGGAAATTTAACAGCAACTCCATTTGTCAACAAACCTAATTTCAATAAAGAGCTGTAAGGCACTCATTTTTATTTATTTAGGTTATGAGAATATCAAGATTAAGCATTTTTGGATTCGGGGGTAATTAGATTAATGATTTTTTAAATATTCTTGTTGCAGTTGAATTCAGTTGACTTAAGAAGGTTCAACAAAGAATTAGCATTAATTTAATAACAAACTTTTAAGGTGAATTAAAAAAAAAAAGTGATTGAATTTTGGCTATTCCAGATTGTAATGATAGTATTGATTGTTGGCTACTTGCAAGACTAATATTCATCTCTCTCATTCTCAGGGTGCTACCTCAGACTCCACCTAGTTCCAGTGACTCCTCCCCTCCAGTTATGCCTGCGTTGGTCTTAAAATGTTCCGACATGAAACATCTGCATGAAAATATTCCGCCCAGCGACAGGCAGTCATCACCTGTTTTAAAAGCAGGCCCCTTGAAAGCATCACATCAAATTGTCCATGCCGTTGCCAGCACTGCACCTGCCACACCTAATGTTAAATTATTACCTTCCAAATCCGTTGTTGCGGTGGGCCAGGTGCAGGCAACCCCTGTCAAACCCCGCCCACCATTTGGCTCTCACAGTGAAGGAGACATCAGAACTGTTACTGTACAAAAACGACCCAATCACATGCCACACAATGATCACTTGTCATCTTTCACTGTGACTAAACCTCGTGACATGGTCTTTCCCGGTGGTGCGCGGAGAAGAAACATCAGTCCAGGAAGGCTGAGGGTCGTGGACCTGGCAAGCATTGTAGATATCCATTCGGGGAAAGGCGAGTCTGTCGGACTGCACGTAGACTCCTCGCCAACCTTTTCATCATCGTCATCATCATCAGCCTCATCGATATCCTTCACCACCTCCCCACCTACAGATCTATCGGACAGAGACACTGTGATCCGACCCGGAAGTGCCCACGCTGACAGGTTCAGAAAGATGGTGCAAGGATGCAGAGATGGGGAATGATAAAAAAAGCAGTCAGAAATTAGTTTTTTGTTTGGTGTGGGTGAGGAGATCAAGCGTCACTGATATAAACGGATGTGCATGAACTCCTGAATAAACTCTGTGATAATAATAGTTTGAAAATTTTGTTAGTGACAACCAGTTGCATAACAAATGATATTTTTAAAAGATACTTTTGATTTTTTAAAGTTTGTCTCATGTAATTCACAAGATGTTTTAAAGCCTGAAACCGTGAAGTCATATGAGTTTTTGTAAAGTGGAAGAGACAGTAATTTACACAATTTTTATGAAAAAAATGGCTTGTTAAACACTTTCTATCCAGCACAATAAAGATTCTTGTGACAACTGACTTTGTATGAGTGGTTATGACTAATAGACTAACATGTGCAGTTTTTTTGTTAACACATTTTTTTTTCTCCCCAGAATTGTAGGAGTGGAATAATTTTTTTTAGAGTTATCCTTTTCTAAATTCAACTTGTGTCTCTTTAGTAATGAAAATAAATGATTTTTTTTGCAACTAAATCGTCAGCATTAAATTTTAAGGTTTAATTGTTTTTAGATATTTAAAGAATTGAATATATTTAACTTCGACATTTAGTTGAAATGGGAAAAATTCTGTAACAAATTCATCTAATAATATTTCTCTTTTAAAAAGTTTAGATTGTAAAAATAAAACTACACGTGGACCTTGGTCCATTTTACTTTGGAAAAAAACAACAAAATCAACAAAAATAATCATAATGTTTTAAGAGACCTGAAAATTTTAATCACTAAAATTCTAATTAATTATATTTTTGATAATTCACAAATACAAAAAAAAATCCAACAAAATACCACATTGCAAACCCCTGAACCCCCACCCATCATATGACACATATCCATCCATTAAATCCTAATCCTTTAATCACTGCATTTTCTCCAACACACTTCGCTTTTTTTCTTTCTTTTTTTTGTTGAAAGAAATATGGATAAAGTAAACATATTTTTAGTAGTTCAATGCTTTTTTTTTTCTTTTCAAAGCAGCTGTTTTTATAAAACGTTTAATTGTGAGTTTTTAAGTACTAAATTTATTAAACTCTCTAACGTTTAAATTGTATGATAAAATAATTCAAATCCGAAATCAATATGTCACTGATTTAAATTGGAATTAAAATATTGTATATCAATGAATCTTATGTTTGAATGATGACTTTGAGTAATCCTATTTATTTTGTATGAAAATTTTTCATTTTTATCTACAAGTGGAACATTTTATATGAGAGCCGTCCATCAATTAAGTAAAAAATTTTAGGCCATTTTTTTAACACCCTTCCTCCTCTTGCCAACAACTGTCAAACTTTCAAGAACACTCCCCCCCCCCACACCCCCCACAATTAATTATGTCAACAATCCCCCAATAAAGTAAATACACATACAGATCTTTTTTAAATGATTCAATTTATTATTATTTTTTAAAAACTCTAATTAACATTTTTTTAAAGTATGGAACAGCTAGAATCTATGACTAGAGTCAATTTCATATTGCAGAATTTATTAAAAAATTTATGAAGTCTAAATATTATTGTTAATAAATGTATTACTATTTTTTTTTTCATCTTCACATTGATGAGCAAAATGTTCACGTTGATGAGCCAAATGTTCACATTGATGAGCCAAATGTTCACATTGATGAGCTAAATGTTCACATTGATGAGCCCAATGTTCACGTTGATGAGCCAAATGTTCCTCTTCTGCAATAGGGCATACCGACTTATTAATTTATCATTGCCATATTATTATTGTTATGAAACTGGAAGACATCATCCTTGTTTTGTTAATTCTAACTATTCAGCGTTTTAAATATTAGCTTTTTTTTCTTTGTCTCCGTGCAATCATTGCCATCACCCCTCTCTGTCTCTGTGCAATCATTGCCATCACCCCTCTCTGTCTATGTGCAATCATTGCCATCACCCCTCTCTGTCTCTGTGCAATCATTGCCATCACCCCTCTCTGTCTCTGTGCAATCATTGCCATCACCCCTCTCTGTCTTTATGCAATCATTGCCATCACTCCTCTCTGTCTCTGTGCAATCATTGCCATCACCCTCTCTGTCTCTGTGTGCAATCAATGCCATCACCCCTCTCTGTCTTTTGTCAGGTTCTCAAAATCATAGTTTATTTTTCATTGTTGAGGAACAGATGTTAATTTCTTAGGCACAGTAACACATCACTGGTCCTGTACTGACCATTTTAAATTATAAGAACTTTATAGTCCTTAAAAAATAACATTTTGCAATAAATTATAGAGGCCTCTTATTGATATATATATTTACATTCAATCCAAGGAAAATAGAATTGTTGTTAATTTGTGTTGACTCCCCCCTCCTCCTTGTCAACAATTTTCAATTTTTTTTCCAACCCTCCTTCCCACTATTTTTGATTGACGTAATTAATGGTCGGCCCAACAGGTGTACATATCCTATTTATGCAAAACTTCGCTTAAATTACGATTTAACTTTTAAAATGATCGAAACAACTTGTGCTAAGAATTTATTTCCTTGACTTGAATGGAAATATATATTTGTGTCTACTGTAGTTGGTATGATTGCAATAAATTTCATAATTGTAAAGGGAACTAATTCCTGATTCGGTTTGCTAAAATGATTTATGTAATTTTCTCCCTTTAATTTCACACCAAAAGAGCATCAAACTGTTAAGATTAAGAAAAAACAACTATTTGTATTTACCCTATTACGAGTGAGTAAAGGGTGATGAATTTTCTATTGAAAAAACATAAATATGGTTAAAAAACGTGAATCAAACCTTATATTGAAATTTTAAACATAAATTGAAAAATTAAGTCATCACACGTGCTGTACAGTACACAGTATGTAAAAAAACAGTACACAGTATTAAAAAAATATTTATATCTCCCCCCCCCCCCCCCCCCCCCC
>CAXITT010000133.1:338695-358511 GCA_964033795.1 Lymnaea stagnalis | reverse complement strand
GTTGGTAGTAATACACATGGCTGTCTCGTACAGGTTGGTAGTAATACACTTGGCTGTCTCGTACAGGTTGGTAGTAATACACATTGCTGTCTCGTACAGGTTGGTAGTAATACACATTGCTGTCTCGTACATGTTGGTAGTAATACACATGGCTGTCTCGTACATGTTGGTAGTAATACACATGGCTGTCTCGTACAGGTTGGTAGTAATACACTTGGCTGTCTCGTACAGGTTGGTAGTAATACACATTGCTGTCTCGTACAGGTTGGTAGTAATACACATTGCTGTCTCGTACAGGTTGGTAGTAATACACATTGCTGTCTCGTACATGTTGGTAGTAATACACATTGCTGTCTCGTACAGGTTGGTAGTAATACACATTGCTGTCTCGTACAGGTTGGTAGTAAATATCAGAAATAACATTATCTTTGCCTTTAATATGTTTGATGTCCAAATTATATTCTTGTAAAAATAGACTTCATCTTAATAATCTTTGATTTTTGGAGACAATCTTATTCAAAAGAATGTTAAAGGATTGTGATCAGTAAAAACAAGTACTGAATGTAAAGAACAACTGACATAAAAATCAAATTGTTGGAGAGCAAGAATTAAAACTAAATATTCTTTTTCTACCGTGGAATAGTTTTTCTGATGGGAGTTAAAAAAATCTGAGAAATAAGCGACAGGATGATCTACATTGTGGTCATCTTCTTGAAAAAGAACTGCACCAATTACAACGTCACTGGCATCTACAGCTAATTTAAACTGTTTGTTTAAGTCTGGTGCAATGAGAACAATGCGAACGCCGTCTCATGTGGGGTCAACCATGGCAGAGTGCACGCTCGAGGAAAGTGGTGAAAACACGTGCAACATAACGGTGTCGATATATTTTATGAAATACACGTTTATGATGATGGGGCGTGGCTCCTGTGACGTCAAAGGAGTTGCCGAAATCTACGTGAGTTCCCTTGGGTTCACCTCACCAGAAACGTGGAGGAGAGGGGTGGAATCTGCTGTATGAGAGCCAGCTTATTCTCCGCCCTTCAGTTCGCAACCCCCCTCTCCCACCCCCCCCCCCATTAGAAAACTCTCCTTCAGTAGCCTGATTACTCTGCATCGGGTCACAGCTTAGGGAGCGCCATCAATAACTAGTTACTAACGGCGACACCGCGTCGAATGATATAGATAACCGTCTGATTATAGATGAAAGTTTAAGAGCAAAGGGTTTATACACAAGCACCATGTAAAGATTGTGCCATGTAAAGATGTGGCATGTAAAGATTGGGCCATGTAAAGATTGTGCCATGTAAAGATTGTGCCATGTAAAGATTGTGCCATGTAAAGATTGGCCATGTAAAGATTGTGCCATGTAAAGATTGTGCCATGTAAAGATTGGCCATGTAAAGATTGTACCATGTAAAGATTATGCCATGTAAAGATGTGGCATGTAAAGATTGTGCCATGTAAAGATGAGCAATGTAAAGATTGTGCCATGTAAAGATTGTGCCATGTAAAGATTGTGCCATGTAAAGATGTGGCATGTAAAGATTGTGCCATGTAAAGATTGTGCCATATAAAGATTGTGCCATGTAAAGATGAGGCATGTAAAGATTGTGCCATGTAAAGATTGGCCATGTAAAGATTGTGCCATGTAAAGATTGTGCCATGTAAAGATTATGCCACGTAAAGATTGACCATGTAAAGATTGTGCCATGTAAAGATATGCCATGTAAAGATGTGCCATGTAAAGATTGGCCATGTAAAGATTGTGCCATGTAAAGATGTGGCATGTAAAGATTGTGCCATGTAAAGATTGTGCCATGTAAAGATTGTGGCATGTAAAGATTGTGCCATGTAAAGATGTGGCATGTAAAGATTGTGCCATGTAAAGATTGGCCATGTAAAGATATGCCATGTAAAGATTGTGCCATGTAAAGATATGCCATGTAAAGATTGTGCCATGTAAAGATTATGCCATGTAAATATTGTGCCATGTAAAGATTATGCCATGTAAAGATTGGCCATGTAAAGATTGGCCATGTAAAGATTGTGCCATGTAAAGATTAAGCCATGTAAAGATTGGCCATGTAAAGATTGGCCATGTAAAGATGTGCCATGTATAGATTGTGCCATGTAAATATTGTGCCATGTAAAGATTATGCCATGTAAATATTGTGCCATGTGAAGATTATGCCATGTAAAGATATGCCATGTAAAGATGTGCCATGTAAAGATTATGCCATGTAAAGATGTGCCATGTAAAGATTATGCCATGTAAAGATTATGCCATGTAAAGATTGTGCCATGTAAATATTGTGCCATGTAAATATTGTGCCATGTAAAGATTATGCCATGTAAAGATATGCCATGTAAAGATGTGCCATGTAAAGATTATGCCATGTAAAGATGTGCCATGTAAAGATTATGCCATGTAAAGATTATGCCATGTAAATATTGTGCCATGTAAAGATTATGCCATGTAAAGATATGCCATGTAAAGATGTGCCATGTAAAGATTATGCGATGTAAAGATGTGCCATGTTAAGATTATGCCATGTAAAGATGTGCCATGTAAAGATTGTGCCATGTAAAGATTATGCCATGTAAATATTGTGCCATATAAAGATTATGCCATGTAAAGATATGCCATTTAAAGATGTGCATGTAAAGATTGTGCCATGTAAAGATTGGCCATGTAAAGATTGGCCATGTAAAGATTGGCCATGTAAAGATTGTGCCATGTAAATATTGTGCCATGTAAAGATTATGCCATGTAAATATTGTGCCATGTAAAGATTATGCCATGTAAAGATATGCCATTTAAAGATGTGCCATGTAAAGATTGGCCATGTAAAGATTGTGCCATGTCAAGTTATGCCATGTAAAGATTGGCCATGTAAAGATTGTGCCATGTAAAGATTGTGCCATGTAAAGTTATGCCATGTAAAGTTATGACATGTAAAGATTGTGCTATGTAAAGTTATGCCATGTAAAGATTGGCCATGTAAAGATGGTGCCATGTAAAGATTATGCCATGTAAAGTTATGCCATGTAAAGATGTGCCATGTAAAGATTGTGCCATGTAAAGATTGGCCATATAAAGATTGGCCATGTAAAGATTGGCCATGTAAAGATTGTGCCATGTAAAGATTGGCCATGTAAAGATGTGCCATGTAAAGATTGTGCCATGTAAAGATTGGCCATGTAAAGATTGTGCCATTTAAAGTTATGCCATGTAAAGATTGTGCCATGTAAAGATTGGCCATGTAAAGATTGTGCCATGTAAAGTTATGCCATGTTAAGATTGGCCATGTAAAGATTGTGCCATGTAAAGATTGGCCATGTAAAGATTAGCCATGTAAAGATTGTGCCATGTAAAGATTGCGCCATGTAAAGATTGTGCCATGTAAAGATAGGCCATGTAAAGTTTGTGCCATGTAAAGATTGCGCCATGTAAAGATTGTGCCATGTAAAGATTGGCCATGTAAAGATTGTGCCATGTAAAGATTGGCCATGTAAAGATTGCGCCATGTAAAGATTGGCCATGTAAAGATTGTGCCATGTAAAGATTGCGCCATGTAAAGATTGTGCCATGTAAAGATTAGCCATTTAAAGATTGTGCCATGTAAAGTTATGCCATGTAAAGATGTGCCATGTAAAGATTGTGCCATGTAAAGATTGGCCATGTAAAGATTGTGCCATTTAAAGTTATGCCATGTAAAGATTGTGCCATGTAAAGATTGGCCAAGTAAAGATTGGCCATGTAAAGATTGTGCCATGTAAAGTTATGCCATGTAAAGATTGGCCATGTAAAGATTGTGCCATGTAAAGTTATGCCATGTAAAGATTGGCCATGTAAATATTGTGCCATGTAAAGTTATGCCATGTAAAGATTCGCCATGTAAAGATTGTGCCATGTAAAGTTATGCCATGTAAAGATTGGCCATGTAAAGATTGTGCCATGTAAAGTTATGCCATGTAAAGATTGTGCCATGTAAAGATTGTGCCATGTAAAGATTGGCCATGTAAAGATGTGCCATGTAAAGATTGTGCCATGTAAAGATATGCCATTGAAAGATGTGCCATGTAAAGATTGTGCCATGTAAAGATTATGCCATGTAAAGATATGCCATGTAAAGATGTGCCATGTAAAGATTGTGCCATGTAAAGATATGCCATGTAAAGATGTGCCATGTAAAGATTGTGCCATGTAAAGATTGGCCATGTAAAGATGTGCCATGTAAAGATTGTGCCATGTAAAGATATGCCATGTAAAGATGTGCCATGTAAAGATGTGCCATGTAAAGATTGTGCCATGTAAAGTTATGCCATGTAAAGATTATGCCATGTAAATATTGTGCCATGTAAAGATTATGCCATGTAAAGATATGCCATGAAAAGATGTGCCATGTAAAGATTGTGCCATGTAAAGATGCGCCATTTAAAGATTGCGCCATGTAAAGATTGCGCCATATAAAGATGCGCCATGTAAAGAAGTACACAGTTTAGTTTATATGAGAAGTACACAGTTTAGTTTATATGAGAAGTACACAGTTTAGTTTATATGAGAAGTACACAGTTTAGTTTATATGAGAAGTACACAGTTTAGTTTATATGAGAAGTACACAGTTTAGTTTATATGAGAAGTACACAGTTTTGCTCTCCGATTCTATGTGAGATGCGATGGAAAGATAACCCTACACACATATTTATGCTTGCGGTGATCCCGTGCCTATTTTGAGCACGAAAACCTCGAGGCACTCGATGATTTAGCTAAACTACAATCAAAGATACTTGGCACAAAGATCAAAGATACAGCAAAAACAATGTCGCACACGCGAGTCTATGTCAAACTTAACCACATCGCATTGCACATGCTGTAATGACATGGCTGTTAGGATCCCACTCACGCAAACACCAGGTCTATGTACAAGGACTTAGCCCATAGCAGTACGTTTAACTCGAGCACCATAATGTATTTTTTTTTTGTTCTTTTTTTTTGTTCGTCCGTTGAAGATCGACTATGACCATCGAGTCGTCCGGTGACTGATGACTTGCGCGGATGACTTTTGTTTAAAGCGAGGAAGAGTTGCGCGGCGTCAACCTCACTTTCTCGTCCGGGCCCACCATATCCAGTGGCAAGACTCTTACGTCAAGACGACCAGGGATGGGTACGATTGCATAATCTTTGGTTGGATACTGGTGCAGACTCTAAGTTTATGGGACACACGTTTCAGCATGTCTAACGAGAGCGATATAAATAAGAGCGATCAGTTGTAAACGCACGTACACGTGGGTCTATTTAAGACATGGCGCGCGACCGTATGTCGTATGTCTAACTGTGGCGATATTCTTTTCAAAGGGTACATTCAATGAGATTTCCAAGTAATTAAACTGAAATACTACAGTAATAATCGGGAATCGCCCGTGACATACTCTTAATAACATGTACGCTACGCAAGAAGGATCTAACATGCGCTTTGCGTACTAAGAGTCTAGATCAGTGGCTCTCAACCTTCCTAATGGTGCGACCCTTTAATACAGTTCCTCATAGTGCGGTGACCGCTAACAATACAATTATTTTCGTTGCTACTTCATAAATATGTTTTTTTCCCCGATGGTATTAGGATACCCTTTTGTGAGGGTCGTTTGACAACCGCCAGATAGACTGGTGAAATGACGGCCAGATAGACTGGTGAAATGACGGCCAGATAGACTGGTGAAATGAAGGCCAGATAGACTGATGAAATGACGGCCAGATAGACTGGTGAAATGAAGGCCAGATAGACTGGTGAAATGAAGGCCAGATAGACTGGTGAAATGAAGGCCAGATAGACTGGTGAAATGAAGGCCAGATAGACTGGTGAAATGACGGCCAGATAGACTGGTGAAATGAAGGCCATATAGACTGGTGAAATGACGGCCAGATAGACTGGCGAAATGACGGCCAGAAAGACTGGTGAAATGCAGGGCCAGATAGACTGGTGCAATTACGGCCAGATAGACTGGTGAAATGAAGGCCAGATAGACTGGTGAAATGATGGCCAGATAGACTGGTGAAATGAAGGCCAGATAGACTGGTGAAATGACGGCCAGATAGACTGGTGAAATGACGGCCAGATAGACTGGTGAAATGAAGGCCAGATAGACTGGTGAAATGACGGCCAGATAGACTGGTGAAATGAAGGCCAGATAGACTGGTGAAATGAAGGCCAGATAGACTGGTGAAATGAAGGCCAGATAGACTGGTGAAATGAAGGCCAGATAGACTGGTGAAATGAAGGCCAGATAGACTGGTGAAATGAAGGCCAGATAGACTGGTGAAATGAAGGCCAGATAGACTGGTGAAATGAAGGCCAGATAGACTGGTGAAATGAAGGCCAGATAGACTGGTGAAATGAAGGCCAGATAGACTGGTGAAATGAAGGCCAGATAGACTGGTGAAATGAAGGCCAGATAGACTGGTGAAATGAAGGCCAGATAGACTGGTGAAATGAAGGCCAGATAGACTGGTGAAATGAAGGCCAGATAGACTGGTGAAATGAAGGCCAGATAGACTGGTGAAATGAAGGCCAGATAGACTGGTGAAATGAAGGCCAGATAGACTGGTGAAATGAAGGCCAGATAGACTGGTGAAATGAAGGCCAGATAGACTGGTGAAATGAAGGCCAGATAGACTGGTGAAATGAAGGCCAGATAGACTGGTGAAATGAAGGCCAGATAGACTGGTGAAATGAAGGCCAGATAGACTGGTGAAATGAAGGCCAGATAGACTGGTGAAATGAAGGCCAGATAGACTGGTGAAATGAAGGCCAGATAGACTGGTGAAATGAAGGCGAGATAGATTGGTGAAATGACGGCCAGATAGACTTGTGAAATGAAGGCCAGATAGACTGGTGAAATGAAGGCCAGATAGACTGGTGAAATGACGGCCAGGTAGACTGGTGAAATGACGGCCAGATAGACTGGTGAAATGAAGGCCAGATAGACTGGTGAAATGACGGCCAGATTGACTGGTGAAATGAAGGCCAGATAGACTGCTGAAATGAAGGCCAGATAGACTGGTGAAATGAAGGCCAGATAGACTGGTGAAATGACGTCCAGATAGACTGATGAAATTACGGCCACATAGACTGACGAAAGGACGACCAGATAGACTGGTGAAATGACGGCCAGATAGACTGGTGAAATGACGGCCACATAGACTGATGAAATTACGGCCACATAGACTGGCGAAAGGACGGCCAGATAGACTAATGAAATGACGACCAGATAGACTGGTGAAATGACGGCCAGATAGAGCAGTGAAAAAAAAATTCGACCAAGCTTCTGTTCGATCAAATTTCCTTCGATCAATTTTCCGTCGACGAAATTTCTTTCCAACCAATTTCCGGATACGGCCACACATTATTAAACCTAACACTCGAGAGCCACATTAAAATGTTTGAATTCTCTGCTCAAATAAGATTTAATGATATAGACCCCAGCTAAATTGTTGACATAGTCAGTGTTGTAAAGTGGCCGGGTAAACACACGATTACTTTTCTGGCTCGTCTTATGGTTAAAAGGTGACGAATCACGCTTAAGATTAACCGTCATAATTTCTTCCAGGCACTCCAAGGCTATTTTGAGTTTAAAAAAAAAATCATGGTAAAAGTGGGGGAACTTTGTCTATTCGATTTCTGGTCAGGAGCGTCATTTGGGTAGGGAACGGTGGGGCATTTCCAGCACCCCCCACCCACACTCCCTGAAATTGTTGGTTTTATTTAAATTTATATGTACTGTGGCACCTCCGGTATAAAAGCAACTTAACAAGCCGACAAAGTCTTGGTTTTGCTGCCCCCGCTTCCACCCCCCCCCCCAGAAAAAAACCCAACAACCCCCCCCCCCTGACTGCAATGACGCCCCTGGTTCTGGTCTCCATTAGAGAGGCGACATAATCCATTTCTCGTCAAGTATGTCACAACGCTGTGAGGAGAAGTGATGTGAGGCGTTTCGAGAGCCCCCCCCCGGAGAAGGCTTCGTTCATACACGTTTTAAAGGGCTTCGTTCATACACGTTTTAAAGGGCTTCGTTCATACACGTTTTAAAGGGCTTCGTTCATACACGTTTTAAAGGGCTTCGTTCATACACGTTTTAAAGGGCTTCGTTCATACACGTTTTAAAGGGCTTCGTTCATACACGTTTTAAAGGGCTTCGTTCATACACGTTTTAAAGGGCTTCGTTCATACACGTTTTAAAGGGCTTCGTTCATACACGTTTTAAAGGGCTTCGTTCATACACGTTTTAAAGGGCTTCGTTCATACACGTTTTAAAGGGCTTCGTTCATACACGTTTTAAAGGGCTTCGTTCATACACGTTTTAAAGGGCTTCGTTCATACACGTTTTAAAGGGCTTCGTTCATACACGTTTTAAAGGGCTTCGTTCATACACGTTTTAAAGGGCTTCGTTCATACACGTTTTAAAGGGCTTCGTTCATACACGTTTTAAAGGGCTTCGTTCATACACGTTTTAAAGGGCTTCGTTCATACACGTTTTAAAGGGCTTCGTTCATACACGTTTTAAAGGGCTTCGTTCATACACGTTTTAAAGGGCTTCGTTCATACACGTTTTAAAGGGCTTCGTTCATACACGTTTTAAAGGGCTTCGTTCATACACGTTTTAAAGGGCTTCGTTCATACACGTTTTAAAGGGCTTCGTTCATACACGTTTTAAAGGGCTTCGTTCATACACGTTTTAAAGGGCTTCGTTNCTCTCTCTCTCTCTCTCTCTCTCTCTCTCTCTCTCTCTCTCTCTCTCTCTCTCTCTCTCTCTCTCTCTCTCTCTCTCTCTCTCTCTCTCTCTCTCTCTCTCTCTCTCTCTCTCTCTCTTTCTCTCGCTCTCTCTCTCTCTTTCTGTCCCTTTCACTCTCTTTCTCTCCCTCTCTCCCCCTCTCTGTGTTTGTGTGTGTCAGTGAATAAAGTCTGTCTGTTTACGACAGCTTTGTGTTTCTGGCCATCAAGCAAAGACAACTCTACCACCCTATCCCAAATGAACTCCATTCCGTCTGTCCTCAGACCCGACCTGTCACGAAGAGCGGCGGGTGTAATAAATGTTGACCGGAATCATTGAAATTAATTGACGGGATAAATATCTAGCGACACCAACACATGATTTTGACATGGCTGTCATGGCTATTAGGATAAACATCCCTTCTCTCAGCATGAGCATTCAACATCCTAGATTTCATTCGCCATCTAATTTCAATGGGTGGGCTTTCTTTTGAAATGTACACTACTTTATCTGCAGAACATATTCCAAAAATGATATTCTATCACGACTTCCATGACCCTGCAGTTAGGCACCCATCGCCGGCCATATTCTGATATAAAAACATTATTACTATATGTTCCCTCATCAGTTAACTAAGCAACATTTTTTTTGCCAGAGGATGAAAAGCTGTGTCATTAATTCTCCTCCCTCCCCCGTCCCCAAACAATTTTTTTATTTTCCTCCCCCACCCCCACTCTCATCTGACCTCTCACTTTAATTTTTAACGTGTGGTTTGTTTTGCACACGCCCCATCCGTTGCGCCACCTATGTCACGATTTTCATTAATAAGTGTTCGTTGATCCGCCCTTGACAAGACTTTCGTGGCATTCAAAGGCGGGCCAGACCGGGAAGGTGCAAGGCATGTAAAGAAAGAACAGCTCACACGATACATCTGGGTTGTTTTTTTTTACACAAAAGGGGTTGGGGGGGGGGGGGAGTTGGTAACCTGTACGCTCACACTGCAGTAGACACGTGGTCCAATGGCTTCGGAGATTCCAAAGATGAGTTCACGATGAAAGAATGTGTACATTTCACGACTTCAGAATGTCCAAATTTCACGATGTCAAGCCATGACCTACAAGCAAACTTAAAGTCACGGCCATGCTCTACCAGCAAAGTCAAAGGTCAAGCCCATGTCCTACACTGTAAACTCAAAGTCAGGGTCATGTCATACAAGCAAACTCAAAGTCAAGGTTATGCCCTACAAGAAAACGCAAAGTCGAGGCCATGCCCTACAAGTAAACTCAAAGTCAAGGTTATGCCCTACAAGCAAACGCAAAATCAAGGCCATGCCCTACACGCAAAATCAAAGTCAAGAAATAAATACATGTCTTAAAAGTCTGTCGTGTCGGTCTTTCACCGTCGCTGAGCTGGTTCATATATGGATGAGATCCATGGATTGACTCAATCTGAGTGTAGCACATAGTTCCATCTGATCCTATGCCACTACTTGTCTTTCACCGTCGCTGAGCTGGTTCATATATGGATGAGATCCATGGATTGACTCAATCTGAGTGTAGCACATAGCTCCATCTGATCCCATGCCACTATTTGTCTTTCACCGTCGCTGAGCTGGTTCATATATGGATAAGATCCATGGATTGGCTCAATCTGAGTGTAGCACATAGCTCCATCTGATCCCATGCCACTACTTGTCTTTCACCGTCGCTGAGCTGGTTCATATACGTATGAGATCCATGGATTGAATCAATCTGAGTTTAGCACATAGCTTCATCTGATCCCATGCCACTACTTGTCTTTCACCGTCGCTGAGCTGGTTCATATATGTATGAGATCCATGGATTGAATCAATCTGAGTTTAGCACATAGCTCCATCTGATCCCATGCCACTACTTGTCTTTCACCGTCGCTGAGCTGGTTCATATATGGATGAGATCCATGGATTGACTCAATCTGAGTTTAGCACATAGCTCCATCTGATCCCATGCCACTACTTGTCTTTTACCGTCGCTGAGCTGGGTAATATTTATATATGTGGTCCAAGGATTGACTCAATCTGAATGGATTGAATTACTCTGAGTGTAGCACATAACTCCGTCGTCTCCTTTGCCATTACTGAACCCTGAACAATCTACCTGTACAAGGTAACAATGAGGTGACATTAGCGGCAGTTATTTTTGAAGTAAAAGAAAGGTGCTTCTTGGGAATTGATTGGCAAACCTCCTGCTAATCACCAAGTAACTGGGTATCGAATGTACTTCACATTACTCGAGTATCGATCTTAGTTGGGAAACGAAAGGGATGTCTTGCAAAATTACAAAGTCTAGGAACTGACAGCTTTCATCGCAATAAAATGCTGAGCATTGATTGGCTCAGAACATTTAAGTGGAGTTGTTAATGCTGAGCATTGATTGGCTCACAACATTTTAGCAGAGTTGTTTAACGTTTTATTAATAACATATTCATAATGGAATGTAAAACAATTTTATTGTAATATATTTCATGTAATTTCCCCCAAATCCTGTAAAATATTCAAAGGAGACTTGTAGTCAGAATATGATGTCATAACTCTTGAAAAAAAGCGCCTTTTTATTAAAATGCTCATTCTTTCGCCTGCTGGTTTGTATGAGAGCGCAATGGAAATTCTGAGCTTATGGGTCAATTATGTCTACGTCTGTCTTTCCAACTCCACATTCTCGTTTTGAGTCTTATTAAGAATCTCAGTCTGATCTAAGGGATAATTGTTCGCTGCCTGTCGGTCTGACATAGATGGTCACTGAGTGCCACCCGTCAGCCTGACATAGATGGTCACTGAGTGCCACCTGTCAGTCTGATTTAGGGATTCAGCCATGACAAACCATTTCCCCATGACGCTTCGTGACGCCTGTGACACATCATTTCCTCATGACGCTTCGTGACGCCTGTGACGTGTCAGACTGATACGGATGTATCGACTATTGCGTAATTCCCTGCGGTCTACGATCTTCGAATTGTCGTCTTAAGTCTACACCGAACGGCCTGGGGCATAGACGGTATTCACGGCCTAGAGGCAATCAGTGACATTGTCACGCTGTAGCAAGAAACATGACAATGTGAGTATATAGTGTGGAAAAAATGGGGAGGAATAGCATCTGGGGGAGTCAAGTTTAAATCAGGAGGGTGATGAATGACGCCCTTGCCGTGAAATGTATGGCAAGGGTTCTAAAAGTGGAGTGCATGAGACTTAAACCGATGGCAGTTTAGAAATAGCTGTGCCACAAATGAGGACTTCCTGTCATAGGCGTGTCACAAGTGAGGACATCCTGTCAAAGGCTTGTCACAAGTGAGGACGTCCTGTCAAAGGCGTGTCACAAGTGAGGACGTCCTGTCAAAGGCGTGTCACAAGTGAGGACACCTGTCAAAGGTGTTGCACCAGTGAGGACATCCTGTCAAAGGCATGTCACAAGTGAGGACATCCTATCAAAGGTGTGCCACAAGTGAGGACATCCTGTCAAAGGCTTGTCACAAGTGAGGACGTCCTGTCAAAGGCTTGTCACAAGTGAGGACATCCTGTCAAAGGCGTGTCACAAGTGACGACATCCTGTCAAAGGCGTGTCACAAGTGAGGACATCCTGTCAAAGGCGTGTCACGAGTGAGGACATCCAGTCAAAGGTGTGTCACAAGCATGGCTGGATTAACCATTAGGCAAACAAGGCACGTGCCTAGGGCACCAAGCATTTTGGCGGGCACCACAAGTCCTCAAGAAAAATGTGTATATTGACCCGGTAGCGTAGTTGCATGACATAAGCAAATCGCAAATCTAAAATTAAATCGCACATAATTTAACCTTGGTCCCACAACCTGGGGGTAAAAACCCCCCCCCCCCCAGTTTTTTGCTATTTTTCTTCAAGGTTTTTTTTTAACTTTTCTGGAATATCAAGAAAATGGGTATATTGTCCCGGTAGCGGAGTTGCATGGCATAAGCAAATCCCAATTGGAATATTGAATCGCACACTATTTAACCTTGGTCCCCCAACCCGGGGGTAACATACCCCCCCCCCCCAGGTTTTTTTCTTTTTTTTCTTTTCTTAAAGATTTTTGTGTGGTTTTTTTTATACTTTTCCTGGGATGTTTGTGCTACGTAACGCAGTAAAGCGTAGTGACAAGTTCACTTCCGTTTTGGTCTGCTAGTGAAAACAATGGTGAGTAGTGTTAGTCAAGCTCTACAAAGTGAGCATGTGAACTTGAAAACGTGTGCTGATTTGTATTCTTCACTAGCAGATCACTTGCATGAATCTAAGGATGAATTTGAAAGACTTGAAGAAGCTGCAAAAGAAATAACACCAGGTGTGGATTATAAGTCAACTTTGACCCGTAATCGTAAACGAAAGTCAGTGGTCATTGATGGGTGATGGCCCCTGAGGTATCTCAGAATGCCAGAGACAAATTTCGTATATCTGCTTTCTACACCATTGTTGACAAACTTGAGACAGAGATGAGTAGACGAGGACAGGTATATAATGATCTAGCAGTTCGATTTTCTTGTTTGGTCCAAGTAGCACAAACATCTCAGTGTTGTGAACGACTTATAAATGCTTATCCTGAAGATCTGAACAATAATTTATATACTGAACTACAACAGTTCCACTCATATATTCGCCACAAGATTCGTGCATCAAAATCTGAGAACAACACGTTCAGTCATACAGAACTCTACAAAGTAATAGTAAGAGACAACATCGAGTGGGCTTTCCCAAATGTAGAAATCGCCTTGCACATATTTTTAACATTAATGGTTACGAACTGTTCAACTGAGCGCTCTTTTTCTCAGTTGAAACGTACACAAAATCCAAGTAGATCGACAATGAAACAAGAAAGACTTGATTCCTTATCTTTGCTGATGATTGAGGCAGACTTGTTGCACAAAATTAACTTTGATGATGTACTCAAAAACTTTGCCAGACGTAAAACTAGAAAAAAAGAACTTTAAAATGTAAATGTGTGCTCTGTCTGACTTTCTGATCTATCAAAAAAGTTACAGTATTTTTGTCTACTATTATTACAAAATTAATTAACTATTAATTTTAATACAGCAATACCTTATTGTAGGTTTTATATGAGTGATAGTAGTACAAACATATGTTTACATTTCACAACTGTTTTTCTTTGTTAGTTTTTTGCATAATATTGAACATACTAGCAGTGAGTGGAGGATCGGGGGCCCGGGGCAGTAGGGGGCACCCATGGGGGTTTGTGCCTAGGGCACCAAGATGGCTTAATCCGGCCCTGGTCACAAGTGAGGACATCCTGTCAAAGGTGTTTCGCCAGTGAGGACTTCCTGTCAAAGGCGTGTCACAAGTGAGGACATCCTGTCAAAGACGTGTCTTAAGTGAGGACATCCTGTCAAAGGTTTGTCACAAGTGAGGACATCCTGTCAAAGGTGTATGTTACGCACTGCCTTCTATCATCAACTTACAGAGTATGAGAAGTCTTGTACCGGTACACAGTTAGTACAATGTGCCACAAAATAAGGTACAATGATGAATGCGAATAAACACATATGAGTACACAAATAATAATTCAAATTGTCTCGTGAATTTAAAAATATCTCTTTATCAATCTCCGTCCCTGTCAATCCCTTATATATGCAGCGTAAGACGCTTTCCAGAAACGACTTAGACATTGTTTACGTTTCTCGTCAAATCGAGAACGTTCCACAAGATACTAGGAGACAAACTAACCATGTTTAATTGGTAGTCGGCAGTAAACATGACAGATCAAAAGAAAAATCGGCCACGCCCAACAAGAACGTGGTGTCTGCTATATTAGAAGCACGGGGGGGGGGGGGCGGGGCGGACGGGACGTAACACGCCCTACATAACAGCGCCTCCCAAGGGAGGACATCCTGTCAAAGGTGTGTCACAAGTGAGGGCAACCTGTCAAAGGCGCGTGACCAAGTTCTTGGGTTTAGTCGGAGAAGATATGGCAACTTTTAAGAACATCTAATTTAGCAACCTATACATTTTATAACAGTGCCACAATGTTATGGTAAGTACCACCATGTTATGGTAAGTGCCGCCATGTTATGATAAGTGCCGCAATGTTATGGGATAGTCATCATAGGCAGTTCAATAAATCCTGAAAAGGTGGAACAAACATAATTTGTAAATCAATTTCCACAATCCACACTCTACACGGTGTGCTGATTTGTGGCTTCCCAAGCTAAGCTTCACCGGCCGCTGATCGAATACTGAATGATTTAGTGATTAAATCTTACCGTTGAGCTGGAAAAAAAGTGTCAGTGCTAACAAGTGTCAGTGCTATAAAGTGTCAGTGCTACAAAATGTCAGTGCTATAAAATGTCAGTGGTATAAACTGTCAGTGCTATAAACTGTCAGTGCTATCAAGTGTCAGTGCTATAAACTGTCAATGCTATAAACTGTCAGTGCTATTAACTGTCAATCAGTGTTATAAAATGTCAGTGTTATAAAGTGTCAGTGCTTTAAACTGTCAATCAGTGCTATAAACTGTCAGTGCTATAAACTGTCAGTGCTATAAGCTATCAGTGCTATAAGCTGTCATTGCTATAAGCTGTCAGTGCTATAAGCGGTGAGTGCTATAAAATGTTAGTGCTATAAAGTGTCAGTGCTATACACTGTCAGTGCTATAAACTGTCAGTGCTATAAAGTGTCAGTGCTTTAAACTGTAAGTGCTATACACTGTAAATCAGTGCTATAAAATGTCAGTGCTATAAGCTGTCAGTGCTATACAATGTTAATCAGTGCTATAAAATGTCAGTGCTATAAAGTGTCAGTGCTATAAACTGTCAATCAGTGCTATAAGCTGTCAGTGCTATAAACTGTCATTGCTATAAGCTGTCAGTGCTATACACTTACAGTGCTATAAACTGTCAATGCTATAAACTGTCAATCAGTGCTATAAAATGTCAGTGTTATAAAGTGTCAGTGCTTTAAACTGTCAATAAGTGCTATAAGCTGTCAATTCTATAAACTGTCAGTGTTATAAACTGTCAGTGCTATAAACTGTTAGTGCTATAAGCTCTCAGTGCTATAGGCTGTCAGTGCTATAAGCTGTCAGTGCTATAAACTGTCAATCAGTGCCATAAAGTGTCAGTGCTATAAACTGTCAGTGTTATAAAGTGTCAATCAGTGTTATAAAATGTCAGTGCTATAAAGTGTCAGTGCTATAAACTGTTAATCAGTGCTATAAAATGTCAGTGCTATAAAGTTTCAGTGCTTTAAACTGTCAATCAGTGCTATAAGCTGTCAGTGCTATAAACTGTCATTGCTTAAAAGTGTCAGTGCTATAAGCTCTCAGTGCTATACGCTGTCAGTGCTATAAACTGGCAGTGCTATAAACTGTCATACAGTGCTATAAAATGTCAGAGCTATTAACTGTCAATTAGTGTTATAAAATGTCAGTGTTATAAAGTGTCAGTGCTTTAAACTGTCAATCAGTGCTATAAACTGTCAGTGCTATAAACTGTCAGTGCTATAAGCTATCAGTGCTATAATCTGTCATTGCTATAAGCTGTCAGTGCTATAAGCGGTGAGTGCTATAAAATGTTAGTGCTATAAAGTGTCAGTGCTATACACTGTCAGTGCTATAAAGTGTCAGTGCTATAAAGTGTCAGTTCTTTAAACTATAAGTGCTATACACTGTCAATCAGTGCTATAAAATGTCAGTGCTATAAGCTGTCAGTGCTATACACTGTTAATCAGTGCTATAAAATGTCAGTGCTATAAAGTGTCAGTGCTATAAACTGTCAATCAGTGCTATAAGCTGTCAGTGCTATAAACTGTCATTGCTATAAGCTGTCAGTGCTATAAACTTACAGTGCTATAAACTGTCAATGCTATAAACTGTCAATCAGTGCTATAAAATGTCAGTGTTATAAAGTGTCAGTGCTTTAAACTGTCAATAAGTGCTATAAGCTGTCAATTCTATAAACTGTCAGTGTTATAAACTGTCAGTGCTATAAACTGTTAGTGCTATAAGCTCTCAGTGCTATAGGCTGTCAGTGCTATAAGCTGTCAGTGCTATAAACTGTCAATCAGTGCCATAAAGTGTCAGTGCTATAAACTGTCAGTGTTATAAAGTGTCAATCAGTGTTATAAAATGTCAGTGCTATAAAGTGTCAGTGCTATAAACTGTTAATCAGTGCTATAAAATGTCAGTGCTATAAAGTTTCAGTGCTTTAAACTGTCAATCAGTGCTATAAGCTCTCAGTGCTATACGCTGTCAGTGCTATAAACTGGCAGTGCTATAAACTGTCATACAGTGCTATAAAATGTCAGAGCTATAAAAACACAATAGCATGAGAAGAAAGCACTCTTGTATGAGTGTAATGAATATAGAAGAGAAAAACCATTTCAGACCAAGCAACTAGATTACTAACGTTCTTTCGTACCATAATCATATCCCACGCTTATGTGTTCATATCATGCTACAAACCAATCTCAAGCACATGTGCTCCTATCATGCTACAAACCAATCTCAAGCACATGTGCTCCTATCATGCTACAAACCAATCTCAAGCACATGTGCTCCTATCATGCTACAAACCAATCTCAAGCACATGTGCTCCTATCATGCTACAAACCAATCTCAAGCACATGTGCTCCTATCATGCTACAAACCAATCATAAGCACATGTGCTCCTATCATGCCACAAGCCAATCATAAGCACATGTGCTCCTATCATGCCACAAGCCAATCATAAGCACATGTGCTCCTATCATGCCACAAGCCAATCATAAGCACATGTGCTCCTATCATGCCACAAGGCAATCATAAGCACAAGTGCTCCTATCATGCTACAAGCCAATCATGAGCACATGTGCTCCTATCATGCCGCAAGCCAATCATAAGCACAAGTGCTCCTATCATGCCAGTACAAGCCAATCATAAGCACACGTGCTCCTATCATGCTACAAACCAATCATAAGCACATGTGCTCCTATCATGCTACAAACCAATCATAAGCACATGTGCTCCTATCATGCTACAAACCAATCATAAGCACAAGTGCTCCTATCATGCCACAAGCCAATCATAAGCACATGTGCTCCTATCGTGCTACAAACCAATCATAGCACACGTGCTCCTATCATGCTACAAACCAATCATAAGCACATGTGCTCCTATCATGCCACAAGTCAATCATAAGCACATGTGCTCCTATCGTGCTACAAACCAATCAAAAGCACATGTGCTCCTATCATGCTACAAACCAATCATAAGCACACGTGCTCCTATCATGCTACAAACCAATCATAAGCACATGTGCTCCTATCATGCCACAAGCCAATCATAAGCACACGTGTTCACATCGAATGATAAACCTACACCAAGGCAAGGCGTTCATAAATAAGAAATTCCAAATCGACGGTATCTGATTTTGCTCATTGTCATCAAGTTGGAGCTACTGTAATTAATTTGAGATGCCCCACTAGATTATCCGCTGTCACGGAAAGGTTTGAGATTCCCGATACGTTTTCCCACCAGACGGCGCCTGAGCTAGAAGTCTGTGCCCTAGGGCGTTTCGTGGTCGCGCATGACCCGGCAAGACGTTCTGAAAACATGGAATTGGAGACGGATGATTTCTTGCACAGCTCAAAACAGAGTTTCCGGTTAAAATTAAAGTCAGCTCTCAATAGTCTCAACAAGGGACTTGTTGTGTTTCGTTGAAATAAATCAGCATTAAAAGTGTCTGAAGAGACTTTAAAATTTTTTAAATATTTTTTTCAAAATAAAATGAAAATATAATTATTGTAAATCCGATATCTTTTCTTCAGAATAATAATAAGAAAAACAAAAACACATTTTTGTGTTAAATATCACAGTTTTGAGAATCCCTTTAACAAGCAGATTACAATCTTTTTATTGTGAAAAAAACAAAAAAACCCTCTTGATCAGCCTCCCCCCGGGGGCGACTCAGTTCCGACCTTGACCCTGCGAGATTGTCTCTCAGGTCAGTGTCATTAAGGCTCACGCCACATAGGCGGGTGGGGGTGGGGGTAGGGTGGGGAGGCTGGGGGTAGGGTGAGACCTCCGGGGCTGATTGTCGTCGTTGTTACGTTAAATAAGGTAATCATCGTGCTTAATATATGCGATAAAATGGTGGGGGTTTTGCCGGCTCTCGTTAGCTTGATTACTGATGGAACACTACCTCCTGCCTCCACTCCCATACCTCCTGGCTCCACTCCCATACCTCCTGCCTCCACTCCCATACTCCTGCCTCCACTCCCATACCTCCTGCCTCCACTCCCATACCTCCTGCCTCCACTCCCAAACATCCTGGCCTCTTGCATTCACGTTATCCAACTGCACATAGATTATGGATAGGTGACAAATACAAAATTATAATGAAGAAAATCTTAGCTTAATTATTACTATTTTTTATTATCAATATTTTTTCAATTATTATTTTTTTAAACATTTTTGTTTCATGATTAAAGTAAAAATGAAATCAGTTCAAAGGCTGTTTTAAGCATGAAAAATAAAGAGGCCAGGGACTAATGACAGATAGAGAGGTCAGGAACTACTGACAGACACAGAGGTCAGGGACTAATGACAGACACAGAGGCCAGCGACTACTGACAGACATAGAAGTCAGCGACTACTGACAGACACAGAGGTCAGGGACTAATGACAGACACAGAGGCCAGCGACTACTGACAGACATAGAAGTCAGCGACTACTGACAGACACAGAGGTCAGCGACTACTGACAGATACGTTTTTGCAAGACATGAGCGGAATTTTAGATTCAATTTTGTGAATTTTTTTTTTTTTGTTGAGCCGATGATTTAAATCTTGAATTGTCAAACTGAAGTGTCATGGATTTATTTTGGGACAACCTATTCATTCGTGTGTGTTCTTGTCTTGTTGCCATTTGTGTGCCGCACTTGTCATCTTTGACGGCACCGCTCAGCATAGGCGGAAGCATTGACTTTCTGTCGACCTTGTGGTGTTTCTTTCAGGCATCTCGGGGGATGGGGGTGGGGGTGTCAGTGCCCCCCCCCCCGACTAAGCACAGTGCC
>CAXITT010000133.1:322039-338383 GCA_964033795.1 Lymnaea stagnalis | reverse complement strand
TTCCCCCCCCCCCCCTTTTTTTTTTTTTCTTCACCGAGAAAGATTAACTTTCAGACTAGGACAGGGTGTTCACTGTACATTGTAATAATGGTTTAAAAATAGACAACAAATATAACTTTGGACCTTTGCTATTTTTTAAATATTTGTTTTTAATCTGTTTAAATCTTAGGATGAGATTAGGAAGCTAATTACTGCTAGTATAGAATTAGTATAATACATTTTCGTGACGAGCCCCCTTTCTATGTGGAATTTATTCCTGTGTATATTTTCAAGATTTATTTAATAATGAAACAGTTTAACTAAATAAATGGTTTGAACCCCTCCGGTCAGCCAGCAAATATAATTATATATTAAAGACCGTCTCGAAACCACATACAATTCTCAAACAGATGATCAGAGGCCCCATTTTTTTACCATTATACCCTTTTCCCTCGGGCCTGCTGGGCAAACGGTGGAACGAGTTGTAAGAAGAGATTGAATTCTTGTTGGCGTGTGGCCCACACTGACACATCAACATTGATTTTATGAAGCCACTTATGTTACATTGAATTTAAGACTCTCATATACATCAATATGCAACAGCGGTTCTCAAACATGTGGGTCACGACCCCATTGCGGGGGGGGGGGGGGTCGAACGATCCGTACAAGGGGGTCGGCTAAGACCATCGGAAAACACATATTGATGAAGAAGAAACGAAAATACTTTTATGGTTGGAGGTCACCACAAGATGAGGAACTGTATTAAAGGATCGCGGCATTAGGAGGGTTGCGAACTACAGATCTAGAAGGTCTTCCACTTCTTCTTCCTCTTAATATTCGTCTACCCACTCCTGATTTTGCTGTGTCCCGTTCTTCTGCGTACCGTTCTTCTCTCTCCCGTTCTTCTGCCTCCCGTTCTTCTACCCCCCCCCCCGTTCTTCTGCCTCATGCTCTTTTGCGTTCATTTCTTTCGCCTGCTGTTCTTCTGCGTCCCGTTCTTCTTCCAGTTCTTCTTCCTCCTATTCGTCGTATTCTTTCAAGGGAATCCATTCATTACATGCATTCGAGTCATTACGCAAGTCACAATTTAACCTGGAGGCAAAGAAAAATAAAAATTAATAATAATCATAACTGCCGACACATGAAGCAATGTATGTTGTAAATAGACATTTTGACCTCAGCTACGCGGCTTGCCACGATGTCTATAATTGATTCAAGATGACGCAATAGATGATGTCATTTTCATCACGACCGTGACGGTAAGGGGTTTTATTTTCTTACATAACCTGAAAAAAATAAGACGTTTTAAAAAAAAAAGTTATTTGCCTCACCACCGAGAGGGGCCGGTTTGTATTCCCCCGGTCTCATCCCAAACTATTGGTGGCTGGAATAGACGTCTCAGTTTTGAAAAGCAAATATACTCGAAGATGAGGAAACAATGAGGGCCCCCCCCCCCCCCTTTTTTAGTTTTTTTTTTTTTCTCCCACCCCCCCATGGGGCCGGTTTTTATTCCCCCGGTCTCATCCCAAACTATTGGTGGCTGGAATAGACGTCTCAGTTTTGAAAAGCAAATATACTCGAAGATGAGGAAACAATGAGGGCCCCCCCCCCCCACTTTTTTAGTTTTTTTTTTCTTCTCCCACCCACCCATACAGACTTGAGATAAACTGCCCGGGCACCGACCAAGTATACGCTAGTTGAAGTTGCAGATACTGGGGTATGCTGGTGTAAAACACAATGGCCAGCTACGTCCATATTTTGGTGAAAGAGAGTTGCCTGCACTTGTAGATCTCCCATTTTTTTGGCTAGTTCCGGGGGTTTGCTAACTCATGCTCCATTTCTCTAAACGTGATTCAAGAAAGTTGAGCAGGGCTAACTGAAATATACCCACCCTTTTTAAAATAGTTTTTATTCTAAAAATAGATTGCGTTTAATCTTAATGTTTTCTTTCCTTTCAATTATATAGTAATCGTCATGCAATCCATGTTTTTAATTGGCAAACCATGGCAGCGACCAATGGCGTCATCGAAAAATTGGCAGCGACCAATGGCGTCATCAAACCATGGCAGCGACCAATGACGTCATCAAACCATGGCAGCGACCAATGGCGTCATCAAACCATGGCAGCGACCAACGGTGTCATCAAACCATGGCAGCGACCAATGACGTCATCAAACCATGGCAACGACCAATGACGTCATCGAACCATGGCAGCGACCAATGACGTCATCAAACCATGGCAGCCACCAATGACATGAAATCAGATCAACCTCACTTTTTTTTTCCTCCTGATTTTTTTTTCTTTTGAACAGTCGTACCCCATAATCACGCTAATTGCTGTTATATAACCAAAATAAATAAATAAATTCGAAACCGAGTTAAAATAACCAAAACAACTCTTCGTTACCAAACAAGATGGTTATTGATAGTGTGAGCCAGGTCTCAAACTCGATGTGATGAATGTCTAAGAACTTTGAAATCAGCCATTTAAAAAAAAAAAAAAATTAAATTTGAAGAAACACTGTGTTTGCTATAAAAATGTAAATTATTTTTTTTTTACAATTAATCGCATTTCTTTTTATCGCAAAGTTTCGACATGAAATATTTGTATGAGGCACTTGTTAACATAATGCACATTCTTGGTCTGGAGCTTTAACAGACATCAACGCCCATTGATTTGACAGTACCTAACCAGGATTCTATCTACTTATTGAACATTCTCAATGATCAGTGGAAAAACCAAAAAATCTTCGTGAAGAGATTACTCCAACTGTTCTATGTCGGTCTGCCTTTCAACTAGAAATGATTTGTGACAAATAACATTTTAGACATTAAATTATTTCTTAAAATGCCTTTACAGATGAATGTCATTGCTGTACATTTGACGCCAATCATCGGTTGACAGCTCGGTAGACTTCTTCGATATTTGGAAATCTCTTCAGACACTTAGTAGACTTCTTTGACGGTGGGAAATATCTTCAGACACTGGGTAGACTTCTTTGACGGTAGTAAATATCTTCAGAC
Organism: Lymnaea stagnalis; assembly: GCA_964033795.1. NCBI lineage: Eukaryota > Metazoa > Mollusca > Gastropoda > Lymnaeidae > Lymnaea > Lymnaea stagnalis. The sequence goes on along the minus strand of CAXITT010000133.1, from coordinate 335,380 downwards.
ACTGGGTTGTTACGCACTGACTTGTATTGGGAGAAATTAATCTCCTATTTTAATTTTAATTTGGCTCGATGTAAACAGTGCCTAACAAAGGACGATACCATAGAATCAACAATTATTAAAGATACGACCCAAAACAGTTTCTAGTTACAATTAATTAAGATTTATTATGTCTAAAGATAATTACAAAATAAAATAAAATAAAATTACAATCTTCAACTTACAGTATGGCAGATGTCGTACCGGTACACACTTAATACAATTAGAAATAATGATGCCAATAAATAATGCGGAATAAACACATATAAGTAGGAGCACACAAATACACAAAGAATAAAACACGCCTCGTAATGTTAAGAAAATCTATGTGAAAAATCTCCGTCCCCTCGTGCCTGTCAATCTCTTATATATATGTAGAGTAAGATGCTTCGAGAAGGGCTTATGACGTGTTGTTTACATCTCTCGGGTTAAGGAGTATATTCCAGAAATTACCCGAAAACAATCTACCCAATGCGTAATTGGAAGCCGACTGTAAACAAGCCACTTCAAAGACCTAAGCCACACCCCTTTGTGAACACAGCGTCTCATGCGGGGTCAATCAGAGGGCACGCACGAGAAATACTAGCTCTCTATAACACCTCCCCTCTTAAAAGAAAAAAATTTCATTGTTCAAAAATGGAATTCTTTTTCCATTAAAATTGAAGAAAGTACATTTCTTACTCTCAAAATATTAGACAAAAAGTTCCTAATAGCTTATGAACAATAACATAAGTGAAAATTAATTTCTGGACAAGGTATCTGCAATGACATTGTCTTTGCCTTTAATATGTTTGATGTCCAAATTATATTCTTGTAAAAATAGGCTCCATCTTAACAATCTTTGATTTTTGGAGACCATCTTATTCAAAAATGTTAAAGGATTGTGATCAGTAAAAACAAGTACTGAATGTAAAGAACAACTGACATAAAAATCAAATTGTTGGAGAGCAAGAATTAAACCTAAACATTCCTTTTCTACTGTGGAATAGTTTTTCTGATGAGAGTTAAATTTCTTTGAGAAATAAGAGACAGGATGATCTACATTGTGGTCATCTTCTTGAAAAAGAACTGCACCAATGCCAACATCACTGGCATCTACAGCTAATTTAAACTGTTTGTTAAAGTCTGGTGCAATGAGAACAGGAGCATTAGCAAGTATATTTTTAATGTTTTCGAATGCTTCCTGACAAGCATCTGACCAATGAAATTTTGCATTTTTCTTTAACATATTACTTAAAGGAGAAGCAATAACTGAGAAATTTTTGCAAAATTTTCTATAGTAACCTGCCATTCCCAAAAATCTCATTATCTGTTTTCTAGTAGTGGGTGGTGGAAGTGATACAATAGCATGTATCTTAGCTTGAACAGGCTTTACATGACCTTGACCCACTATGTGACCTAAATATTCCACAGTTGCATGACAAAATTCACATTTATTTAAATTTACAGTTACATTTGCCTGCAAAAATTTTTTAAACAGAGATCTTAATTGGTTTACATGAGTTGAAAAATCTTGACTGTAAATAATTACATCATCAATATAGGCGCTGCAATTTTCCTGGTCAGCAATAATGTTATTTACAAGACGTTGGAATGTAGCTGGGGCATTTTTCATTCCAAACGGCATTACTTTATATTGATATAAACCATCTGGAGTACAAAAAGCAGAGATTTCTTTTGCTCTGTCAGATAGAGGAACCTGCCAATAACCTGATAGTAAGTCTATCTTGGTTACATATTTGGCATCACCTATTCGATCTATAAGATCGTCTATCCTTGGAATCGGAAAGGAATCAGTCTTTGTGAATGCATTCACTTTCCTGAAGTCAGTACAAAACCTGTAACTTTTGTCAGGCTTTGGGACTAAAATACATGGTGAACTCCAGTTACTAGAGCTTGGTTCAATTATATCATTTTCAAGCATGTATTTTATTTCAGACCGGATTATTTCAAGTTTTTCCGGATTGACCCTATAGGGGTGTTGCTTGACCGGAACTGCATTGCCAATGTCAACATCATGTACAGCAATGTTGGTTTTATTAGGTACATCAGGGAAGAGTAAAACAAAATCTGCAATAACAGACTTAACAACATCCTTCTCTGACAATGACAAATGTCCTAGTTTCTTATCTAAGTTGGCCAATACTTCTGAATTTTTAAGTTTATAATTACCAACTTTTTCTGGGACACTATCAAAGGTTTCAGTAACATTTTCTTTAAGTACTGAAGTTACAGTTGAGATTGTGTTAACATTTGTTTCTGAGGATGGACAATGATCATCACATTTTCTATCAAAATATTCTTTTAACATGTTAATGTGACATAACTGTTTCTTTCTTCTACGATCTGGTGTTAACACAATGTAATTCAAATCATTGATTTTGGACTCAACAACATAAGGACCAAAATATCTAGCTTGTAGTGCTTGCCCTGGTATCGGCAAAAGCACAAGCACTTTGTCCCCTGAAGCAAACTGTCTGAATTTTGACTTTTTGTCATACCAAACTTTCATTTTAGATTGTGAATCTTTTAAATGTGTTTTAGCCAAATTAACGGCATTAAAAAGTTTAGTTTTAAATTTTTGGACATAGTCAAGAAGTCCTTCCGTGGGTGCCGATGACATCCACGTGTCTTTTAAAAGTTTAAGGGGACCGCGAACCGTGTGGCCAAACACCAGTTCGAAGGGGCTGAATCCAAGTGATTCTTGAACTGCTTCTCTTGCGGCGAACAGTAGCATGTTGATGCCTTCATCCCAGTCTTTCTCTTGTTCTAGGCAGTAGGTTCTCATCATGTTCTTCAACGTCTGATGGAATCGCTCAAGTGCTCCCTGTGACTCAGGATGATATGCACTCGACAAGCAGTGTTCTATGCCCAACTGGTTCATCACTTGTTTGAATATTCCAGCCTTGAAGTTGGTTCCTTGGTCAGACTGTACAGACTTCGGAAGACCAAACAATGTAAAAAACTTCGTCAAGGCTTTGACGATGTTCGGAGTCTTGATATTGCGAAGAGGAATAGCTTCTGGGAACCTTGTTGACGCACACATGATTGTCAGCAAGTATTGGTGACCTGATTTTGTCTTTGGCAGAGGTCCAACGCAGTCTATAATAACGCGACTGAAAGGTTCTTCGAATGCTGGAATGGGTTGAAGAGGAGCTGCTGGTATCTTCTGATTTGGTTTCCCTACAACCTGACAAGTATGACATGATCTGCAGTATTCAACCACATCTTTCTTGATTTTGGGCCAAAAGAAGTGCGACGTGATTTTGTGATATGTCTTCTTTACTCCCAAATGACCTGAAAGTGGTGAGTCATGGGCTAAGTTCAGGACTTCGTTCCGGAATGGGGTAGGAACTACTATTTGATGAACTATCCTCCATTCTTCATCAGCATTTGCGTCTGGAGGTCGCCATTTTCTCAAAAGTATGTCATCTTGAAGGTAATAACATATAGGGAATTGTTCAGCTTCTTCTTGGGTCAAAGCGTTCTCTCGAAGTTTGACTATTTCTGGATCACTCTTCTGTTCTTCAATAAGTTGCATTCGAGTTGGAGTCTTGTAATTACTAGCCTCTTCATTAAGACTTGCAAAAAATGTTTTTCCCAGGTCAATTTCAGGAAGAATTTTATTGCTTTTTTGTGAAATCTCTTTTGTGGAGATCTTGGAACTCATGGCCCTTGTCACAGCACATGCTGGATACAATTCTTGATCTTCTTCCTGATTTTCATTTAAACAAGGTTCATGAGTAACGATGGGTTCGGCTATTACCTTCCCACCAGCTAAGTCATTGCCTAGCAGCAACGAGATGCCGTCCAATGGTAATGTTGGTCGGACACCCACAACCACAGGTCCGGAGACTAAGTCTGATTTTAGGTTGATGAGATGTAAAGGTACATCTATGCATCCCAGCTCTACACCTCGTAACAGGATGTTGCTCCCAGTAGCAGTAGATTCAGATAAGGGAAGTATACCCTCAAGTAGCAAGGACTGTGAAGCACCTGTATCTCGTAAGATTTTGATTGGTTGTAGACTGGAAAAATCACCTGGCAGTGATACGAATCCTTCCGATATGAAAGGCATGAAGTCTTGTATGACATCAGTATTTTCTGATGTAGAATTTTGGACCTTGGTAGGTAAACTCTTGTTGGAGTCTTGAGAACATTCGGCTAGGGTAGAGGAAGTAAAACTCTGGGTAGAGTCGTCAAAACTTGCACACAAGTCCTCAGTAAAACGCCCTCTGGAGGTAGACCTCTTCTTGGAGCAAAAGGATCTTGGCGACAAGCTCATAAAACTCGCAGTCGAAGCAGGAACTTGGCTGGAGTCAGTAAAACTAGCCTTATTGTTCATAATGGAACTCTTTGATGAGTCGTGACAAACCTCTTTGAAGTTTGTATGGACATCTGGAGAGCAAAAACTCTTGAATTTTGAAAATGTGTTTCCAGATGTATGACGAGACGTACAAGCGGAGACTTTGTGTTGTGTACCAGGATGTGTGGTCTTCTCAGTTTTCTTCTTGAGTTTCCAGCAATCATCCCTCGTATGTCCTTCTTTTTTACAGTAGGCACATGTGTCTTTTGCACCAATTTCTTTCGTACCGGGCTTGAATGGTTTTTGTGGAGGTTTACTGTAAGTTGATACAGCTGTCTTATTGTGCCTGTCATTTTTGGTGTCAGATGGATTCTTGGAAAGTTGATGTGAGATGGTGAAGTCGTCGGCTAACACTGCTGCCGTATGTGCGTCACCTTCGCCACGGTCTGCAATATGTATTCGCACCTCAGTACGAACACAGTTCTTGAACTCCTCCATCAGAATGAGGTTCTTGAATTTCTTGAAGTCTGTCTCGGTGTTGGTTGCGTGCAGCCACTTGTCCAGGAGCCGTTCCTTTTCCCGGAGGAACTCAACATGAGTCTGGCCATCACGTTTCCACAGTTCCCTAAACTTTTTACGGTATGCTTCGGGGACACATTCATAAGCCTTAAGTATTAATGATTTTACTAGGTTATAGTCCCCGCGCTGTTCCGCATTCAGGGACACAAAGACTTCAGATGCCCTTCCGGTCAAGGCTGGTTGAAGTAAGGTGGACCACATAGTTTCAGGAATTTTAAAATTTTGGGCAGTTATCTCAAACTGCGCAAAATATTGGTCAACCTCTTTTTCTGTAAATTTAGGGATTACTTTTGCAAATTTAATTGCATCGCAACCCTGACCGGCTGGAGCCGTGAGTCTATTTTCCATTGCTCCTAAATTGGCCGTTATTTCCATTTGTTTTAACTTTATTGTTAGCTCTCTATCTTTTTCTTCTTTCTCTCTCTGAGCTTTTAGCTCCAGCTGTTTAAGCTCTCGTTCTTTTTCTTCTTTCTCTCTCTGAGCTTCAAGCTCCAGCTGTTTCAGCTCACGTTCTTTATTTAGCTCCAGCTGTTTAAGCTCACGTTCTTTTTCTCTCTGGGCATCTAGTTCCATTTGTTTGAGCTTTAGTTGGAGCTCCATACTTGGATCAGTCGGTTGTGTGACTGAGGCAAGTTCATCTTCAGATAACATGTCTTCATCCACAAAGTGAACGATGATCATGTCTCGTATGGTCTTTTTTACGGCCGAATGAGCTACATTTATTTCTAGAGCTTTAGCAATGGAAAATAGCTCCTTCCTAGAACATTTGTCTAATGCCTCTACTGATGGGTTTTCAATATCAAAATCCATTTTGACACAGGCAAAATATAACAATGATTTTTTTATAAAAATTTAAGCTTAGTGCACACACTAATGAAAAAATTGTAACCAGCTCTGTTGTTGGTGTCGTAAAATGGTATCGTGATCTCAAATTAGTTTGAGTGTATTAAGGTAAACAGTTTGTCAAAATCCACAGAAAAAACGCTCAATTTATTATTGGTGTATTAAAAACTATGGATTAAAATTATCCTCGGAAAATCCCACAATTTGTTAAAATTGGGGTCTAATGAGAATAAAATATGGATTCGGTTATCGCGGACGATGCCCCCAATTTGTTAGAATTGGGGTCTTGAGAAAAATAATAATATAGAGTCCGCTATATCCGGGACGAGCAACCCAATTTGTTACGCACTGACTTGTATTGGGAGAAATTAATCTCCTATTTTAATTTTAATTGGCTCGTTGTAAACAGTGCCTAACAAAGGACGATACCATATAATCAACAATATTAAAGATACGACCCAAAACAGTTTCTAGTTACAATTAATTAAGATTTATTATGTCTTAAGATAATTACAAAATAAAATAAAATAAAATTACAATCTTCAACTTACAGTATGGCAGATGTCGTACCGGTACACACTTAATACAATTAGAAATAATGATGCCAATAAATAATGCGGAATAAACACATATAAGTAGGAGCACACAAATACACAAAGAATAAAACACGCCTCGTAATGTTAAGAAAATCTATGTGAAAAATCTCCGTCCCCTCGTGCCTGTCAATCTCTTATATATATGTAGAGTAAGATGCTTCGAGAAGGGCTTATGACGTGTTGTTTACATCTCTCGGGTTAAGGAGTATATTCCAGAAATTACCCGAAAACAATCTACCCAATGCGTAATTGGAAGCCGACTGTAAACAAGCCACTTCAAAGACCTAAGCCACACCCCTTTGTGAACACAGCGTCTCATGCGGGGTCAATCAGAGGGCACGCACGAGAAAAACAAGCTCTCTATAACAGGGTAAACTTCTTTGACGGTGGGAAATATCTTCAGACACTGGGTAGACTTCTTTGACGGTAGGAAATATATTCAGACACTGGGTAAACTTCTTTGACGGTAGGAAATATCTTCAGACACTGTGTAAACTTCAATGACGGTGGGAAATATCTTCAGACACTGGGGAAACTTCTTTGACGGTGGGAAATATCTTCAGACACTGGGTAGACTTCTTTGACGGTAGGAAATATATTCAGACACTGGGTAAACTTCTTTGACGGTAGGAAATATCTTCAGACACCGGGTAAACTTCTTTGACGGTGGGAAATATCTTCAGACACTGGGTAAACTTCTTTGACGGTGGGAAATATCTTCAGACACTGGGTAAACTTATTTGACGGTGGGAAATATCTTCAGACACTGGGTAGACTTCTTTGACGGTGGGAAATATCTTCAGACACTGGGGAAACTTCTTTGACGGTGGGAAATATCTTCAGACACTGGGTAGACTTCTTTGACGGTAGGAAATATATTCAGACACTGGGTAAACTTCTTTGACGGTAGGAAATATCTTCAGACACTGGGTAAACTTCTTTGACGGTGGGAAATATCTTCAGACACTGGGTAGACTTCTTTGACGGTTGAAAATATCTTCAGACACTGGGTAGACTTCTTTGACGGTAGGAAATATCTTCAGACACTGGGTAAACTTCTTTGACGGTGGGAAATATCTTCAGACACTGGGTAGACTTCTTTGACGGTTGGAAATATCTTCAGACACTGGGTAGACTTTTTTGACGGTGAAATATCTTCAGACACTGGGTAGACTTCTTCGATATTTGGAAATATCTTCAGACACAGGGTAAACTTCTTTGGCGGTTGGAAATATCTTCACACACTGGGTAGACTTCTTTGACGGCCGGAAATCAGTTCATGACACTTGGTACACTTAGACGGTTGGATATTTTTCAAACTACTTGGTGGACACAGACGGTTGAAAATCCTTCAAATTGCGGGTAGAATTTGATTGTTGGAAATCTATTCAAACCTCTGGGCAGAGATAGTTGGTCAGAAATAGGGTCATTAAAACTAAAGCTCTTAACCTTTACAAAAAACGTGTTCCCCTAACCTTTACAAGGAACATCCCTTCATCTGGAGCATCGCGTCAATTATATTTGATGAAGCCCTAAGGGGATATTTGTAATTCATATCTTGAAAATTTGTCGTTTAAAAAAAAAATGATTTTAAAATCGTGTATCTCAAGAGAATGGGTTTTACTTCAAGTGTCTTCAATTCTCATTTGTGGGATCCCCGCAGCTACGTGCTACAGCCTGTGAGATGAGTTTATTTGATTTCAACGTACAGATGAGACGACCACCACATGTCTTCCCCCTCTTTTTTTTTACATTAACTTCGCTTTTGTTTGTGGCCGGCTGGGGTGGGGGTGGGACAAAACCTTCGGACGGCTTCTGACTGACTTTACTGATTCGTTAAGCTATCGAGCTGAAATTTGCACATAGACTAATTGCCGATGACAACACTTTATTTCAAATTTTCATTCCCGCTCCCCAACTACATCCCCATTCTCAAAAAAACAAAAAAAAAAACAAAAAAAAACAAAAAACAAACAAACAAAATCAGTTGTTCATGTTTTTTCAAGGGGGAAGATGAAGGAAATATGATGACACTGATTTCACGAAATTAAATCCCCGATAACTGCGCTAAATGAGATTCTTATTTTTAAAAAAAGTATCGCTAGAGCGTTTGGTGTGTAATAGTTTCTTTTATTCTTCTGAAATAGTTGATGAAATAAATCTTTGGTGTAAACGTGGGTGGAACATTAGAATGTTAATAGAAAATAAAATAATCTTTAACAATTTAAAAAGGATTAATACGGGAATAAAACAAAAAAAAACAACTTTTCTATTTTAGGTGTTGTTAATTTTAGACTGAGAGCGCATGCGCTGCATCAGTATAACGTCCTCTTCCTTTCTAACGACCATACAAATTTTAAGGTGTTTAAAAAAAAATGAATTCAACCGTCACAACTCGCCAGCAGTTTATGACCCCCCCCCCCCCCCCCCCCCTCCCAAACCCCCCCCCGCAGTTTATGCCCCCCCCCCCCCCACTCCTCTCCCAAACCCCACTGCTCAACTTCCCTCACCAACTCATGTCTCAGGTACTTGCCCTGCTCAATGCTGTCTATCTAATCAAGCTGTTACAACGCAATAAGAGCATGTACACACTGTCGAGACACAAGGCCTTTTTTTCACAAACATTTTGACTATTTATAAACTTAATTAGAAAATCGCTGTGTGTTTTTTTGTTTCCTATCAATAATCGTTTACGCTCCAGCAAGGAACTTTGTAACGTTAACTGTGAGAAGATAGGTTGGTTGGCGGTGCATAGTATTTTCCCCCAAAACACCATTGCGGCAGACGTTCTCAAATATATAGCCAGCCCTGGATCCGCTATGAATGAACAACTATTGGAAGGCTTATCGGGCTTGAGACGTCCATCTGGTGATTAAGTTTGACACAAAACTGGACGTTGTTACGTTTGAGCGGCCAGGACGTAACCGTCGCCGTCCTCAACGTGTAAGATAAAGGGTATTTTTAAAAAAATACTTTGTTACCAGAGTAAACTTCAGAGTTTGAAGAGTAAACTTCAGAGTTTGAAGATGTGGTGGGAACGAAAATTTGAACTAATGTGTTGTCATCGGAAAAGAATCGTCTACGTGTCAAGTTACAGCTGGATAGGTTGACGGGAAGTGGGTCAATTAGTCGTTCGAAGATTTTGTCACCCAAGCAGAAAATAAATCACACACGAAGAAATGCAAAGTTGAAATAAAGGATTTAAATATGGATTTTTGTTTCGTTTATAGGAAGCATCAGAGAATCGTGTGATCTATAAAGTACGCGGATTAATTTGTGTCAAGGTGGAGAGGTCAGTCGTACATTCGACCCGAGTTGCCTTGCAGGGGTTGATGGGTTAATTCCTTCCAGTCTTCGACCTTTACCTTGAGACAGCGTCGGATGAGCAAAAACAGCGCCCTTGAAAGAAGAATGTCGTAGATTCGTTCTCTTTTCAAAGCTATTGCCCAACCTCTGTCCACTCTCTGACTACCTTCTGTCCACTTTCTGTCTATTCTCTGTCCACCTTCAGGCCACCCTATGTCTACTCTCTGTCTACTTTCTGTCCCCTCTCTATCTAACCTCTGTCCACTATTTCTACCTTCTGCCCACTCTCTATCTAACCTCTGTCCACTCTGTCTAACTTCTGTCCAATCTCTATCTAACCTCTGTCCACTCTTTCCTCCTTCTGCCCACTCTCTATCTAACCTCTGTCCACTCTGTCTACCTTCTGTCCACTCTTTATCTAACCTCGGTCCCCTCTGTGCACCTTCCGTCCACTCTCTATCTAACCTCGGTCCACTCTGTCCACCTTCTGCCCACTCTCTATCTAACCTCTGTCCACTCTGTCTAACTTCTGCCCACTCTCTATCTAACCTCTGTCCACTCTGTCTACCTTCTGTCCACTCTCTGTCTAACCTCGGTCCACTCTGTCCACCTTCTGCCCACTCTCTATCTAACCTCTGTCCACTCTGTCTAACTTCTGCCCACTCTCTATCTAACCTCTGTCCACTCTGTCTAACTTCTGCCCACTCTCTATCTAACCTCTGTCCACTCTGTCTAACTTCTGCCCACTCTCTATCTAACCTCTGTCCACTCTGTCTACCTTCCGTCCACTCTCTATCTAACCTCGGTCCACTCTGTCCACCTTCTGCCCACTCTCTATCTAACCTCTGTCCACTCTGTCCAACTTCTGCCCACTCTCTATCTAACCTCTGTTCACTCTGTCTAACTTCTGCCCACTCTCTATCTAACCTCTGTCCACTCTGTCTAACTTCTGCCCACTCTCTGTCTAACCTCTGTCCACTCTGTCTAACTTCTGCCCACTCTCTATCTAACCTCTGTCCACTCTGTCTAACTTCTGCCCACTCTCTATCTAACCTCTGTCCACTCTGTCTAACTTCTGCCCACTCTCTATCTAACCTCTGTCCACTCTGTCTACCTTCTGTCCACTCTCTGTCTAACCTCTGTCTTCTCTCTTTCTACCTTTTTCCCACTCTCTGTCTCCTACATCCACACATCTATCCACACTTCCAACTATCCATTGATTTGTCCATTGCTCCTTTCTCACTAGTTTTCCACTCGACCATCCATCCATCCATTCATTTATTCATCCATCCATCCATTCACTCATCCATCCACCCACCCATCCATCCATCCATCCATCCACCAATTCATCATCAATCTGTGCCTTCATTCATTAATTCATTCATTAATCCATTCATTCATTCATCCATCGATCCTTTTATCCATCCATTCATTCATTTATCGATCCATTCATTCATCCATCTCTCCATGAGTCGAGCCATCCAACCACATTCCCATTCACGCATAGTTACTTTCTTAATGATTTTACCCTCCATACACCCATCCATCCATCCATTCACTAATCCACCCATGCACCCATTCATCCACCCATTACTAATCCATCCATTTTTTTTTCGTCACAAAAACCAAATCCTCCATCTTAATTAAACACGTATTGCTTGCACACACACAAAGCTCAGTCAGATTTGAGTTCAGTCAGACGAAGGCATGAGGTTAGCCAAAGACTGTAGACAAACTCATCGCGTGAAGAAAATAAAGGGTGGGGAGGGGGGTTGAGGGGGGGGGAATAAACTAGACTTGTATACGGATGGATGTTTATCTTGGTCTCATACAGCGAGGATCAAGCTTAGTGCTGGACGGCGATAAAGCTTTCAAGTGTGACACAATTTGTGTCAATAAAACAATAAAAACAATATAGTTACAACAATGGTTCGATGGACATCGCAGCTACTGGTATACTGTGGAACATTAGAATAATATCTGGGAGGAATTTACCCATCAACCACTGCAAGGCAACTTGGGTCGAATGTACGACGGAATTATTTATGCAAGGTGTTAGTGTTAGCGTCTCATTAATCTAGACGCCACAAGGCTGATTCAGCTTTGTCACGAAGAAATTAATTATTAGCAGGATCGAGGACACTAGTCGTGGAGTACAGGTCGTGGAATCTTATTTTAAGGCAGCTGGTTGCCAGAGTGTGGTTGCCAGAGTGTGGCTGCAAGACTGTGGTCACCAGATTGTGGTTGTCGGAATGTAGTTGTCAGAGTATGGTTGCCAGAGTCGGGTTGCCAGAGTCGGGTTGCCAGAGTCGGGTTGCCAGAGCGTGGTAGTCAAAGTGGGGTTGTCTGGGTGGGGTTTGTCCATGAAACTGCCTCTGTGGGATCGTTGATAAACTCTGGTACACGAAAAATCTGGGACTAGTTTAGTTCCGCCTGCCTTGCATGTAAAGCACACATTATAACAACATCTCTTCAGTCATAAAATGTCTTTTACCTTTGCCGCACAATGTGAAGATTATGATGCTACAAAAATAAAGAAATCAATTTTTGGGTTTGCATAAAATGGTATATCAAATTTTCACAGACTTAACCACAATGTACGAAGCACAGCAAACAACAACACAACTTGTTACAACAGTGTCAGCGCTACGAAGTGTCAGTGCTATAAAGTGTCAGTGCCATAAAGTGTCAGTGCTATAAGGTGTTAGTGCTGCAAGTGTCAGTGTTATAATGTGTTAGTGCTGCAAGTGTCAGTTGTATAAAGTGTCAGTGCTGCAAATGTCAGTTGTATAAAAAGTCAGTGCTGCAAATGTCAGTTGTATAAAGTGTCAGTGCTGCAATTGTCAGTTGTATAAAGTGTCACTGCTACAAGTGTCAGTGCTATAATGTGTTAGTGTTGCAAGTGTCAGTTGTATAAAGTGTCAGTGCTACAAGTGTCAGTGATATAATGTGATAGTGCTGCAAGTGTCAGTTGTATAAAGTTTCAGTGCTGCAAGTGTCAGTTGTATAATGTGTCAGTGCTACAAGTGTCAGTGATATAATGTGTTAGCGCTGCAAGTGTCAGTTGTATAAAGTGTCAGTGCTGCAAGTGTCAGTTGTATAAAGTTTCAGTGCTGCAAGTGTCAGTTGTATAACGTGTCAGTGCTACAAGTGTCAGTGATATAATGTGTTAGTGCTGCAAGTGTCAGTTGTATAAAGTGCCAGTGCTACAAGTTACAGTGCTATAATGTTTTAGTGCTGCAAGTGTCAGCTGTATAAAGTGTCTATGCAGGGAGCATTTAAAAAACCCCAGTGATACTGATGACAGCACCGCTCCTGTTTAGAGCTAGCGCCTCCCCAGATGTACCAGCTGCTGCCTCATCTGTGGCGTTCCTGGAGTCCTCTTAAATACACCCCCTTCCCCACCTGGGTGTGCCTGAAGGGGCGCCTTTTGTAACCGTCCAGATCTATCTGCTCGTTTCTTTGTTGTTATGCGTGAGACGTGATAACACACAACCCACCTAGGATTGGGCTTGCTGTTCTTACAGTGACTCCTACGCGTCTCGTCTGTGCACCAACGAACCTATTAGGGAACCATCGTTACTCCATATGGCTGGGATATGAGGCAGTTGCATGGGGGGGGGGTGGAGAATCCCGGTAACTTTCTTCTTTTTAAATTGGGGTTGGGGGGGGGGG